>CM030044.1:83765121-84236048 GCA_017639485.1 Pluvialis apricaria | reverse complement strand
AGCGGCTGGCTGGGGATCCGCTCGCGCCGGTTTAGGCCGGTCGGTTCCTGCTCAAGCCCGGCCCCTGATTGACAGCTCAGCACTTGTTTACCACAGCCCGGCGGGACTGCTGAGCTGGCAGAAACGGGGGGGGGAGGGGGGGGGGGCGGGGGCGGCGGAGGATTGGGAGCCGGGCTGTGAGGAGAAAATCGTCGCCCTGACGGGAGACGGAGCCGCCACCGAAAAGAAAAAAGCCGCCACACACCCCCTGCCTTTTTATTAAAAAAAAATTTTTTTTTTTTTTGAAAGAACGCGGCCCTCCCGCTCGCACGCATTGTCTCGCCCTTTTCGGCGCGTTTTTCCTGACATTTCTTCCCGCGGGGCTGCAGGTGCGTTTGGTTGTCGGTATTTTACTGCTGGGGGCTTTAATTTTTGTGTGTATGTATGTTTTTTGGGTGTTTTTTTTTTTTACTTAAAAAACGCCAATACTATCGGCGTTTCTCTAGTGAACTTAAAACCCTCCTGCCTGACTCCATTAATGCTTCACACCATTAAATATAAACACTTGCCTTTCGCATCGTATCGCCGCATGTCCCCTTTTATTATTGAAGCACTTCTCATGTACGACATCCTCAGTTATTTATTTACTTTTTTCTTTTGCTTCTGAACTTTCTATTTTTTTGTCAAGTCAGCGTTTTTCTGGTTTTATGGTAATTACGCCGGAATAAACCACAAATTTGTTGCAGCCGTTAGAGGCATAGGAGACATCATGAGCATAAACAAAGGTCAGCTTTCTTGGTGGAACCGGCAAATATCTGGACCTTTGCTGTCCAAGCAAGACCAACCTAACCTACCAAAAAATAAAAAAAAAATTTAGCTCCAGACAGTGTTAATTGGGCAGCTTGCCATATTTTTTTTTGTGCCCCTGAATCTGTCTGGTACTTTCCAGATGGTGCCTGTACACCCTTCTTTTTTTTTTTCTTCTCCCTCCCTCACCCTTCTTTTTTTGGTGGTTAATTTCTGGACGCTGTTGCCAGGCAGGAGATAAAAGGAAGCCGAATTACTAAATTTAATCTTAACACGGCAGACTTCATGCAGGTCGCTTCATGCTGTCCAAGAGCCATTTCTGTTTCATTCTAACTAGGAATTGCAGTGGAAAGCATGATTCCCATTACAGACCTTGCAAGCAGGCCTTGAAATGGCAGCAGTTGCAAGTGTGTCAGTATCCAGAGCCAGGATTATAAATTAACGCAAATTAACTTCTGTTTTTCTGTAAGGTGATGCTGGCAAGCTTGCCTACCCTTCTTTGCCTCTGCATCCAGCCCTTCATACAAATGGACCAGAGACCTGTGTTTCTGGTGCACAACGTTCTCAACTGCTGTAATAAGTGTGTAAATCCCTTTTATTCTGGAAGAGAAGTCCATGTCACATATGAAATGTGTGCAGGTGGAATAGCATATTATGTTGTGGTTGTTTTTTTTTTTTTTTCCCCCCTCCTAGATGATGACAATTCAGAAGAAGGCCTTCACACCATCCATTCGGGAAGGCATGAATATGCATTCAGCTTTGAGCTTCCACAGACGTAAGTGCCGGCACACAGTCCTTGGGCCCTGCTGCCCACCTGCCTGAGGAAAACTCCTGCTGTGGGTGGAGGGGAAACCTTTTCAATGGTAGTAGGAATTGTGCTCTGACATGCAGTGGAGGACGCGTAATCTTCTTAAACTGCAGAGGTTGCTTTTAAACTGATACTGCACTTCCTTTATTTTTTAGTTTCCACAAAACAGGAGCTCGTTGCTGCCCAATTGCTCACTTTCTTTTGACCAAGTCCTACTGACTTACCAGGTCTTGTGATATTTTACCCCTTCCCAAAAGGAGGGAGAGGAATTTGAGCTGTCACTGGAGTCCTGCAGAGTGGCTGAGATAGTAAACTGTTTGGTTGCATTAGAAGCTGTAGCCATGCAGACCAGCACAACTAGAGATAAGGTCACAGCTGAATTGTTGGGGCTAGGTTTGGAACAGATGCGGCAAGTTTTAACTATGTTTGAATAAAAGAGGAGGTGGTTGTTGTTTAAATAGGTTCTATGTACCCAGGCTGGCCTTGGTGCAGAAAGCCTGGATGGAAATAAGCAGAAGGATGGGCGGATGAAGCAAGAATTATTCCCGTACCTAATCCCATTTGTCTCAGAAAGCAAAGGTGAAGCAAGAGTGAGAGCAGACCTGTTAAGATAAAGATTGTTCCTTCACCCCCCCCAATTCTGAAAGGTGGAGTGTTGACATTGTGAACGGAAGATTTAGACACAGAGGAGTTACCAGTATGGAAATCAGCTAAAAATACAAGTTGCAATAAAATCAAATGCACAGGAACAGGGAGAGTCTTGACATGGATGGATGGAGAAAGAAGCCTTTTGCTGTAAAAAGCAAGCATTAAGGTTGAATAAATTTGGCAGTGCGTTCTGTGAAATAGCTCAGTACCTAATATTGAAGCTAAAAACCGTCTGTTTATTAGAGGTGCTGGTTTTAGCAGAACCTGCAGATGATAAACCCTTTCACGCATCGGTTCCAAAGTGGACAGTACAAGACTTTACTGGAACAGTGGAGAAGACCTGTATACATGGAGATTGGTAAAGACAACTTAGTCTTCTGTGAAAATCTCAACTGCAAATAGAAATAAGACTAATACTGATCTTCCCTTGAGTTGGGGCATTTAAATATGAAAAAACAAAACATTATACATGAACACTGCTAGCTACAGGCCTCCAACTAGACTTTGCGCTGGTGATCACAGCCCTCAGGGCTCTGCTGTTCAGCCATTCAAAACATAGCATAATAGGAAAAAAAACTTGCATAAAAATAAGGGGGGGGAAAAAAGGTATGGAAAACTACTGTGAATTGGAGATACCTGGAATCTTTTTGTCTTTCATTTTATGATGTGACAGAAAAAAAGTGATGCTGAAAGGTTTGGCGATCCTTTCCACATTGTTTTTCCTCCAGCTCCCAGAAAGGAGTTCTTTCATCTGTCAAAGTTCAGAGCAGAATAGGCTTGATGATTTTATGTATATATGTATGCTTATATATGTACATCATATACAGTATACATGTTTTAAGCTGGTCTCATCAGGGTGGAGGAAAATTAGAAGGTACTCAAATAGCCTTTCTCTTTAGAACTCTAAATTGAAATATTTACTCTGCTTAAGGCGAAACAAACTAATGAAGTGCTGAGTTACAGCTAAAATAAACCTGACACTGAGGTACCAGCCAAGTGAACAATATACAATGATTTACAAAGTAAAATATCCAAAACAGTAATGGGTTGATGCTAATGCTAATTTTAAGTTGGTAGTCTTAATTTGCCTTTAAAAGGGCATGCTTTGCTCCAGATACGAAAGTGGCCTCTTAAGTTTAAAGGACATGTGTACTCTCCTGGCATTTTCTAGTACAATTCTTTAATTGATTCTTAAAATCTATGCAAAACTATAGTAGGATGAATTGGAGATGATTTTTTCTCCCGTCTTTAATCTTGAATTTTTCTGATATGGAAACTTTGCAAATAAGTTATGCTACGTTAAATACTACAATGCATTAAAAATGCAATTCTATGTATTAATCCCTGACCTGATCAATTGTATCATTATTAGACAGAAAGATGTTACTCAGTTTTGACCTTTGTGTCCTGCACAGACCACTTGCTACCTCATTCGAAGGCAGACATGGCAGTGTGCGCTATTGGGTGAAAGCCGAATTGCATAGGCCTTGGTTTCTACCAGTAAAATTAAAGAAGGAATTTACAGTCTTTGAACATATAGATATCAACACTCCTTCATTACTGGTAAGAATTGACAGAATTATTCATTCTTTGTTTCTGGCATAAAAATACATGAAGTATAATAGCTATAAAAATTACATAAAGTATAATAACTGAAACAATATCTGCCTCTAATTTTACCTAATATTTATTCGCTAGTTTAGTTACAGCTGATCTTCTAAGTATTACATCAGTTCAGCAACTCTATAACTACTAGTATTTTGGAAGCTGTGTTTTACTCTATTTGGAGTTGCTTCACTTTTAAGATACGTAAAATGGCTTTGTCAATTTAAATTGATAATACCAAATTGTAAACTTACTAAGAAGGAAAATTTTGAGAACTGTTCCTGTTTGATTTTGAATAAAGAATAATCTGTGGAAGGAACAGTGGAACTTAAGAGTATTACAGTGAGAGACTGCTAACTTAAAAATGCAAAGTAAAAAATGTGCTGGCGTGCATAATTGATAATTTCTATATGGATAGTTTTCTACCAATGGGAGAAATTATCACAATTCTGTATAATCTTTTTCTGAAATGTCATTTCAATAAAATAATTTCAGTATCACAACTGATTTCAATGAGGATTTGATTTCAATCTGGCCTGAAATTCCTTTTCTCTTTTTCTCCTCTTCCTCAAATTCTAATCTGTGGAGGTGGGGGGAAAAAAAAAAGTCAAAGTCCATTGAAATAGGTTTCTTGTGTGTATGGGTTAAAAATCAGACTTGCAAAGGGACATTGGCCTTGCACAAATTCCATTCAAATCAGAGGAGTCCCATTTGACTTTAATGGCCTTTGGATCAAGTCCTAAACCCTGATATCGTGTAAAATAACAGTCTGTTTAATATAGATGAAATGGGATCATTCTGAAACAGAGGAAATAGCAGGAGTCAAGGTTACAATACTTTAGCATGTTATTTTTTCTGAAATGCGGTGTACGGGAAAGATGTTCACTGATAAATGAAAAGCTCTGCCAACAATATGTGGGCATATGTAGGCTGTAAAGCCTTTTCTTAAGTTATGTGGTATTTACGTATAAAAACTGTTTCAAGTGTGACTGTGGTATGAAGTGTTGCAGAAAAAGCAAGTGTTAATGAGTAATGGAATTGGAATAAAACTTGTATCTGCATAGTGCCATTTAAATTGCTTGAGTGTTTTTCTAAATAAAACTAGCTATGTTTATCAAAATTCATAATAACTACATTGTGAAAATGTTCTTTTGTGTTGATAAAAATAGGTGAAGAGGTTCAAGGAACTCTAAATTAAATGGGCAATGTTGTTCTCTTCTTGCAGTCACCCCAAGCAGGCACAAAAGAAAAGACTCTCTGTTGTTGGTTTTGTACCTCAGGCCCAATATCCTTAAGTGCCAAAATTGAAAGGAAGGGCTACACCCCAGGTATGTAACAGAAGTAATTATAGGAAATGTTTTTCCTTCCCTTTTAAAATGACAGTTTGTACTTACTGCTTTTGTATAAACGAAATATTTAAACTATTCTTGCCATCTCAGTCTGTATTCAGCAATCTTCTCTATTTTCTTAATTGCAGCTAATTTTGCTAACTAATGCTAGCTGTGTCTCTGGATTGTCAAAGGATACCTGCTTCCGTTAGACCTGTGCATTTTTGTTTTAGGTTAGCTCATGACGATCCTATTCGTGTTGGCGTCAGGGGATGTTTTTCAAGGTAGTGCATTGCTAGCAAGCGTCCAGTGCATTATAACAAATCGCAGAATGTGGCAATTGGCATAAGCTGCCTTGTAAATAAAAGAGAACATGAAATTCTGTTTTGTTTCAGGTGAATCAATTCAGATCTTTGCTGAGATCGAGAACTGCTCTTCCCGTGTGGTGGTGCCAAAGGCAGCCATTTACCAAACGCAGGCATTTTATGCCAAAGGGAAAATGAAGGAAGTCAAACAGCTTGTTGCCAACCTGCGTGGGGAGTCCTTGTCATCTGGCAAAACGGAAACCTGGAATGGCAAACAGTTGAAAATTCCACCTGTTTCCCCTTCGATCCTCGACTGTAGTATAATCCGTGTGGAGTATTCGCTGATGGTATGTTGATGTGTTCTGCTTGATCATGAGTAGTTTCCATCATTCCTTGCAAATTGCTAACAAAGCACTCTGTGCTAACTAGTTACAGAAGAAATACATGTCCTAATACCAGTGTCTTGACAGGAGTTCTGTACCTACATTCAGTTTGTCTTGCATGTTCTTGAAACAGTTGTGGTCTGCCAGCTAAGCAAATGTGTTGCGAGTAGGCGACATTTCCATGTGAAGCCTCATGTTAAGAATCCTGAGCTGCTTTTTACTCGGGGAGCTTTTTGTCTGCATAGGGGCATTGGCCCTAAAACAGACAGAAACTTAAGTTCTGTGTGGAAAATTCCATGGACAGAGAACTTAGTCTAGTAATTATGAAGTGCTCATATAAACCTACATTTTAATCCTACATCTCTGTTGTTGTTGTTCTTTAGGTATATGTTGATATTCCAGGCGCCATGGATTTGTTCCTCAACTTACCACTGGTCATTGGTACCATTCCTCTACACCCATTTGGTAGCAGAACGTCGAGTGTGAGCAGCCAGTGTAGCATGAACATGAACTGGCTTGGTCTGACACTGCCTGAAAGACCAGAAGGTAACTTGACAATATGAGCCCCAATCAGTTTGCTAGTCTATTTGGATTTGTCTGCTTTGTTTGTTGCTGCGGTGCAAACAGACCCAAATTACATCCTTCATAATAAAGCCCACAGGAAGTCCCTTGTGGATGTTTCCTTGCCACCTGCTTGTCCTCTGTGGAAAACAGCATTCCCTCCCTGCCTTCCTCTCTCAGGGATACGCAGTGAAATCCAGCTGCTTGGAAGCTGGCACAAGTGGAAGCACAGGATGCCATTGTACCTGTGCAGAATTAATTCTGCCTGCAGTTCCGAATTGCGTCCTTGGTTATAAGGCATTGTAACCTGCATAATAGCCATTTATGGTGTCCTTTACCAGCCTTAGTAGCTAAAGCTCTGTGAAAAGATAATGTAGTTCATTTCAAGGGGAAATCTCTCTTGCCAAAGGAGAAAAACTCTCTTTCTCCATCCCTCTGTCTTCACATACGTAATAAACATCCCTTTTTTTATGTACAAATCCCAGACTCGGATGTGTGGAGTCCAGAGGAATGCAGTGTTCTATCATTGCTGCCTGTACAGAAGCTCGCTATTCTGAGTATGCTTTAAATTTTGAGGGGATAATTAAGCCACAATAAGCGTTGGTCAGTCTGCTTTTGGATTTGAGCATAATCTTAAAATAAAACAAAACAGCCTACCTTCCCTTTCATGTTCAGCAACTGTTAAAAAGTCACTGAAGTAATTTACCTACCTGCTGGTGCATTTTATGATGATAAATGTTCAATATTGACATTATATATTTTGACATGCATAAGAGCTTGTTTTAACTGTGTGCCTTTTTCCCTGCAGCACCTCCTAGCTATGCAGAAGTGGTCACGGAGGAGCAAAGACAGTCCAGTCTCACACCCATAAGTGCTTGTGATGACTTTGAGCGAGCGCTTCCAGGACCATTGTTCGCATACATCCAGGAGTTCCGTTTTCTGCCTCCACCCCTCTATTCAGAAGTAGGTAGCTTGAACAGTGTGATGATTAATTCATTGTTTTTTCTGAATTTTCTGGTGGAATAAATGTTGGAAGTTGTTGCTCCTTCCTGAAAGCAGGAGAAATCATTAAAATGATGAACAGGGGATAAGGGGACTTTGTTTTAGCAAAGTGCAGGTGAATTGCATCGAGAGTTTTCAGGATTTCTCACAATTGTAATGTTTTATAGAAATTTGACTGTTGCGTACCGTCTTAGTAACAGCATTAAAACCTTGCATTATGTGTGTAATACATTGCATAGGTTAACACCAACATTTTGGGCCTATAGATCCACAGCATGCTGATGTTTTTCAGCTCTACTTTAAAACTACTCTCTGTGCATTCTTGCTTCTGTGTCTGTAGAGCTTTCAGAAGTTCCAGGTAGAGAAGTTTTGAAGGCATTCTTTCTGATTTAGGCTTCTGTAAATACACAGGTCCCCAACATTGCTGCCTGCATTTTCAGTTCTGTGAAAGCCACTCAATAACCATGACATAAGTCCAAAAGCTTTCCATGTTCCTATTTTTCAGGAAAAAGCAGTGGTGTAGGACAAAAGTGAAATAGTTTCCTTTGGCTAAATCTTGCCTGAATTCATTTACTGTTGTGGTTTTTTTTTCCTTAATTTCTCC
Source organism: Pluvialis apricaria (assembly GCA_017639485.1). Taxonomy (NCBI): domain Eukaryota; kingdom Metazoa; phylum Chordata; class Aves; order Charadriiformes; family Charadriidae; genus Pluvialis; species Pluvialis apricaria. The sequence goes on along the minus strand of CM030044.1, from coordinate 84,228,018 downwards.
TCTTAAAACACAAATGTGCTATTAGAGGGTCATGGGTTTTTTTTTGTGCTGGAGACTTCTCTGAGAACTCCCCTGTGGCTTAGCCCTAGAATACAACTCTTAGGCCCTTTTCATTTTAGGTGCTTCAAGATTTAGAAACAAGCCTTTTTTGTTCTCAAAAAATAGTTGTATAAAATTAACTGATCAAAATGTTGCCTAAACTACGTACTGTAGGCTTAAACTATTCTTACTGTCCAGTTTTTGAGACCAAAGTTAGCAGGTTGTTCCCCTTCTTCCTGTTGTAGAAAGGAAGAGGAGGTAAGGTGTGGAACACATGAACTGCTAAGACATTTTATGGGGTGTTTCAGGGTTAATTACTTGTAAATTAAAAGTAGAATGACTTTTTGCTGATAATGTGTCTTTTGAAGCAGAAGATCTTCTGAAATCAAATATTTTCAAGTTACATTTTTAGTGGTGAGTTGTCTTTTTAGCGTACAGTAAATAATGCAAAAGATTTCTGTGCTATTGAAGCAGATTTTTTCAAGTTTTTTCTCAGTTCTTTGTGCTTATCCTTAAATTACCATCAAACTGTAGTTTAAAATTTTCCATTATACTTAGCTACTAATTTTTCATTCAAAGTTTTGCCTAATTGCCTACAGCTTTTTCAGTTACTTGAATAACTTTTGGATTGGTATTGCCATTTATCACAATTGATTGTCTTAAACTTGTCAGTTTTGGTGGGGTTTGGATTGGTTTATTTCTAGCAATTGACTCTAAAGGTTGTCTCTTTTTTTTTTATTTTGTCTCTTGGTCAGATTGATCCAAACCCAGATCAGCCCACAGATGACAGACCATCTTGCCCCTCTCGTTGAAGGAACCCATAAAAAGCTGACTTGACTTGGGTTCTGAATCATATGTACCGTGTTGAAGGTCAAGGAGTCATAGTGGAGACACACTTCAAGCGAAGTTGTTTTGCTCTTGTCTGTATGGTGAATAAATGAAAACAACCTGTGATCACGCTTTGAAGCCTATGGTAACATTGTAGGACTGCTCCACATGCTTGAAGACTTGAGCTTTTTTTCCCCTTTTCCTCTTAAATACTGGCACATACTAGGAGCAGCCTTACTAACCTACAGTCATGTGTGTCAAAACACTCAAACCACATTGTAAGAGAGGGATGGCTTCCTCTTATGATTTGGAAATTTGCACATGCTCATTGCTTACGTTGTGCGGTTCAGTGTCACTACAGCTTTTTCTCATTTATGCCGGACTGTTGTTTCCCCCCTCTTATTTGTTTGTGGTCCGCACAATAAGGAGCAAAAGAAAGCTTTGACAAAAAAACAAAAAAAAAAAAAAAAACAACAACAGCAACAACAGACTTTGACAAATGCACTGACTTTCCTTTTATTTAATTTAATGTAGCCTGGACTTTACCTGCATATGCTCAGAATTGTCCTAGTAGGCTGATCATGTATCACCTCTTCAGCTTGGATCCTGTTGTGGATTTATTTACAAACATCAAATGCCTTCAAGCCAATCCTTCTTGCTGTATGTTTTGCAGCCTACTGTAGTAGATAAGCAACAGATGCGGGGCTGGGGTGGGGGGTGGAGAGTTAATAGAGAGAAACTAATAGACTTCATCAAGATTGTATACTTTCTTGATTTCTTTTAAGAATTTGTTGCCTTTCTACTATTATTGCAAAGCAGCATTTTGTTACAGACTGCCTAAAAATCACTTAATCTCAGGTGAACTCATCACTTGCCAAACTGTTGGAATGCTATTTGTTTCGTTACGTTGCACTGTTGAGTTACTTCTTTTTTTTGTTTTGTGTTTTGTGTTTTGTTTTTATTCTTTGAGAGGGAGATTTGGAATAGGGACATACACAAAAGTTAAAAAACCCACCGTCATTCTCATTTCACTTTTGATGTTATAAAAAAAAATGTTTGCCCGTGGCATGATTCTATGTTCAAGTTGTGAAGCTTTAAAAAAAAAAAAGAAAAAAGGCACAAATGAAAGCAGCACCAGCAGACACCAGCTCAGCCTCAAAAGCATTTTAAAAGGAAATAGTCATACGCTGTCTAGGATTCACAGACAGGTCGATATCTCAAGTAGTAGGGACGGGAAGGGAAAGTAAATTTATTTTTATATGTAGTTACCTAATCCCCAAAAAATCTATATGTAATGAGTCTCTAGTAGAAAGTATATTTCAAACTGCAGGAAAAGCTTGGACTATGCTAAGAGCTCAGTTTATGCACTTTGTATTATCTTCAGGTTTATGATTATGTAAAATTACCAAGACTAGAGGTATAATTAAACTGGGCAAGATCAGCATTACCAGCCCTACTGGGATATCAGTCAGCTAGAGTTGCTTCGATGAGTGCATCTTCTGTGGTACTCTCAACAGCTTTAAAACAATCACAACAGCGACTTGCACTGTGTATTTGTGCAGAATGGAAGAGATTACATGGAAAGAGCACTCGGCCCTGGAGTGTGCCCCGAGGAAGAAAAGAGTGCAATGGAGCCACTAGATGCGCTAACACAAATATCAGCACTTAAATGCTAGAGCTTTGCAACAAAAAAGTCAACTTTCCTTTTTCAGAAATCATGTAATGCGCAGACCATTGACAAAGGGACATGCTTCTGGTGTTGACGACTTAAACGAACCTGGGTGTTAAGCCGTCGAGTGTCTATCCTCGTGCAATAAAACAGCCCAGAAGGGAGTGGGAGAGGGGAGGCTGGTTTTTGTGCTGTGGTGCTCCTTCTTAAAAACCTCTGCCTTGTTTTTAAGGCTTCATAAATGCAACAAAATAGGCTTTTCCATAAGTGGCCTTCATGAGAACATGAATGGTAATTCATGTTTCAGAAATGACAACAGGGTGATAAAAATGAGTCGCGTTTTAAGTGATTCAGTTAAAAGGCTAGGGCTTCGATCAAGAATGTTGGATGAGAAGGAAATTGGGTGATGTCTTACCTTATTAGGCCAATTTTGTGGATGTCCCTTCCCTCTACCCTCTCCAACCAGACAATTTGAAAAGCTGATGGGATCGTTGGCATAAAAGGGCATTTGGTGGTTTTACTTTTTTTTCCTTTTTTATTACTTTCAACAGACTAGGGAACAATTGCTGATATACATAGCATTAAAGTACTTATCACAATATAATGGAAGACTGCACATGAAGCAGGATTGACCAATATTGTAGTAATTGATGTGGCATCACAGTGTTTGTGATTAGAGTGAAAAAATTCATAAACTTACCAAATAAAGACTTTCAATTTAAATTACGCTGCAAGTTGTTCAGAGGCATTACTCTTCCACAAGTATTGGTCAATTCTCAGCATTATCAAACACGAGGTTCACAGTTGTAGCCCAGTATTTGGTATAGAATTCTGACCTGAATTAGGAAAAAGTAAGTAAAATCCAAACATTAGAGAAACAAAGTGCAATATTAAATGTTTGCTTTATAGATTATATTCTATGGCTGTACTTTTCTTTGTTTTTAGTTTTGGTGCTGAATATGTCCTTGTAGACTCTGTTTCAAGAAAACAATATGTGGAAAACAATTTAATTTTTCCTATTGCTCTTCCTTGTGGAAAATAAACTTTTGGTTTTTTTTTTTTAAAAAGTCTTTTAAATGTGTTCAGTGTAGGTCATCATTCTCTATACATGACCTAAATATTTAATTCAGAACACATCTATGTATAAAATAATAACCGCAAGGATCACGTAATACAGGGATTTACTATAGGAAGGCATAAGCTACCTGTCTCAAACTATGTAGGGAAAGGCTGTTCCCAGAGATTTACCACCAAGTTCCACCAGACTCCAATTTCGGCACTTCTCGGCCCCGTTTTATTTTCGCAGGTGACCTCTCGGGGCCGGGTCCCCAACAGGAACCGATGGTTTCCTTCCTTGGAAAGTGCCAGTAACTGTCAGGATGTGCGTGCCGTTCCAGCATGCTGCGCTGGCATCTGGCCGCAGCAGTGGTGACCCTACTTCCAGGCATCCCCTCCTTTCCATGGCAGGCGGCTGCAGGGCAGGGAGGGGGCAGCATGTGTTTTGGTGGGGCTGGGAGGAAACTGGGGAAGGGCAACGACTTCAGAGGTCTGGTTTGCAGCTAGGACTTGGAAAACAGGGTTCAGGGCTGTGGGGCAGAGAAGGTGCCCTTTGCCGTTGCCTTGGAAGGTCCCAGCGTGACCAGGCGTTGAAGATGCCCACCTGTGGTCTGCCCTGCTTGGCGGAGCTCTGCGAGGTGTTTGTAAAGCTCCACGGCCCTGCTGCGGCATCTCGTTTCCGCATACCGCGCACAGCTGAACCTCTGACAAAACGGGATTGCCGTCATCCTCAGGTGTCAACATGTTTGACTTCAAGAGGAGGTTCAGCAGGCCACCAGCCAGGCGTTGGGGCAGATGGCATGCCCTGTTCCTCTCCCCTGGTGGTTGGGGGTCCCGGGGACCACCACGTTGCTGTAGGGCTGTGCCCTCAGATGCCAATGTGGACATCCAAAACTGTCTCCGCACGTCGTGCAGGGCCTCCCTCTCTGAAACAGCGCATCGCAGATTAATTTTGAGTTTGTAACTGCAAACAGGTGGATTTTTTAGTTGGGTTTTTTTTTCTCCCCTATTAATAAGACAGTCAAATTGTTTCTGCCCAAAGTCCAGTTCAAACCGATAAGAAAAGTAAAATAAAGGATTATCTTTCATTTTGTTCATCTACTTGAAACTCCTTCATAGCTGGGTGACAATTACAATTTTTTTTTCCTAATACAGGCACAATCCTTCATAGTAACGGAGTCTCTAATGCCATGGGGCAGTGTTAGAATTTAAAGTGGCATTAGCATTATTGAAGGGACACACCCTTCTAAGCAGTTTTGTGCAACATTTTATTGAAATCTCACATATTCAGACCAGCACCTTTACCTAACAGTTTAATTTAAGCTTAGCTTTACCACCAGCATTACTATAAAGCTGGGAATTAGGAATTATCAACGTTTTATTCTTTGACATCTGATTTTCTTTTTTCAAGGGCGAATGTTTCTTTTTTTCTGAATATTTAAATACCTATGCACAGGTAGAAATCTGCTGCACTGGGATGTAAAACCGACGGCCCTTCCACATCAGGTGTCCCTAAAAACGCAGAGAAGGGCGGCAAGTTACAACGCCTGACTGTTGGAGCTCCTGAGAGACAGGATGCGATGTTGCAAAACTGGTCAATGCCTTTTCTGGCAATTATCTAGCTAAAACCTGTGTCTGGCATTTCCTAACCCCTTCCTAGGTTTAAGCCTTTTTGTGTTTTACAGAAACGAACTCGCCATAAACCCCAGCCACCACCGCAGGTTTCCACCACACGGCCGCGGGCACAAAGCCCAGCTGCAAGAGCGAAGGAGGGTCTCCAGAAGCAGGGTGTGAAACTGGGCATCCACCCAACAGCTGCTTTCCACAGGCAAACCTCTTCACCCTGGTGAACGCTGCCGATTTGAACCAACTCCTGTGAGTTGAGGTACATGGCTACGGGCAACGCTATGGAGGGTCCAACACCCAACGCGGATTTTCAGGAGGCTAGTGCTGCAGGAGGACAACTGCTCCTGGGGACATGGAGTCCAGAGTTATAGAATGGTTTGGGTTAGAAGGGACCTTAAAGACCATCTCGTTCCACCCCCCTGCCCTGGGCAGGGACACCTCCCACCAGCCCAGGGTGCTCCCAGCCCCGTCCAACCTGGCCTTGAACACCTCCAGGGATGGGGCAGCCACAGCTTCTCTGGGCAACCTGGGCCAGGGGCTCACCACCCTCATTGTGAAAATTTTTTTCATAATATCTAATCTAAATCTCCCCTCTTCCAGTCTGACGCCACCCCCCCTCGTCCTAACACCACATGCCCTTGTAAAAATTCATGGATATTGAGCAGAGCCCTGCTTCAGAGTTCCTCTGAGACTTGGGGAGGTACCAGGAATTGCTCTGCATGACCGTTACTGTGGATTTCAGCTCCTAGATTTTGGGTTTTTTTAAGTGAAAGCCATGTGCGAAGGTAAATTGTCAGGCACGTTCCACCTGCCCACCAGACCGTGTCCTGGAAATAGAAGAAAAGTAACCTATTTCTTCTCCCAGCAATCATCCACTACTGGAACTCCCCCACCTAGCTACAGCACGCTATTTTTAGAGCTGGATCTCCCTATCTCCTGACCTAGTGGATGTTAGGACAGCGCAGTAGCTTCTGAGTAGAGGCCAGGTGCTGCCACGAAATCCAAGTGGACCGCTGTACCTTACATCTAATCCAGCGCGTAACGGGGGAGGTTCAGAGTTCAGAAGGACGCTGCGTTTTGAGTTTGCTTCAGGCACCTTGCTGTGACAAATGTTTGTTATAGTCAGATGGAAGGTAATGACCTACAAAGGAGAAGGTGAGAGCTTTAACATAAAAATAAGTCGCTCAAGAGATGTGTTTTTAGGGAGGTAGGAATATAGAATTTAAAAAAAAAAACAACAACAAAATAACCAAAAAAGCAGCATATCGAGTAACTAACATTGGAGTGCAAAGCCTGGCACTGCGCCTTAGTTCTGTGCTGCTCCAGCAGTGGAGGCTGACATCTCACACAAAAAAAACCCACACATCTCTCTAAGATGGTATGTCCCACCCACCACCAGCAGCTCCCCGCAGGGCTTTGCTGCCGGGGACACCGGAGGGAACGGCCAAGGGATGGTGGTCCCCATGGCTCCCGCGCATCACTCCTGGGGAACTCCCATCCTCCAGCGGGAGTCCCACCAGGAGAGAGTGTGCCTTTGATTCGCCAACTCTCCACCAAATGCTTGGGGATGGGGAGAACGGGACCTGCTAGCTGTTTAATTGTTTAATAAATGTTATTTCTAAAATGAGCGGATGAGCATGACGCCACCCAGTCTTTCTCAAAGGAGACACGAGGCTTTTAAAAGTTTTCAGCTGAATACATGGAGGGAACACAGGAGGAGGAGGGAAAAAAAGTCATTGCAAACCCCACCATTATTTACTTTTATCTGAAAATTAAGGCAATTACCCAGACCTAAGCAAGGGCTTGCTGTCATTGGGCTGCCTGGAATCAAAGCGAAAATTCACACTTGAGATATTTCACAGCAACATTCAAGGCAAATCTGTCATGGATGGCCAGCCATCAGCTAAGGAACAGAATTCAGTAAATCCCTCGTGGTTCGGTAGCTCTGTAAAAGGCATAGAGTATTCACCGGGTAATGACTTCTGATGAAGAAATTACTTTTTTTATTATTTAGACCCTCATTTGAGGGCCTACCCTAACTCAGGCGAAGTCTGCCAACACGGGTCTGCTTCTTCTGTAAGCAGCCCGTTTTTTCCTGGTTCGACTTGCTAAGAGAATAGATCACCATCGCATCGTCAGTGCCGACTGAAAAATTATTTCAGTATGAAATATGTGGTACAAACAAAGAGAAAACTGTGTCCTTTTTTTTACAGCTATTTAATTACCTCCCATAAATTAAACTGAACGGTCCTCTTACCTATCCTTTAACAGGCCAAGACAGGAAAGACAGTTTTACTGCTGCCCGTTATTTTTTTTAGGGCATCAAACGCCGTTTATTGCGGCAGAGGTGCTCACCTCTAACGCAATAAAGCGATTCATCAGTTGTGCCACATAAAAGCCATCCTCCCAAACAATAAAAATGAAGGAAACAATACCTGGCCTGTGCAGAAGTACATCAATGTAGTTTAAATTAACTTCCAAACCGCAAGACTCCGCTCACTTTTCGTTCTGCTTTTCCCCCTTTTTTTCCCCCTTATAATTCAAAGTAAATCAAAGGAAGCAACAATCTTCTCTTAATCCCTTTGCTGTCTTCCCTTTCCTGTATTTTATTCAAACTTTTTAACGCTTCAAAACATCCTGCTTCTTTTTGTGCTTGTATTTGCTCTTATATCCTATGCTACCAATGAAGCCCCATATAAAGCTGGATTTCCTCACAGAAAATCCCTTTCATCTACCTGTTTGACCTGAAATGCCTTCCCGGAGTGCTTGAAAAGCCACCATACATTTTCTCCTCAAAACCATCTTTTTTATTGAAAAAAAACCACCAAGAGTAGTGATTGGATAGACAACTTGTGAACTCCTTGTATAAAACTTACTTTTTATTCATGGTATGACCTAGCAAACAGGCAGTTGCAATATGGGAACTATTTTAAGGTATTTCAGCGCCATTTACCCTGAAGTATCTCATAATGAAGCCAAATTGGCTTACCTTCAGGGTGGTTCAGTCACAGGATAAAAGCGTACACAGGAATGACTAATACTGGAGTACAATGCGGTGGAGTCCTATCTGTTTTGCCTGCAAGATAACACATCCTTACCACTGTCTCACAATTATCCCTCCACCCCCCACCCCCCTCCAAAAAAAATCCAAATTAAGCTTTAAATGGCTTATAAACATCCTTTTCATGTAGCCAACTTATGGAGACTCTGTTCTAAGGAAGGCCACGTTACCCTACTCTTCTGCTAATCCTTTTTGCGTTCATTTCTTTGGCATATATTTGGTACCCTTCCACAACTTCGCATGCCCTAATGCTAACCAGGTTTCCGGCACCACCAGAAGAAACAAGAGCAGACACACTGGAGAGCACGCTCCGGCTTGGGATGGAGTACGAGTGGCACAGTACTTCCACTTATTCGCTGCTGCGCACGGCCAGCTCTGCTCTGCTCCACCTTACTCCATCAGCAACGGGTTGATAAACAGAAAAAACTGCCAAGAAGAGTCTTTTCTTTCTTGTTGGCTTGCTGTTGGGCAGACCTGAAGGGGAAGAAGAGAAGTCACAGTTATTACGAGCGAAGGGCAGAGCGGGAGAGGGAAGAAACCCAAATTTTAGGCTGGCGGCTGCCCCCCACGGCCCCAAGCATCCCAGCAGCCACCGAGAGAGAAGCCAGACGTCTCACCCACATCTTTAGCCCAGTGGTGGTGTGACCTGCAGTTCTGCAAGCGCGTTGCGACAAGGGAAGCCCCTCTCTGAACGCAGGGAGAGCCCCTCCAGTAGCCTCTGGTGGACCAAGTTGCCCATCATGCTGTGTGGCCTCCACCTCCTGGGTGAGTCCGTGGGGGTAAGGTGGGCTCGAGCCCCCCCAGGTGGGCACGCATGGGCCCAGCAGGCTGCCAGCGAGGAGCAGCTTTGGTTCCTGTGATTCAGACGCCTGTTGACTGGTTACACAAAACAGAGATCTTACGAGTTCAGGCAAGGACATTTTGGACTTGGACACACTGTTGTGTTTTCCAACCTTATAAGAAGATGTTCTGTTTCTGCAGCCCATAGATCTTTCTAAATATGGTGACAGTTTTAATAAGGGGTTTCAAAATGCTGTTATAGGATTATTCCAGGGTGCTCGGAATCGTACCCAGGAACCGAACCAAATGCTTTTATCCAGCCCTTGTGCAAGGCAAGTTGTTGACAGGGGGAGCAAGCGCCCTGGTGACCTTTCAAAAGTTTCACATTCGTAGATTTTAACCCAGGCCACCAAGAAGCCTCAGGGCTAGTGTCGTTACAAAAAGACAAAGGGTAAAAAAAAAAAAAAAAACAAACACCAAAAACAAACAAACAAAGAAACAAAAAAAAACCCACCCCAAAACTGAGTTATGTAGCTTGTTGAAAAATAAAAGCTTCTGGGATTTGTCGGTGGCAGCAGCGTGTGCTGCAGACGCAGCCCGTGCCACGTAGCGAGGCACCTCGTCACGGTGCCGTCTACTTAATTAGCTCCGAGGCAATGGGTGCCACCTCTTTTGCCGTCCGCTGAGCCCCACGTCACTCCGCAATGTGGAACGCGACACAGGGAGCCAGCCTGGCTGCTCGGGGGCTGATGCTCGCTGCGGTGGGCAAGTGGTGGGCAAGCGCAGAACACCCCATCCCCAGCAATGCAGAGAGAAGGGCACCCACGTTAACAGGCCAGGGGGGCGGCTGTGGGAACAGGCTGTCTTCTCAGCGGGTTCCAGGCACTGTCCCCTCGAAGCGGGGACAGTGAAAGCGCACCCTGCTCGTCCTCGCCGTGGGCTGGCTGACCCTCAGGAGCAGCTGCAGAGAAAAATCAGCCCCTTGGCTCACCCTGCCACTTCTGTAAAAGGTACTGCTGACACCAGGCTGATCGTCCCGTCAGGGCCAGGGGAAAGGGACCGAGTCACCGCATTCCCCGGGAGGGTCAGGTCTGTCCACCACGCTTGGAGGGGCTTCATATTCTTGGCTTCTTCTCCAGAACTCACAGCTGACAGTAGTTATTTCTAGGAGTTCCTTCTCTCCAAAAGGAAAAAACAAGGGTGGGGGAAGAAGATGGTTGTGATTATTTAAATAAATAGCATGTAAGCAATGGGTCTTATTAAAGAAACAGAGATAATAGGCTCAGCCTTTTCACATCTTGTGTGCTTATATGGATTATGACAAGCCCAGTTCTGCACAACTGTGAATGCACATTTTGCTTCTACATGACGGTGCGTACAGCTACGCTTTTTTTTTTTTTTTAGCTCTTTCTTTGGGGGAGGGGCTCATATTCTGTAAACACAGTGCATAGAAATAGCAAAAATGGTCATCAAAAGGAGGATTTGTGGCTCACTGACTTTGTTTACAGAGTTAAAAGGCTAAAAATGTCTTCCATTCTATTGATTTCCTTGTAGTTCACTGACTTGATTTACTTTTGGCTGTTTACCTCAGTTTCCTCTTGCTCTGATTTGTGACTACGGTATTACTAAACCTGCAGAAAAAGAAATTTTCAGCTTCCCCAATCATCTTTATTTCTGTGGAAGAAAACTGGTAGAGGAGCACTTCACTCAAAGCACACAGGATCAACACAAATCCAGACAACCAGAAAAAGGCGGTTCTGGGGGAATGACTGGACACTGATCTATGAAGAACATCGTGTGTTCCCCGGCACCAACATCTAAACAGTCACTGGCGATACGCCTGGATATTTTGGATGTTGCATGTCTGTCAAATAAATCAAAGATCCAGATGCAGGATCTGGCAATGATGACATTCTGCTGGTGGCTTTCCACCCGTAAGCTAGTGAGTAGGACACAGAGAAGCATAAATACTGTGTTTTCTAATCAGAGATATTATTTCAGGAAGCTGTTTTATTTAAAGGAAAAATGACATTTATTCCTTTCCGTTGATCAAACCAGTATTTCAAAAATGTCTTTTTTTTTTTTTTTAAGGAAAAGTTTTAAGAGGGGACCGCTCTCTCAAACGACAAAGAAAAATCAAGCAAAAATGTGGCATCAGCCCCCCAAAACATCCCCTCCATAGAATGACAAGGAGGAAACGGTTTAAAGATGTGTGTGCATGCAGGTAATGAAATTTAAACTATTACTTCCGAACCGAAAGGATTGCAGCATCCTACAGTGTAGACATACTGTAAAATTAAGAGGCTTGTGCAGCTCACTCAAGGCAAATTTACTGGATGCGTTCTTGTGTTTCTTTGGCCCAAACCTGAGAATTCTGCAACCAAAACTGCAGAATGCTCCATTGGACTCACCAGCTTCGCGGCTCCAGCGTGGTGCACCCAGTGCACGCCCGGCTGCTCTGCAGGTGTCGCGGCAGGTATAGCATCTCTTGGGCTGATGGCACACCCATGGTGTCATTGGGCGCATGGACTCAGTCTGCACACGCTCTGCCAGGTTCAGAGGAAGTTCTATAATTCGTTGGTAATGTATTAGGTAACACTGGGAGGGTTTTGGTTTTTTTTTAATAGCAAAACAAACTGAACAGTTACTCGGAAATATACTGCATCGTTGCAGATTTTTGCTTTAAGTCACTGTGTGTTTCAGAAGGCTGGAGGTCTTGCCAGCCAACCTGTGCTGAGTTTTCTGATCGTCTCCTAATAACCGCTGCTCTGATTTCCACGGCTCTCTAAAGCAAACGGTGCTCTCACCAGCAAGTTATTTGTCCTGTCACTCTGGAAGGGCAGCAGTGGTGTCCAGCGCTCTCGGCAGAGCACTTGGATAAAGAAAAGTATGTTGTTTAATGCAGCTAAGCTGTGGGCAGCATGGAGGATCACCACTTTGAAGACCTGTTATCTGCAATTACATTTACCAGTGTCCCTCTGACGGTGCTGTGCACAGACACACTCTCTCTGTGCTTGCCGAGCGAGAGGCTGCCCAAAGGTGTGCCAACGGAAGGAACTCCCAAGTGTCCCGCACGCCCTGTGTTCACGAAACCGAGTCTCTCAAAGTGCTGTGAATATCTGTTGAGTTACCTAAAAGAGTGGCCATAGACCAAATGACGTCAACTAAATCTTACAGCTTACAATGACACTGTTATGTTTGCAACACAGCATTTTGCCACCTTTCTCTTCAGAGCCACAAACACGGTGCATATGAGCTAGCCGTGACTGTGAGAGACATTTCAAATCATGAGGTGCCTACCCTAGTAACTCCTAACAACTGCACAAGGAAAGGTTAACTATGGTTAACCCTTATAACCTAATGTGACCTCACCTTTTTAACCTAATAGAAACTACAGTTGTGGTCTTCCATTTAATATAAGCATATTGGTGCTCATCTTCTCCTTTCATTCATCCTTGGGGTCAAGGCTTTAAGAAATATTCAACGTGTATGCTATCCATTGGAAACCTGCTTTTCAACAAAAATATTTGCTTAAGAAGGCCTTTATTTATTACTGAGAATATTCAGTGTGCACTGGATTTAATAAAGATGCACAAATGAACAAGGAATAGAAAGCAAAACATCTAATTTGCTGTCTGAATCTGCTCCCAGTGACCTGTGTCTTTGAAGAGTGGATTTATGAGCAACCCTTGTAGCCAGATACACAGTTTAAATGGCACTATCTAATCTCACTGCTGCAGTATATGCTAGGTCAATAGTCTACCAAAAGTTTAGCCTTGATCATTTTTACTAAGTCCAGCATTTAAACACGCATTGTTTTGTGAATACAGAGTAATTCTTATGCCATAAAAGCCTTAGTATGCAGGAGACTCAGTGTTTGAAAACCATCTTAGTGATCTCATTTTACAGCCTTTATAATAAAATATTAAGTATTTTGAAGACCACTTTCCCACCTTCATATACTTTTTCCACTGTGATCGCAGTAGAGTCTTCAGACTTTCAAAGCTGAGCAGGCTTAGAAACTTTAAATAGCAATATATTCCACATAATTTCCATCTCCCACATCTTACAGTATGACTGTAAAGTGTTAAGTGAAGCCTCAGATAATTTTGGATTTGAATGAGGTTTCATGCGAGTGAATCATAAAACACACAAGCAGCACTTTCTGCAAAGAGAAGAGAAGGGATTCTTTGCCAGGGAGAGCTACCCAAATGATTTCCTTCATTATGGTTTTCCAAGTCCATGTGCTTCTTTTTAAGTAAAGGAAGACTAGGCAATTGCTATAATCAGCAACACATTCCAGCTATTCCAGTCTAAAAAACTACATCAAATAACTTGACAGGAAAAAAAAAATAAATCTAAGATAGATTCCCTTTTAAGATTAAAAAATAAGATGCTTTTCAAGCAAACAAACAAAAAAGATACCAATAACTTACTCTTCATATTTAAAATGCTTTTACTTCTTCCCCCATTAATGAATACAACAAACAACCCTCTGGAGGGTTAAAATTAAAACTTGTTTCCTCACAAAAAAAAAATCGTTTTACAGTTTATTTTATATAGAACTACATTTTTTTTTTAATGTCCATTGAAGCTAATCTGGTAGAACATAGGATTTTGAGCTGAGGTTACATGACTGCCTACGAAATTCCCTAGTTTCCTGTTTTCGCATATGTGCCTGTCATTTGGACAGACACTGAAAACGGAATTGGCGGACTAGTCTGTTGTCACAGGGTTTCTTAGAGGTATTAACTATTTCAAATTCTTTAGTACGTATAAAAGAAATGAGAGGTGATCTTGGAGGTAAAATCAGCAGATTCAGACATCCCTTTATATTATTATCTGGTCTCCAAAGGTACGGCATGTGTTTTGGTAAGTTTTGTGCCATAAATCTCAAAACAAACCTGCACCTGAAATGCATCAATTTTCTCACTTCTGTTTTCTTCATATGGATTCAATCCACACGTTTGAAGAGCTTTTAAAAGCCGCAGTTACTAAATGTATAAGTTTGTTTGTTAGGTTAAATTTAGAAATAAGGAAGTAGACTGAAAAAAAGAAGTGCATTAAAAATGAAAGGCCTTGTAAATGACATGTGCCTATTTTTGATTTACGAATAGTTCAGGCTTAGAAAATGATTTGAATGTAGGAGCAGGAAGACAGCTGGTGTGTGCATACCAGCACATACAACTGCTGCCTGCATGGAATTACCATGTTTATTGTTAAAGACGCAGGCAACACTAGGGCAGCTTGAAAGCTAAATGCTGTAAAGCTTGCTCGGAGGGAGAGCTGCCCTGCAGTCCGGGCCCAGCTTTCGTGCTATTCTGACGAGTTGTGTCCCTAACTCTCTGTAAACAGGAAATCGGGGCGGAAAAGCCAGGAAAGAAACGTGAAATACCCCATGAAACATGCCGTCCAGTGAGTTGAGGAGATGTGCTTGAGCAGAGGGTTAACTTAACAGGAGCTGAGTCATGTTTTTGCAAACCAGTGCCTGGTTTCTCCCACCCCCCTCCTCTTTTCTCTTCCTTTTTTTTTTTTTTTTTTTTTCTTGGTTATTTCTGAGTCATCTCAGTCAGCCCTGACATATCCCTCCACTGCCTGGATGATCGAGAGCAGCTGTTTGTAGCAATCGCCTGGGTAGCACGCAAGACTGAACTTCTCGCAACTTCTCAGAAATGCTAGCAGGAAAGGGAACAACCTTGACAGCGTCATTTTCGTTAAGCAAAAGCTCCTCTTTCATAGGCTGTATTTTATTTTTTTTCCAAGGAAAAGCAGCAGGACAAAGCAACCATGATTGCAACAGGGCACTCCACTCACTCTGCTCGTGTTAAACCTCTACCAAGCACAAGGCGATGAATTCACCAACCCATCCTCAGCACATTCAAAGATCAACAGTGGACTGACTTGCCCTCACGTTACAGGTGAGGAGCAAGTGACACATCATGCACTCATTCCACTGCCTGGAGGAGAAATCAGAAATATTTAGTTGCTGTAACTCTGAGCACTCTGCCAGGCAAATATGTCAGTGCTCCAGATGCGGCC
Organism: Pluvialis apricaria; assembly: GCA_017639485.1. Taxonomy (NCBI): domain Eukaryota; kingdom Metazoa; phylum Chordata; class Aves; order Charadriiformes; family Charadriidae; genus Pluvialis; species Pluvialis apricaria. Next base: position 84,212,920 of record CM030044.1, on the reverse strand, counting down.
AGGCTGCTGATGGGAGGGGAACGGCACAGGCTGCAGCCTGGACTCTGCTGCACAGGGGTTGTTAAACAAGTACAACAGAAGAAAACATTTCAAAGCTGGAAGGCAGGGTTTTTTTTTTGTCTTAGATGTAATGATGTGAGGCAGATACACAACATATTATCTGTACTTTAAATAAATAAGTAAATGAATGAACTATAACAACAAAAAAAAACCCGACCCAAACCCCAAAAAGCAGAAGATAAAAGTTTTAATTTCATTTGCTATGCTGTTATCAGAGATTAGAACACTGTTCCAAGGTTTGTTTTTTGGTTTCAATCACGTCTGAGCTTTAAAGACCTCGTGCCTCAAGTCAGTTGACAACAGAAGAATCTCCATCTTAAAAAAAAAAAAAAAGTAAACGGCTAATGCATTGTTGAGGATGGTTTGCAGACACAACCAGAGTGAATTCTGACACCAAAAAGCTGACATTCACGATGCTAGACACATGCATACACATCAACTTCAAACTTAGTCCTTTCAAGAAAATCCTCTTCTTGTTATTTCTTTTGAATGGCTGGAGTTGGCAATACCACTTATTTTATGTCACACACAAGAACTGCTAAGTACTAACAGAAGAAAAGTGTGAATTCCTGCACAAGTAGCAATGAGATTGTGCTGCTCAGAAAAAAATATTCAACAACAGCTAGGTGCAATAACAGAAAGAAGGAGGTGGACAAAGCAATGAGAAAATAAAAGGAGCTGCTGAAACAGCCTTATCTTATTTTCTCAGATTACATTTTGTCACCTTTTGCTGTTAACTTCATTTCCCAGTAAAATACAAAAGGAGTCATATTCCTCACCAATGTTGATTTTTATCTAAAAGTAGTGGCAAGTAGTAAATAATTCATATTTACTTTTTTTGCCTTCCCTAACCTATGGCTACCTAAGGCAACTTTCTCTTTCAACTGCCTTTAAAGCTGGCCCTGCAGTAGAGGGAGGCGTAAAATAGCAGAGGTGCTCTGCGCTAGGAAGTGATGCATCTGGCAGCTTCAGCCCAAGCCCTCAGCAATACAGATTGGGTTTTAATTAGTATACAAAATTCTGTCAGTCTTCATTCCAAATTGGCTTGATGGGCCATCGGTATCCTTCCACCAGATGATTTACAAACACCTGGGGACTATGCCACTGGAACTACCCGGAGCTGGGTCACCCAGTGTCTATTTCAGATGAGGCCCAAATTATTCCTGAGAGAAGTCTTCCTACCAATGAAAAGCTCAATTTTCAGGAAAAAGATTTTTGCCCCACCTAGCACTCCTACCACTCATTATCTGGAGGTATGCAGCAGGTTCACCTTTCCTTCAAATGCTGCTCAAGCCCTCATGCTGCACCACTGCGTGGTGAAAAAAAAGCCAACATGGCACACCACTGTTTTCTCAGTCCTCCACCTGTCCATTTTTACACTTATCTTAGTTTTGTAGGTAGCAGACATTTTGTTTTCGAGGTCAGGATAATTTCCAAAACCTGTCTTAGATAAGGAATACATTTCCACTGGCGCCTGTTCTCGATCCCCAGTTGTGAGATTGGGTCTGACCCTCACACCCATTAAAGCCAGGTTTGATGAAGAAAGGTGGGAAGAAGACTAAAGTGAAGAGGATCAACAGGCTGCATCAGACAAGTCTTCGCCCCTGCCATGGTGGAGGCAGCTGTGGAGTTAACCCAGCTGCGGGGACTCACGTTTTTCCTTTTTCTCAAGCAAGAGGTGCCCAGGGGCATGATTTCATCATGTGCCTAATGGTGCTTCCACAAAAGCTCCAGACCCTGCTGGACGGAGGCAACAGGACTCCCATGGGAGCCTTGGGTTTTTTCCTGTAGCAAGTTTCTAAGCACCTTGTTTTGTGAGAAAAGCTTGACACCTGGAAGGTTAAACAAACTAAAATAACTCAAACCACAAAGAAAGGACAAAAAAAGAGAACAACTAAACCTCAATTACATTTGAAATCTTACCAAAAAAATCTAAAATTCCATTTAGCTCATTGCTCTCCAAGAAACTCATATTCTGTGCAATGTCAGCAAGCACACTCCAGTCTTTTTCTTCGACCCCCACGTTCCCAACAAGCTGTTGCCCTCTCCCAGCCCAGCAAGACCATGTTCTTGTATGAATTCAGGGAATGCAACTGGGAGAAGAGAATCCAGACTTTTATCCCATAATGAGTTCATCATTAAGACTCTGCAACTCGCCCAAAATATTTAATTGATACTGTCAGTTGCCATTAATTCTCTCAGACGGTGGACAAAAATAGAGGATAGAACATGCTGGCCATACCTGCGGATGCTAATAACCCTCTGTCGTGGTTTAAGCTGAATTGACCACTGGGGACGTCGGGCACCCCAAATGGGACCAACAGATGCTCCTCCCCACCTCTCTTCAATGACTGAGGCAGAGGAGGGAAAAAGAGACGAGTTTAGAAGGAACTAAACTACTTCAATGAAATATTAATAATAAAATAGAAAGAAAATAATGAAATACATACAAAACCGTATCAAGCTCCCAGGATGACAGTCATGACACCGGCTGGCACTGGGGCAGTCCCGGAATGGACTCAGTGATGGACAGGAACTGGATTACAGATCTGGATTCAGGATCGGGACCAAGGGCAGACGAACAGAGTCCTCCTCAGATGTCGGCCATTGAAGCAAGAGAGCGCTGACCCTTTGCTCCCTCAGCTTTTATCCTGAGCATGAGGCAGATGGGATGGGATACCCCATTGGTCAGTTTTGGGTCACCCGTCCTGTCCACTCCTCCCCGCAGGTGGGACCCCTCTACATTATTCCTCTTCCGACCCTCCAACGGAGCAAGTAACCAAGTCAGCTGCCCTTGGGTGTCATAGCAATAAGTATAAGCAAGAGCCTTTCCATATCCCATGCCTGCACATCAGCTATAAACATTGGTCTTATCACTCTGAGAGCGAACAGTGTCTGCACAATATGCTGATAATTTCTGTAGTTAGAAGACGCCCAGCTAAGAAGCAAAGTTACTGAACAAAATTCGTCCTGTTTTACCGCAAACCAGGACATTCCACCCCTTATTCCATACCATTCCATTCCGTACCATTCTGCAAGCCAGGACACCCTCTAACTCCACTCCTTGGGGGGGAAATGGGGAAAATAATCAGCTTGGCACTTAGTAAACTCCCTGTTCATGAACATATTCCCTTGGGTACTCACAACAAATGTTATCTTTCTTTTCATCCTTCTATTTGTCTTCGCTTATGTCATAAATAACCTTGCAAGCAATAAAATTCCTTATCTCTTAGGTAAATAAAGCTTAGCTTATTTTATAACCTCCACAGTAGGATTTTCTTTTAAAGGGAAACCTAGATGCAAAAGCAGACATTCATTTTCGTAAAAGTCTCTGTGGGAAGTCACAATTTCATCTCTCCCCCCCATTGTGAAGCAAGCCAAAAAAAGCCAGGACGTTCACTGTCAACAACTCCAACGTGGCTCCTGATGTTGTTTGTGTTGGTTTTTGCTGCTTTCTTCCTCTCTCTTCCATCTTATTCTGAACCATACAGAGGGCGGGGGGCGGGGGGGAATATATTTGCAACAAGACATCAATGTGCAGCCGCTGCACAAAGAAAAGGTGTTGGTCAAACATGATTAGTTTATTTTGGATCCGCTCCCAATGTAAGGAAAGAAGAGGAGTTCAGGGAGCTAAGTATGGAGTGCTGAAGGTGAGAAGATGCAGAGCAGAAGGAAGGACCTGGTGGGACAGGGACAGAAGGGAACCCTCGAACTTTTTTCCTCTCTTTTCCTAGGTATTACCTTGCAAGCAGATAACCCACTTTCAGTTTTCATGTAACCTCTATTCATGAAAAGCCCTCATGAAGACACTGAGTAATTACAGGGCAGAATAAAATCTCAGCCACAGCATCAGGATTTGGCCCTACCACTTAAGCTGGCAACTTAAATGAACACGTCATTAGAGCCCAATGAATCAGTCAGTACCATTCTTGGGATTGCAAACTATACTAATATACAAAGGAGGAAGCAAATTAACCACAAGCCAGCTCACTTCTGTCCTACTCAGCAAATGGGAAAAAATTCGGTCATTGAAGAAAACAGTAGAAACAATACAGGGAAAGTGAAGGAGAAAGTTTTCTTTAACTTAGAAAAAAATAGGTAATGTAGTTATCTGCAGCTCATTACTGTGTGAAAAGCTTCAGATAGTTCACCCAACTGTTCATAACTCTTTCCTCTCCCCCTGCCCCCGCAGTACTGGGACTATCCATTTGCCCCCAGTGGTACCAGCAGGATTAGTTAGTAATTTTACAGGAGACACTACCCCATGTCTAAAAAAGTTAGAGTGTACAATCCACAAACAGAAATTAGAGGATCTCAAGGGAAAAAAAAGAAAAAGATAAAATAAAAGATCTTCAGTTTATGTTTAAGAATAGCCACTCAATGGCTAACAGCTCTTTTGAGAGCAAATTCTCCCACAAGAGAAAAATCTAACAAAAATCTACACACTAATAGCAGGTCGTCATTGCATGGACTCGTATGTGCTGAGGAGCGCACTGTAGTTAGTTCCCAAAGATGCTGAGCTGGTGAGGAATATTTATGGGGCCTTAAAAACCAATAATAATGCATTATTCATCCCCAAAAGACATATATGAACAGAAATGGAGAAATCCTAAAATAAGCCAGGAAGACTGATTTTTATTATTTACTGATCTATACACTACAGCTAATAAAAAGGCTGAAACCGCACTTCATTAAATCTCAGCTAGCACATCCTTATGTTAGGAAAACCCAACAGCTAGCACCACTACAAATCCTCAATCATCAACTGTCTCGGCTGAACAATGATTCCTATATTAGCATGAAATAATTCATACTTCATTATCCCTCACTTCCATTACTATCCCAGCCCCTCACAGCATTAAGAAATACACAAAATATAAATGAGCGGAAACATCTAAAATTCCAAAACTTTCAGAAACTTTAAAAAAAACTTTCAAATATCCTATGTCTTATATATGGCATAGGATATATCATAAAGGGGTACAGTTCTCTTTGGAACAGTATATCAGGGTTGGATACAGCAAGGAAAGACATTGAAGGAAAACTGCACAATTCCCTTATCTGCTCTGGGTCAGGGTCATGGGAACACCTATCCTTTCCCAGAAAACACTCTCCTGATTTTAGGGTTTTATATACACACCTCAAAATCTTGAGAGGTCAATTCATTTCAGTTAAAATAAACTTTAACATGAATCAGTTATTGCTTTTCTGTAGTGGCTGACACAAGTGGCAAAACACATCAATTCTACCTTCAGTCCTACTAATGCAGTTTGAGGGCATGACATAGGTTAGAAAGTCTTATAAAGAGGGAATATCAGCCAGGATATAAGGACAGCACTAAAAATAGGCACACCTTTTTATGACAAGCCGTCTTTTCCACCCTCAGCATCTGCTATGATTCAGTTTTTACTCAGAAGGGAGAGAGCATCTAGTGAATGAATCATCAGGCTACGTCCTGCAGCAATTTTGTTTTCTTTAGTGGTCTTCCACAGAAGAAATGACGAGTCCCAACCTCTGCATGTCAGAGGCATCCAGCTGGGAGCAACCCTGCCGGAAGCAAACGAGTAAATGAATGAAAAGGACAAGGCCGTACATGACACCATTTACATTCCCCAGCCTTGACTACATGTAAACATACGCCTTCACGCAACGTATGTTAGGAGTCACGCTGTAGTCAATTAGGTTATTCACGTAGATAAAGTTACTTTTGTTTAAATCTTTAGAAAAGAGAATGCTTGGTAAAGGGCATTCTTTAGAAACAGAGAAATGAGTTGGCTAAATGGGTTACTCATGTCAAAGATTTCTTATCTTTCAGTTAGTTCACTTTTCAGTAACAATGCACAGTCTTAAAACATAGCTGAATGCATCTGTATGAAATATGAAAATACTGCAGCTTTAGTCAAATCACAGTCATTTCAAGTGCACTGTCAATCTAAGCGCAGCATTTTACAAGAGCTATCTTGAATGGATCCTTTCAAATCATTAAAGGAAAATTATTTCTAAAATCCAGGCGAGAAAAACAGGAATCTGAGACTGGCAAGTTGCAGTACATCTGCTGAGGGTCGAAGGTGTGCAGGAGTGCCTTACTTTTTCTTTGAGATTTATGAATGCAAGTCGTGGAGAAGAGGCCAGTTTTCCTGATTTTGTTTTTCTCATCCCAAATAAAACTTCTATCGGTAAAAAAATAAAGGGGGTGGGAGAGAGGGAACACGTGAAAGGCTGCATATCTGCATAAAAGGACAGTAGGTGCTCAAGTCAGTCACATTAATATGCTATTCCATTTTTTCCCCCTTGATTTCTTGTTACAGATAAAATTAAGCAATGCATTTGCAGTGTGTAACCTCAATTAGACAGCCTTTTCAAAACATATCACAGTCCATGAGAGGAAGATCTGCTGGTTCCTGGATTCAGTCAGATCTGCTTTGGAGCTAATTCACAAACTGTGTGAATTTTCTAAAGACAATAAAAGAGAAAACATTGGCAAAAAGGTGCCACCCCCCTGCCAAACATCACACAAAGTAAGATAAACAAGCTTCATATTACAGTACTGGTAATCCAGAAGTATACATTTTTACAGCCAAATTAAGCTATACTGTCTTTCTTTTTATATGTCACCAGCATTAGCAGATCATTTTCTGGACATATAGACTTTATAATAGAGTTATTGCTGCTCTTTCTTTCAAACAGCAACATCATATAAAACTGTTAATCAAGAAAATTAAGACACTTCTCTAAAATAGCTATAACTATACACACACATGTGTACACGTATGCATATATACACATATCAAATACATACACATACCTACATTAAAAAAATGCTAGAAGGGGTTGTGTTATAGAATGGTCAATTTTACACCAGGAACATTGGCAAATGGGATTTACACCTAGGGAATAAACTAATGTTTCATGATAGGAGAAAGGTATCAGCAAGGTCTGTGTTGTTCAACACACCCATAAGCAATTTAGATAAAAGAAACAATGATGATATGACAGCAGCCTCTGACAACGCAAAACTATTTGGGAGAGTCACAATGAACCCAACTATAGAATTCTGCAGGAAAAGTTCTCTTGATATTACATCACTGAGGAGCAAAATGGCAGAAGAAATTCAGTGTGACAAATGCACATTTTGTACTTGGGAAGAAAACGATCCCAATTCACACACTACATCATCTATGTCTTCCCTCTTCTGCTTGTGGGTATCCCTCCAAGGATACCAGGCGAGGGCCCAGGCAGCATAAGCTCCTGAAGCCTTGAAATGTGGGAGTGTATGAGGGCTACCCTACATGGGGGAGCATATGGGGAACATATAGGGGATGCTTTTTTGCAGGACATAAGAATACGTATTTCAACTTGTGCATGTTCCTTAAACAGCCTGTGATCACTGGTGCAATCCCTTCACATCTTTGACATTTAATGGTTAATAATTTTTCCCATTCTTAGACTCTTTCTTAAATGTCAACTTTCTCACACTCATGATGATGTGTTCAGATGTTATGAAACCTCCTGAGGCTGAGAGGAAAGCCAATGATGCAACCTTCCTCTGCCAAATGAAATTTCACAATTTGTTCTTCAACGTTTGCTTTGACTTCAAAAAATATATACTACATATTTCTACATCCATCTTAAATGGAACTTAACATTACTGAGAACTGAGGTACAAAGCCTAAGAAAATATTCTCTGAAGGGATAGGGTGGAGGAGTCCATTGAGTCTCTGCCAGCTGCTCTCCATGTTCTTTCATCCTGTGCTTATCCCTGGTAGAGATATTAACTCCAACATCCAAACAACTAGTACTATAATTTCTAACCAACAGGAGAGTAAAAGTCCACTGGGTCTAAACTTATTCCTCCCCTGTCTTAGTGAGGACAATAAACCCAACAAGCGCCGGGGCAAGAGTGAAGGAAGGGGCACTTACAGCCAGGGAAGCAGCTATTGTTTATCTCCGGCTCTCAATCTGTGTACATACACAAAGAAAGCGAGATGGGATGTTAGCCATCTAGCAGTGTGACATTAATCATACTTTCATCCTGTTTTCTCAGCAGGTTTCTCCGATTTGTCATTCTTCCAATTCATTTGGAAGCCAAAATAGCCAGAGAGCACATTGGACCCATGGCCAAGTAGTGAACGATTGCACAGTGCTCACAGGTGAAGGAAAGTCCTCATCTCAGCGCTGAGGCTGGAGAGAGGATGGCTGTGTTTGAAGGAAGCAACATACATCACGGTTACAATGCCTGCCCCCATCCCACACCCACGGGTCCAGTGGTTGCTGCTAAGGGGGAATGACCGCATTTCTGGACATCCAAGCAAGAATCTCTGGGTTCCTACAAGATAAAAATGCACTACAGCCACAGATGCTGCTTCTTAGGCCAAAATTTTCTAATGATGCCACAAAGCTGTGACATGAACCATCACAACAGCTCTGGCTTCCAGAAGAACATGGTTCTTCAAAGATGATGATTAATTAACTATTGCAAGGCCATTGAATGTTCTGTTTTGCTCCCTAAAGGTTTGGTATTTTTGCCAGCTATTTAATCAAATATCCTGCTGTCTTTATTGGTCTCTACAGAAGGGATAGACTCTCAAAAACATGGAATTTTTTCACAAAGTGGTGTGAAGACACAGGCAGATTTGAACAGAAGAAAACTGAAGCATCTGTGTAACTACCAGCTCCACCAAGCAACCAAAGAGGAATACATTGGGCAGTTATTCCCCTGTCCTAAAGCTATCATCTTTTCAGAAAATTAAAAATATACCAAGGCTCAAATATAAATCAGATTTACTCAGTTTAGAAGGAGTCACTAACACAATAGGTGCTTCAAAGCAGAAGCTCTCCAGTAGTTAACTGTAAACAGTCACTGAAACATTGAATAAGATAGATTGAAAGGGACCTCTGGAGGTCCCAAATCAAATCCCATCCTCTTAAGTCAATATCGTAGCACTACATGGCTACTTTTTGCCGTATATACTGAAACTCTTGCCTTTGACAGCTGTTCCTGTAGTCTATAACCAATCAGTAGTATTGCCAGGAGCAAAATTCCCATTAATTTCTCCAAAAGTAGGATTGGGTTATGCAGACAAGCTCTTCATCTGTCTGTATCTGGTGTACATACTGGCGTAGCATCCAAGCCAAAGGCTGTAACACTGAATTTTTCCCGCAAGATTCACATTATAGGGGTTTTTGTTTTGAATAAAAGCCATGAAAACCACAAGAAATACCTTTGTTTTGTAACAGGGAGATTTCAATGATAAGCAAGCAATTTTGTAAAGAGAAAGAACTTGCACATATCACAGCACACACTAGGTATCTAATTTGTTAGGCAGTCCAATTACTGAATTTGGTTCCCTGCAGTGAATTTACATCTGGCTTCCCCAGAGTGAAGAGGTTAACATCTGTTCCAGCTCTGTTTAGCAGTTTCTTGCTTATAAATGTAGAATTGTTAGGGTTGAAGTAGATTTTGCACCAAATACAGAAAAAAAAAAGAAAATTGACTACAGATTTCATGAAGTATAAGATACGTGGACATGTGGATGCTTATTCAGTTTCTGTGAAATAATCAAATATCACCATATAGAAGGTCCTATACGTTACCGCATCATACTTCAGACTGAAGGTGACTTTTTTTCTTACTTCCTATAAAATCTGGTTCCTTAATCTCAAGCTCTGTACAAGTCAGGACTCTTTGGCTTCTCCCCTCAGTTCCCACAAGTCACCAGAGGACTTAGAATGATATTTAATTCATACTAGAAGTTACTTATTTGATGATAACTCATTCCATGTAGCCCACCCAAAACCCAGATGGAAACAGCTTTCAATTACTGTTGACACAAATTGGATATGAAACAGATGTGGAAAGCCTAATGTAAATGTGAATACCGCGTTGCCTGAAATAGAGTTCAATATCTACTGTAGGAGGTATTCTTTAACTGCAGTTTTCCTGTTACGTTCCCAACACTATTAAGAATTCTTGCTCAAGGAATACATAGGAATCATCTACATGTTAACTTTAATATAAGCTAGCATGTGTCACTCATTTCTGCCTGATCCTGTTAAGCTAAACCAGCACTTCACTTACAATGGTTTTTAACTTTTTCCTTCAGGTCTAATCAGGGTTTCTCCTATTGTTTCTGAGATTTATTTGCCACTTGCTTGTCAGCAGCAGTTTCTAATATTTCTCCCTCCCACAGCCCCACCAGTTATTGCTCCAGTCCTTGCACTTACTACCTGATGCCAAGGAAATCTCTTGGGCTGTAAGGTTAAACTTTTATCTCAGTGTGTGTCTGTTTTCAGCAGTGGTGCACATTGTTTTAGCTCTCAGCTTCCACAGAGGAGCGTAAATGTTTCTCAGATTTATCCTAGATGACAACATAGGATTACACATACCAAGTGCAATAAGGTTTTATCTACAACTTCAGATAACTGTATGTCGAAAGAAATATTAACTTTATTGTGTTTCCATTCCAAGTTTCTCTGCCAAACATATTTCCAAAATAATTGCAGCCATTATATTTTCTAGCTGAAATAATTGCAATATAGCAAAGTATTGTATGAATATTCATAGCAGTTTGCCAGCCAATCCATTTTTTTTGGTTAACTTTCATTTCCACATTTCGCGGTCACTTTGACACAGGCAGGACTGAAAAACAAACAACTTGTCAAAAGTCATCTGATTTCCAAAATTTCAGAGTTTGGGGGTTTTGTGGTTTTTTTTTTTTTTTTTGCTCGTTCAAAGCTTTTTGTCCATAGATAGCCTGTCCTCTCCGTGGACTCTCTGTCTCTCCCACTCTGCCCCCTGGGCCCCAAGGGTGGAGGTGGAGATGCTGCCAGCCCTTCAGGATCTACCCCCAACTGAAAAAATTGTCTCATCTAGGGAAACTTCTTGGTATTGTTGACAGAGCTTGCAAGGTCTTGTACTCAACTTGAAGATATTGCTCCATTTGGATGTTACACAACGGCTCACGAATGTCACATGTACTCAGTTCTGAAGTTTCAGGGAAAATGAAAAGGCAGAACTCCACTGCCGTCGTTGGGAAAAGCAGAAACGCAGCAGGGTGGAGACATGAGTCTACTGGAATGTGACCATCAAAACTTCAAACTCTAGCAATCTTTGACTTTTTTCCATGGAAGTTGTTCCATTTCAGCTCTGTCAACTTTCTAATGCACTTCTGAAAGCACTCACATCCTGAAAGAGAGGGAGGCGAAAGAGACAGAAAGGCGTGAGAGTGGTAAAGGGCAGAGGCATAAAGGCACAAGGGAACAGGCAAAGACGCACAAAGAAAGAGAGAAATATATACAAATCCTGGAGTGGTGGAGAGGAAATACACAGAGAGAGACTTGCCATTAAACAAGCAAAAAATATGGATTAAACTTTTGGCAAGAAATGTGAGATCTGTCCCTGGAATTCAGGGCAAGTAGCAAGTGGCACATTGGGAGGCTGGGAGTGGAAAAACAGAGGAACACATGAAGCCCTCACTACACACAATGAGTTGATCCCATGGAAACAATAACATGTAGCCCCCCAGTGCATGTAATTTGGACTTTGTCACATAGGATTCTGACAAAATGGTACAGCGTGCTTTGAAAAAAACTAGCCAGTTTCCATTTGGTATACATTTGGTAAATTATAATACAAACCTAGCAGAAGGAGTCTTTTTAGTCCCCGCTGACAATGTTGGAGACTGCTGGTGTCTAATTACACTGAACAAAATTAGTGTCAACCAACCACTCCAATTTCTAAAGGCTAGCACACACTCCAAACCCTTGACAGCATGAACACTGCCTAGATAGTGGGACAGCCGAGTAGTGGGAGAGGCATTTATTATGGGTGATGGAAAGACGTCACTGCAGTGTGACAATTCAAGACCTGCTCTGTGCCACCCACTCACTAAAACAGAGGAGGAGGAACCCCACCATCGCTCTGCTCCAGCGATGGAGATGGGGAGGAACCAGCGGCAAGGGATGTGCCCACCTCCTCCCTTTGCCTGCACAGAGCAGAGCGGTGGCAAGGGTGGGAGCTATGGTGACAGCACATGGCAGAGAAAGGGGGAACACCAGGCTGAAGCCTCCACAAGAAACAAAGGACCTGCATGGGGCCCTGCCCTTCCAGCAAGACTAAGTCTCTTTGAGGAACACGAGGAAGGTAAGTCAGGGAGACAAGGAGACGTCTCCCACCTTCATGGCTTATGGTTTATTTGCCAACCCCTTATACAAAAGGGACTAGTAGTACGTGCTGATGTTTCAATACTTGTTCAGTGTCAACACCATGAAAGATTTAAGATGGGCTCACTGATGGCAAAGGAGGGGGATGCTCTCAAGGCTGCAGAGCAATGGAGGAACTTTTTTGCGGACCCTGCCCCAGCCTGAGATGTGAAGGAGGGTGTGTGGAAGCTACATCGATCACCCACAATAGGCAACTGTGGACCAGGCTTTGGGCCTCAGCATGTTATTTGCATTCCCTGACCCACACCCAAGCCTCTTGCATGACTGCAGGCATGAAACATCCATGGAAGTGTATTCACAGCGTGCAGTTGGTCTGCAGCTGCACTCAGGGCCAAGGGCAGAATATTTGTGAATAGGACTAAAGAGACTGTCAGCTTTTTGTGTACTAAAATATTTGAAAATATGTCATTTGGAGTAAAGTTGTAGCTGAATGCAGAATATATTTTTCTATTTGAACTGCTGAAACACAACATTTCTAAAAGGCTGGTAAAAGTAAAAAAAAAAAAAAAAAAAAGGGAGAGCAAAGCAGTGTTCTGAATTTGCAATGTACTTGCATTAGTGAAGTCTTAACTCCCTTACTGGTCTATATGAATTTCCATGGAAGTAAAGAGGATTTGAAGATCCTTGCTGCCTCACTAGAAGGAGAATTTTAGGAGGTTGGGGCCTTAACTAGATTGATCGTGCCCACCGAATCCTTTTTTAAACACAGGTTAATTATACAAGTACATTAAGAAAGGATGTAAAGCCACCACTACATAACACATAGAGTAAACCTGAAAGAGAACGCACTAGTTCAACACAGAGCAGGTCAGAAATAAGGCAGTATTATCAAGTTATACAAGTCCTGATAAAAGGATCCCCCTGTTACCCAAAGTCTAACCTATATCATGCTGAAAGAGCCTCTTTATTAACCACCTTTCCAAAAGAGCTGCTGGAAACAGCTGCCTTCCCCCACCCGGCTTCTGTGCTATGTATACTGGCGAACACAGCTCAGTTCAGTTGGTGTGGAGAGCACAAAGTGATTGCTGTGTTTATGAAATCCTATTCCTGTTAGTCAAGGAAATGAGTTTGACTCACTGGCTTGTTTATGAGTTTTGCTTTATGCAAGCTACTGCTGGCCTCAAACTGCTGACCCACCGACGCTGCTCAGAACTCCTGCGCAGAGGGGATTTGCACAAGATAAATTTCTATTCCTGCAAAGCATTCCTCTTTCTTCAGAGGCGGTGTTTTTTACAGCTTTAAAGTGTTTTAGTGAAAGTGGGTGATGGGCCTCATATGGTACAGACGTGTAACCACAGCAATGCAGCACTGCACCTCTGTAATATTCTTAGCTCATTTACCCTGTGTGAGGATGATTTACTCTCTCTGAGCACTCCCTGCCCATGCCAGTCCTTGCCAGCAAATATGTAGCAGCAGAATTGCTGGCTTTAAATTCAAGAGTGACTCCGCAGACTTCAAATTTAATCAATGCCTTGGGAAAAAAAAAATAAAATAAAATTAGCCTTTCATATCCAGGTCTGAAGAGCTAGAAGGTGAACCCTCAAGGATTCTGAAGCAATTGCAATTATTGGTTTGAAACAGGCTGAGGTGTCAGCATTGGAACAACAATAAAGTTTGCTTACTGGAGAAAGGAGAAAAAAAAATAGTTGAATCACTTGCAGAAATCTTGGTTTGAATGTTTCTTTTCTGGGCTCTACTTTTCACTTGATATACACTGGAAAATTTTAATAAGACTTATCCCCTTCTCCTTTCCAGGGGTACATAACACACAACTGAAGGCTCTGTTCATGTTCAGGCTATTGTTCTGCCTCCCTTTGTTTTAGCCTGGCTTAGCTTGGAAACTGAGGCTGGAAGTTAAAACCATCATAAACCCATACAAAACACATTTCAGCATGAGTCAGAGATTTTTTTTTTTTTCAGCTAACCAAAGGGAAGTCAAAGAAGAAGAGAAACCACCCTCTGTCTTCTGTACATAGAGTTCACTGATGAAGATATGATAAGAAAATTGCGTGTATGAGTGTACAGCTATATTGCTTGTGTGCACATGCGAGCTTACACACTGTTTGAATTTGAGCCTATTTCCAAACACTTACTTCTGGGGATTTTAGCTTCTTAGGTAAGCATAATGTTACCACAGACTATTGGATAGTAGAAAAAGGACAGGGGAAAAAATCAGCAATTGTCAGCTTTTTTTTTACTTGTCAGAGACCTGAAACTTTACTTTCCTATTTGAAGAATAAAAACATTCAACCTAATGATATCCTTTCTTTCTTCATAAAAGGGATGTTCTGTGGGTGCTGCCCAGAGACATTTATATAAATTTTCCTCTCACCCTCCATATACCAGGTTTCTCTTGTACTTGTTACTTGTACTTTTCCTGTACCTCATTATTTTTATGAGGATCGTAAGACAGTGATGTCTCGTACTTTTTTGCACTAAAGCTTCTGACTTGCTGTTTTCCCTCATGCTCGCACTGGCACTCAGCTGGCCTTACAGTAAGGCAGCTCAGGGAGTTAAACTGACAAAAAAACAAGCACAAAAAAAGTAGTTTTCTGCCAGCATGGCTCACCCATTGGCAGGAGAGGCAAGAACCTCAACGCCATGGCTGATACTCAGCAGGTCAGCTCAAGAGGCATCGCCTGGCAATACCCTAAGCCCAGTTACATCGGACCCAATTTGTTGTGTAACATTAATTTTCTGGGGCTTACGAGCTTTGAGCATGCTAGAAATGCATCAAGCGCAGCCCCGTCCCCGGTGGCTGCCAGCGGCAGTAAATATAGAACGAATCCAGCCTGCTCACGGTTCATATTGAGGTACTGTGTCAACAGCCTGTGATCTGAGGAATGATTTTTGGACCCCTGTCAAGTTCCTGAAGGACAGTGCAAAAACCAGGTCACAGTGAGCCGGGCTGTCCCATTTCCAGCTGCTGAATCAAAGGGAAAGAAAGAGAGCAGGAATTCAGTCTATCTGCTCCTCCGAGCTGACTGCTCCCACTGACGTTAGTGCTGCATGGATATTCTCCAGCTGCAAAAAAAAAAAGAGGTCATGAGTTCTGTGTGGTTCCAACTGGACATGACTTTTTCTCAATACCTCTGCTATTCGGAGCTTGGACAGGCTTTTAGTATGACAAGAAACCCAAAGGATAAAATGAAATAACCCAAGAGCTCCCTCACACTGCTTATTTTCTCATTCCTACCTGAGGTGATGGCAACCTAAAGTCATCCAGGCCATAAAACCCTTTTTTCCTTTTGTCGTGGTTTGGCCTCAGCTGGCAACAAAGAACCACGCGGCCGCTCGCTCAACCCCCCACAGCCGTAGGGGGAAATGGGAAGAAAAAGGCAAAACTCGTGGGTTGAGATAAAGGCAGTTTAACAGAACAGCAAAGGGAAGAGAAAACAGTAACAATAACAGCGATAAAGGAATATACAAAGGCGATTACGGCACTGCCGCTCACCGACTGGACCCGGACCGCCGCCGCCCTCGCTGAGCAGCGACGTCCTGCCCCCTCCGCTCCCAGCCAGCTCCCCACTATCACCCGGGCATGGCTCACATGGCATGGAATACCTGTGTCTCCTCCCATCCTTGGGGAAATTAACCCCATCCCTGCCGGAACCAGGACATTATCCACCCCTTATTCCATACCATCTGCGCCATGCCCAGATCCTACAGTTCCCAATCAGTTACCACCACTTTTCCCTGTCTTTTATATATATATACATATGTACATCTATATACATACAGATTGAATCCCCACAGTCCATGGGCGATCCCTCTAAAATGTTCATTGAGTTAATTTAGTCCATCACTGTGGGCCCCATCTGTGAAAGCAGTCTCTCAGGACAGGCGAGATGGTGTGTGGTGCTGGACTGGTGCATGCTGCATTTTGGAGCTCACGGCTGGTGTACCCGGTGTGGCCCATGCCCGCAGTTCACAGGTTGAAGACGTTGATCTCAAGGAAGTTGCTGGGCGCCAGCTGATGAGGTCAGTTCTTATTACCTCACCGTTGCACTTCACTCCATTTTATCAAAGTCCATCTGTCATTGGTTTGGGAGATTCTCACCGTAGTACCCTTGGTAGCAGTTATAGTAATGATGAGACACAGTGACAGGGTTATTTAGCACATAACATCATAAGATTTGATTCATTGACTATTCTCACCTAGAATTAAATCCCCATGAGGTACACATCGGACCTCCCCATCCTCCCGCATCACCCACCACGTGCACCCAGGTCCTTGTGCAAAAGCAATCCCACGGATGGGTTTGCCTTTGCCTGAGGCAGGGCTAACCCAGACTGTCTTCCCTAACATATTCTTCATGTGCACTACGGGGACTTTATCCCCTTCTATTGTACGTGGAAGTTTTGATTGGGCAGGGCCAGCTTGGTTGGCAGATCCCCTGGTGTTGACTAACCAGGTGGCTTTTGCTAAATGCGTATCCCAGTGTTTGAAAGTCCCACCACCCATGGCTCTCAGTGTAGTCTTTAACAGTCCGTTGTATCGTTCTATCTTCCCTGAGGCCGGTGCATGATCGGGGATGTGATATACCCACTCAATGCCATGCTCTTGGCCCAGGTGTCTATGAGGCTGTTTCGAAAATGAGTCCCATTGTCTGACTCAGTCCTCTCTGGAGTGCCATGTCGCCATAAGACTTGTTTTTCAAGGCCCAGGATAGTGTTCCGGGCGATGGCATGGGGCACAGGGTATGTTTCCAGCCACCCAGTGGTTGCTTCCACCATTGTGAGCACATGGCGCTTGCCTTGGCGGGTTTGTGGGAGTGTAATATAATCAATCTGCCAGGCCTCCCCATATTTGTATTTTAGCCGTCGTCCTCCATAACAAAGAGGCTTTAACCGCTTGGCTTGCTTAATTGCAGCACATGTTTCACATTCGTGGATAACCTGTGCAATAGTGTCCATTGTGAAGTCCACCCCTCGGTCTCGAGCCCATCTATATGTCGCATCTCTTCCCTGATGGCCTGAGGCATCGTGAGCCCACCGAGCTATGAATATTTCACCCTTGTGTTGCCAGTCCAGATCCACCTGAGCCACTTCAATCTTAGCAGCCTGATCTACCTGCTGGTTGTTTTGATGTTCCTCAGTGGCACGACTCCTGGGTACGTGGGCATCTACATGACGTACTTTCACAACCAGATTCTCTATCCGGGCAGCAATATCTTGCCGCAGTTCAGCCACCCAGATGGGTTTACCTCTGCGCTGCCAGTTGCTCTGTTTCCACTGCTGTAACCACCCCCACAGAGCATTTGCCACCATCCATGAATCAGTATAGAGGTAAAGTACTGGCCATTTCTCTAATTCAGCAATGTCTAAAGCCAGCTGGATGGCTTTCACCTCTGCAAACTGGCTCGATTCGCCTTGTCCTTCAGTGGCTTCTGCAACTCGTCGTGTGGGACTCCACTTCCGATGCTTTCCCACAATCCAGCAGGACCCATCACTGAAAAAGGCATGTTTCTTCTCATTTTCTGATGGTTTATTATATGGTGGGGCCTCTTCCGCACGCGTCACCTCCTCCTCTGGTGATATTCCAAAATCTTTGCCTTCTGGCCAGTCCATGATCACTTCAAGTATTCCTGGGCGATTGGGGTTTCCCATTCGAGTCCGCTGTGTGATCAGTGCAATCCACTTACTCCATGTGGCATCAGTTGCATGGTGTGTGGCAGGGACCCTTTCTTTGAACATCCAGCCCAGCACCGGCAGTCGAGGTGCCAAGAGGAGCTGTGCCTCAGTACCAACCACTTCCGAAGCAGCTCGAACCCCCGCGTATGCTGCCAATATCTCTTTTTCGGTTGGGGTATAGCGGGCTTCAGATCCTCTGTATCCCCGACTCCAAAACCCCAGGGGTCGACCTCGAGTCTCCCCTGGTGCTTTCTGCCAGAGGCTCCAGGTAGGGCCATTCTCCCCGGCTGCGGTGTAGAGCACATTTTTAACATCTTGTCCTGCCCGGACTGGCCCCAGCGCTACTGCATGAACTTAATTTGTCCTGCTTAATTTGTTCGAAGGCTTGTCATTGCTCAGGGCCCCATTTAAAGTCATTCTTTTTCCGGGTCACTTGATATAGAGGGCTCACAATCAGACTGTAATTTGGAATATGCATCCTCCAAAAACCCACAACACCTAAGAAAGCTTGCGTTTCCTTTTTACTAGTTGGTGAAGACACAGCTGCTATTTTGTTGATCACATCCATCGGGATCTGACGGTGTCCATCTTGCAATTTTATTCCTAAAAACTGTGCGGGTCCCTTGACCTTACTTCGTTTTATTGCAAAACCAGCTTTCAGAAGGATTTGAACTATTCTATTGCCTTTCTCAAAAACTTCTTCTGCTGTGTCGCCCCATACGATGATGTCGTCAATGTACTGCAGATGTTCCGGAGCTTCACCCTGTTCTAGTGTGGTCTGGATTAGTCCATGGCAAATGGTGGGGCTGTGTTTCCACCCCTGGGGCAGTCGATTCCAGGTGTACTGGACACCCCTCCAAGTGAAAGCAAACTGTGGTCTGTACTCTGCTGCCAAAGGGATTGAGAAGAATGCATTGGTGATATCAATCGCTGCATACCACTTGGCTGCCTTTGACTCCAGTTCGTATTCAAGTTCTAGCATGTCCGGCACGGCAGCGCTCAGTGGTGGCATCACTTCATTCAGGCCACAATAGTCCACTGTTAGCCTCCACTCTCCATTAGATTTTCACACTGGCCATATGGGACTATTAAAGGGTGAGCGGGTCTTGCTGATCACTCCTTGAGTCTCTAGTTGATGAATCAGCATATGGATGGGGATCAGAGAATCTCAGTTAGTGCGATATTGCCGCCGATGCACTGTTGTGGTAGCAATCAGCACCTGTTGTTTTTTGACCCTCAACAAACCTACCACAGAAGGGTCCTCCGAGAGACCAGGCAATGTAGACAGCTGTTTAATTTCCTCCGTCTCCAAAGCAGCTATGCCAAAAGCCCACCGGTATCCTTTTGGGTCCTTGAAGTATCCTCTCCTGAGATAGTCTATGCCAAGGATGCATGGAGCCTCTGGGCCAGTCACAATGGGATGCTTTTGCCACTCATTTCCAGTTAGGCTCACTTCAGCTTCCAATACAGTCAACTCTTGGGATCCCCCTGTCACTCCAGAAATACAAATGGGTTCTGCCCCTCTGTAACTTGACGGTATTAAGGTACATTGAGCTCCAGTGTCCACTAGAGCCCTATACTCCTGTGGCTCTGATGTGCCAGGCCATCGAATCCACACGTTCCAATAAACCCGGTTGTCCCTTTCCCCCACCTGGCTGGAGGCAGGGCCCCTCTAATCCTGATCATAGTATCCATTACTCACTTGTTGCAGAAATGACTTGGAGGTCCCTTCAAGAGGATCAGAGCAGGCCTTCTACTCTGTCTGGGGGGCTGCCTGCTGGCAACGGGAGCAGCACTTTTCCTGGAGGGATCCCCTTTTGTGATTGTTCTTCCTTGCAACTCACATACCCGTGCCTGTAGGGTCGAGGTAGGTTGTCCATCCCACCTCCTCATGTCGTGCATGTAAAACCACAGGGTGTCTCGTGGTGTGTACCCTCTATACTCTCCCTCTTGAGTAGGGAAAGGCTTGCTCCTAATAGCTGAGATGCTGGCCTGTACAGGTGGGGAGTAGGACATATTCTCTTCAAGTTGTTGGACCTTCTGGGATAGTTTCTCCACAGCTGAGATGAGGGGGGAAGAGAGACTTTCTTCATATTGCCGGAATCGGCCAGCCACCTCATCCACCGTTGGTCCCTCTTCACCTTTCCATTCCATCACTGCCAAGGAGTTGGCATACGATGATGGTGCACTCCATACAAACTTCCGCCATATGGGCCTTGTGCATTGGACTTCATCAGGGTCTGTGGGTAACTGCGCGTTATCTGGGTCATAGTAAATCATCTCCCGCACAGCTAATTCCATGAGGTACTGGATACCTTTTTCCATGGTGGTCCACTTGCTCGAACGACATACAATGTCTTCACTGAAGGAGTACCTTTCCCTCACACCTGACAGGAGTTGCCTCCAGAGGCTGAGGGCTTGTGTCTTCTTCCCAATCGCCTTGTCAATGCCCCCTTCCCTAGACAGGGATCCCAGCTGCCTGGCTTCCCTGCCTTCTAATTCCAGGCTACTGGCCCCATTATCCCAGCATCGGAGCAGCCAGGTGACAATGTGCTCGCCCGGAAGTCGGCTGAAATCTTTTTGCATATCTCTCAGCTCACTCAGGGATAGGGATCGGGTGATTATCTCCGGTTCCATCTCTTCCTCCCTTTCCTTTGATGGCCCTGGTTCATCATCATCCCTAACTAAGCGAACTGATTTCTTGGTGTATTTCTTCTTCTGTACAGGAGCAACTGATACGGGCACGGGTTGGTTGTCTGGTTCAGCTGTAGTGTCCACCACTGGGGTTTGAGTGGCTGCATTGTCTGCTACAGGGGTTGGAATAGCTGCAGTGTCTGCCGCAGGGTCTTGAGTGGCCACAGGGCCTGCCACCGGGGTGGGAGTAGCTGCATTGTCTGCCGCAGGGGTTGGAATAGCTGCAGTGCCTATTGGTCTGGCTTCCCCCTCTTTCCCCTGAGGGTGCTGCATAATACCGAGCAGTGTTTGGTAGATACTGGCCAGGGCCCAGCACAGTGCAGTGAGTTGTGCCTCTCTGGAATAGTCACAGCATTTTCCTTTTAAAAATTCTACCACTTTATCAGGGTCCTGTAGTTGTTCGGGGGTGAAGTCCCAAACCATTGGAGGTGAGAAGTTCTCTAGGTACCTGCCCATATTCTCCCACATGCCATGCCACCCCTGACTATCCAGCCTCGGGGCAGATCTCTGGGTGGTAGTCTTAAACAGTTGTTTAACCCTGAACAAGACCTGAAACACATTCAGGAGACATAGCAATAGGAACATGCTGGTTTGAGCATCCCAAGGATATTCAAAATTCTCAAAACCTGGCCCGAAGGAGAAAAGGGGGGCGAAAGAGCCGGGGAAAGTATCCCCCCCCTGTTTCCCCCATAGATTGGGTGTGATTATTAATAAATTCTGAGAGACAGCAACCAAGGTATGGGCAGGACAGCAATACTGCATAAACACCCCAACACAGCGACCTGAGCAGTGATGTTATCATATCATACGCTGATATCGCACAGGACAGCAAAATGATAATCCTGATCCCTCTCCCCGAGGTAACAAACAGCATCACGGGGAGTACATAGAGCATGTAAGAATTTACATAACATAGCCACGCAAACAAGCAAAGGAATATTGTAACTGGCGACTATCTAACTAATATGGGAAATATATATAACAAACTCGTGTTAACAAGCTCTGGTCAGATCTGTCGTTATATCAACCCTCCGAGCCCCACCTTGGGCGCCAAAAAGGACTGTCGTGGTTTGGCCTCAGCCAGCAACAAAGAACCACGCGGCCGCTCGCTCAACCCCCCACAGCCGTAGGGGGAAATGGGAAGAAAAAGGCAAAACTCGTGGGTTGAGATTGAGGCAGTTTAACAGAACAGCAAAGGGAAGAGAAAACAGTAACAATAACAGCGATAAAGGAATATACAAAGGCGATTACGGCACTGCCGCTCACCGACCGGACCCGGACCGCCGCCGCCCTCGCTGAGCAGCGACGTCCTGCCCCCTCCGCTCCCAGCCAGCTCCCCCCTACCACCCGAGCATGGCTCACATGGCATGGAATACCTGTGTCCCCTCCCATCCTTGGTGAAATTAACCCCATCCCTGCCAGAACCAGGACACCTCTCATTTAGGCCTCTACTTCCAACTACTGCCTGCAGTCTTCTCTCCCCTAGTCATCATCAGATGAGCAAGGTGCTTATATCAGCCTCCTTGCTGGTCTTTAGAATAGTCTTCATTTCCCTCCTTCCCCTCACCTTGAAACCAACCTTGTCTCAAGTCCATGTGGCAAGTTCATCAGTGTTTCTGCTGAGAAACTCTTGCCTCATCTCTTGTGTACCTTGGAAATGGCACCAACCGTATCTGCTCAATAGATGCAGTTGGACAGCAAAGTCCATAGAGAAAGATTACAGCTGGAAGGACAAAGGCAAGGACAGATGGGTGGGGTCATCTAGACCTAAGAGGATGATCAGACCTTGAAGGGAGGTTATATTCCTGGTTGGAGATAAGAGAAAAGCTGGGCTGAAAATAAAGTGCAACAATTTAGAAGAAGGAGCTGGGAGTCATCGACTTTGAACATCAAAGAACGCTTGATTCATTGCAGAGACAGATTAGCATTCATCTGCTGAGAAAACTCACTAAAGAAAGGCAGCTTTAATGAAATGTATCTGCAGCATTTTTAAAAAACACAGATTTTTAGACAAAATATTAAATGGTCAAAAGGCGGTTTCCAACCCACTTTTTAAAATATTAAAACCAGCCTAATTTTTAAAATGTTGGAGAGAAATTGAATACCCTGTCTTCATATTTCTTTTTTTTTCACCATCAGTCTAAACCAACTAACATTTTTTCAGCTCAAAAAAGTCTTACAATGTAAATTTGAAGTGAAACATTCCATGTCATTTCCTTAGCACCCACCTGCCAGAAAAAAAAAGAAAAAAATCTAGTTTATATTTACTTACATTAAAGGAACCTCATTTCAGGTATTGATATCTGCTTTCAGTTGCTTCAGTCTGGGCACCCAAAAATCAAGTTTAAAACTACCTGTTATTTTCAGAAACCCTTTTCCTTAACAAAAAAAAAAAAACAAAACACCCCAGACTGTTTAGATAAAAATGATAATTTAAACCTGCACTGCACCCATTTTGCATGTATCTTTTCACGTCTGGCAGTGTAGATTAAGGACAGGGGTATCTGACACAGCACAAACGCTGCACGTGGAAGGCAATGAGATAGATAGACTGGAATAAATCCCCCTTGGTGATGCAAGCTACTAGGAGAACTAGAGATATGCTGAAGGGCGCAGCTCAAGATCTGGCCTTACCCATGGGAGCCTGGTAGCACCCCTGTTTTCACCAAATTTTACCTATGATTTTCTGCAGTACACGGAGCTGAAGGTCGCAAAGTGCCTTCAGGCAAAGTTGTTGGAGACTCCGCAGTCACACTCCATTGGAGTTTGCATCAACATTTTCACCTCCTGACACACAAGCTCCCTCCCCAACAGCATCAAACAAGTCCCAATCCCTGATAGTACTAATTCGGTCAGTGATAACCAACTGCAGCTGGTTTTACAATGAGAAAGGGAGTTGTGAGACGTGAAAACACCACAATATACAACTGGTGGCAAAACCAGGAAATTACCCAAATTAAGCCAAAGGGGTTTGAGTACTTAGCTGATATTGCAAACGAGCATATTTTAACTCTCAGGGTATGCTTCAACCATAATCAGAAATCCTGCGTATAATTTGGAGTCTTGTGTGAAGGAAGGGGAGGGGGGGGGGGGGGGGGTGCAGAGAAGAGGGGTTGGATCGATGGTTTCTGCAATCCATACCAATGAAAATCCAGGACTCCACAGGTCTTTCCTTTAAGTCAACGTGCTTCACCACTGATGCTACACTTTAAATCTACATTGCACACTAAGTACTCGCTTTTAGCTTGAATTGAATTCTTCCAAAAATCCATGCAAAACCAAGAACGGATAAAACCAGCAGAGCAGCGCCAACAGCTGTATGAGTTTTTGTTGTGTCTGAAGGGAGAGGGGGGTTAGGAGGTTCAGTTTGCTTTTGTTAGGGGTTGGGGTTTTTTTCCCCCTGTTCGACGCAGTGCTGGGAGCTGAAGAAACACTTCGCTTGCGAATATCCTCCACTTGCCCAGCATGTGGGAAACCAGCACTCCAGCTGTAGCACGCTGGAGTGGCTACACACGGCTATTGTTAGTAATAGCAGTAGTTTTTAGATTAGTATTAATATTAGTATTAATATTAGCATTAATATTAGCATTAATATTAATACTAATATTAGCATTAATATTAATAATAAGTATTCTTTTTGAACACTTATTACAAAAGCTGAAATGGCCATGCATTAGCACCAGCCAAAAGGTAACAGGCAAGCAGCATCCCCCAGCAGCCAGTGTCTGCATCGATCCGTACGGCAGAAAAAAATAAAAAAAAAATATACACATCTCGTGCCTACTTCTCTTCACCCTCACTTCCCTGCAAGCCCAGAGTTATAAGGTTATCCTTGCTATACATCACAAAATTAGCGTCTGGGCAAAATCACCATAGCAGTGACGCAAATCAAGGTGGCACTTGGCACAAGCTGCTGGCACTGAGTGGCAAAATAAAACAACAAAGGACATTTTAAGTTGATAACTGAGTTGCATTTATTCACTTCAGATTTCTATCTAAGTAGATAATATTTCTGATGTTCTCATTTCTGAAATACCTCTAGTGTTTCTCTGAACATGATAAGGGAACACTGATCATGCAAGTTACTTTTAGACTTTTAAATAACTTGCTCAGAATTTAACAAGATGTTTGTTAGTAGCTCAGTTTCTTAATCTGGGAAGATACTGCCTTAATAATGGCTGAAAATCCTCAAGTGTAGGTGCTAAATGCTTAGCTGCTATGGAAATGTTGATGCCTGAAGAATGCTGGCCTGAATTACTGGGACAGATAAAGCTGCCCACAGTTCCTGGCTCTGCACTTCTACTTTGACAGTGTTAAAAGTTACTTGATTTCTCATTTGGCGATTTTCCATCTGTGAAATGGAGTTAACACCACAGTGTTTTCCAAAACGCGTTGAGAAGAGCTCTACAGAACACTGACTGCCAACATCTTCCTGGGATGACTGGAAGATCAACTTATTCAAAGGTCATGTCAGTGTGTTATTAAAATATAATCACAGCATCAGTTCGCGTACGTGCAGCCACATTCTTTTGGGGTCATTGTTTCGGCACTGGAAGGGGAGTCGTTTGCTCTTACTCCACCTGCTTCGCCAGAAAGACATATGATTTGAAGGACCCATGAAGGAGGAGGAAGGGACGGAAGAGCTGAGCAGGCAAAGGAGGTGCATCAGTTCTCCCAAGAGCTTTCAAGGACATTCAAAGAGGATCATAGCCAGCACTTGTTTTTCCACAGCCATCCCTCCACCAGCAGCACATCATAGAATCGTAGAATAATTTAGGTTGGAAAACACCCTTAAGATCATCGAGTCCAACTCTAAATCTAACGCTGCCAAGTCCACCACTAAACCGGTTCCTAAGTGCCACGTCTCTATGCTTTTTTTAAACACCTTCAGGGATGGTGACTCAACCACTTCCCTGGGCAGCCTTCTCCAGTGCTTTTTAACCCTTTCAGTGAAGAAAATTTTCCTAATATCCAATCTAAATCTCCCCTGGCGCAACTTGAGGCCATTTCCTCTTGTCCTATCACTTGCTGCTTGGACTGACACCCAAGATGAAGCAGCTGTTAGAAGCTGGAATACATCTTCAGTTCTCTCAGCTTCACAGACCTCCAGATAGATGAAGTGCAGATAGAGTCTCACCCAGTGCGGATACAGCTCTGTATGCTGGGTCGTGTGTTTGCAGGAGGTAGGAGAAGGGAGAACTCACCTTCACAGTGAGGGATGCACTCAACAGAGCTGCAGGTGTGAGGCATCCTTC
Organism: Pluvialis apricaria; assembly: GCA_017639485.1. NCBI lineage: Eukaryota > Metazoa > Chordata > Aves > Charadriiformes > Charadriidae > Pluvialis > Pluvialis apricaria. The sequence continues at coordinate 84,187,055 of CM030044.1, read as the reverse complement.
TCCGCAGTGTGGGGCGACAGCTGAGGAACAAGCTACTCAGATGGACCTGAGGTCTGAGGTGCCTCAGTGAGGAAGAGACTATGACACCACTGGAAATGGCAGCACCGGTTTCTGCCGCATGCAGTGGGAGGACTGTTGGACAGCTGGGAGGTCTGCAGGCTCGGGAGAAACGGGACTGCTATGGAGGTAAGGGGGCTTCCCCCAGCAGATGACTTGCACTGACTTGGACAGTGGGTAAGCAGCAGGCTGAGTTTCCTCCCCCAATAAAAATCCTGTTCCCCCTCTTCCCCAAAGGACCCTAAAATGTGCTAGTGATCCCGTTTAGGTGGAAACAAAGCATCGAAGTTTCCTAACATATGGCCATTTCCTCTAGGGGAAGCACGTATGTACCTCTCAAATCCTTCAGCTACAGAGCATTTAGCAACCCCTTTCCTGAGTTCACAAACTACGTCCGTCCCTAACACATGCCCCTGCATGAAAGAAACCCAGGCCCAGCAAAATGCCTCGTTCAAGCTGCTAAAAACCAGATAAGACTGGTTAGACAGTGTTTATTTTCTGGGACTCAGAGACTGAGTCACTCTCCCTTCCTGTGCTGCCTTTGTTTCAGATTAGGACATATGAAACTCATTGCCAGAAGTCATCACTACTGGGAAACTACATACTGGGAAACTACATATTTTAGTGTTGTTTTTTGGACTCACATGACCTTTGTTGTAAAATAGCTACATGCAGAAAAAAAACCAAAAAAACCCCAAACCAACAAAGAAGCTACAGACAAGTCTTGGTAATTCATGGAAAAAGTACAAGGAGGCAGCAGTTGCACAAGTTTCCTGGTGTTGCCTCAGGTTACTCCGACAAGAAGTTGCCCTCTTGCTCTCTCCTCCTTATGGGATGGTTGTGACAACGTTGGCACAGGGGGAACAGGAGGCAAGCCTGTGCCAGGGGAACGAACCGTGTTTTCTCCAGGAAAAAGCAATAGAGGAAGGGATACAGCTCTGTTAGCTTTCACGAGCCCATCCTCCGTAAAGCCCAGGGTGGCATCGCTCAGGAGCTGGAGCAGGACAAAGGAGTTTTCCCACCTTAAAGCTGTGTCAGGTTTAAGAGTCCTTCCCCACTCGCTGCCTGCAGGGCAAGCTCCAAGTGTCTGCACTGTGCAACCCGGGATGGTTTTGCTGAAGAGGGATACTCATCTACTGTGAACTGCACTGAAGCCCCTAAAAAGGAAAAAAAAGAAAAAAAAAGGAAAAAAAATCAAATTGTGCTGATAGAGTTCTTGCATTTCAGTGCCGAGTCAAACCCCAAAATTTTTGTGCTAAAGTTTGACCTTGGTTATTTTTTTCCAATAAAAGCAAATTTTCAATTAAAATAATTTTATCTAAGGATCTGCATGTTTTCTTTTAAAATAGCAAACTGAGAATTTGCAAGTTTTACAGAGTATTATTTTATTTTCATTGTTTCAGCTAAGAAACACACCAGTTTACAAGGGCTTATCAATCTATGTAATTTGCAATTTAATTTGTACTTTTTCAATGAGATCTTCCACAAGACTCTCTTCATTCAAAAGTTCTTTAGACAGTAATAAGGTTTTGGCTCTACTAGTGTAACAAATGATCTTGCAAGGCAGTTGTCTCATGACTTACATTTCTCCAAGTCACCTTTCTCTGTAGGACGCAGTATTGCTTCTTTCCACTTTCTTCCCAAGATGTGTAGAAGTGGAAGGCACTGACTTACAAAATCCGTGCTCTAAATCCCACATCTAAAAGTGCATGGTCTGCTATGGCATTTCTGTCCCTCCAGAGTTACCCTTGCCAGGTCTGGCTGTTTCTTTTTCTGAAAATCATAGAATTTGGATAGACGTTCTGCACTTTTTTTCCAAATAGCAGGATGTGCTTCTCGGAAAGATATTATTGAAAGAAAAGAAACAATAGGGATCAGGCAAAACATCTTACTATGCCCAGGTTCACATATTTCCTTCTGCACCCTCATTTTAAAACCGATGAGTTTTTGAAACCAGCTTTACAACTGCACTCGCTTCTGCTAAAAATTAATTTCCTAGACAAGCCTTATAGTTACTGTGTGTTTATACTTCAGAGGAGTGGTTTCCTTCCTAATATTAGTATCTCATGCACCTGAATTCATGCTTATTATCACTATAGGGACCAATTGCTGAGTTGTATTTGCACACTTACAGAATACAAGAGGGATCCCAAAACTCAGCACTAACTAAACTTGCCACTATTAACACTGTCATTTCTGGATTTATGTCCAGCAGAACTGAACTGGCACTCCCTGACTTATCACATCAATATTGTAATTTAAGTTTTCAGAGGGAGTGAAAGTCTGCTTTGGAGCAAAAGAGAGGATAAGCATCTAGTTTCCTGCTCTGGGGACCTAAAAGCATTTGAAAACCCTCTACCTTTTACATCAAGAATGACATTTGTGATTAATTCTTTGGGCAAGCTTTTTTTGAAAACCATATTTTACCTCTTTTTAATTGAAGACAGATTTTTACAGGCCAGCACCATGACAGACTTGACTTTGTTTTGCAAGAGACAAGTTACATATTTTAGTTTGTGTTTTTGGCTTTTACTTTGAAGCTGGAGACGTATATGGTCTATACTGAATATTATAAGAGGATCTTTTTGCCTGGAACGTACTGAAAACTCCATTAAGAATGCATCTAATTTAAACTGCCTCTCAAATTACTGAAAAAGAATGTTATTTCATCTTGAATTATTAAATTGCTACCCATGTCTCTGTGAAATACTAAAGCCTCTGGATACTGATTTAATCAATTTTGGCCAAGTGATTCTGGGGGAGATGATAGGTGAATACGTACTTTCCTTTATTTCAACTGAGTTATTTAAGCTTTCAAGAGAAAAGCTAACCACGCCACTTAGATTACTAAGCCATTTCTGTTTTCTGAAGCAACCTGTACGACTCAATGTTCTGTTCTGCTCAAATACTGTATGTTTGTTAAAAAGAGAGAACAGAACTTAGTGAGATTATGAATTAAGATACATGAAGGCTCACTATAGGAGTTAAAGGCTATGATGATGATAGAGAGAACTGAGTATGTGCATAGCACACCCACAGTAGTTAATGCATTTAGCAAAAACCCTTCAAAATCTCACATTTTCTAGGCAACTTCATACTGTCAGGTGCCTGGTGGATCACACTCCTTGGGCCAGGTGCAGAGAAGAACACTGAATTGTGGGTTTAGATGAGAAACACTTCAGCCCTACCTGATGTGTCTTACATATACCTAGCAGGCAAAGTGGAAATTTGAAGGCTAGCAAGGTTAAAGCAGTAGGGAGGTGTTGGACTTGGTGAGAATCCAGCTCTTGTTTTGGACCTGGCCCATTCTCAAAGGCGATGGCTTCGCAAAATGATGCCGTTCGCCCATCTACCTGGACTTGTGCAAAGCGTTTGACACTGTCCCACACGATATCCTGGTCTCTAAACTGAAGAGACATGGGTTCGATAAATGGACCACTCGGTGGATAAAGAACTGGCTGGACAGTCACACTCAAAGACTTGCGGTCAATGGCTCGGTGTCCAAGTGGAGAGCAGTGACGAGCGGCGTTCCTCAGGGGTCGGTACTGGGACCTGTACTATTCAACATCTTTGTTAGCAACATGGACAGTGGGGTAGAGTGCACCCTGAGCAGGTTTGCTGATGATACCAAGCTGTTTGGCGAGGTAGACACGCTGGAGGGGAGGGATGCCATCCAGAGGGACCTGGACAGGCTGGAGAGGTGGGCCCAAGCCAGCCTCATGGAGTTCAACAAGGCCAAGTGCAAGGTCCTACATCTGGGTCGGGGCAATCCCAAGCACAAATACAGGCTCGGCGGGGAATGGCTGGAGAGCAGCCCTGTGGAGAAGGACCTGGGGGTGCTGATTGACGAAAAGCTCGACATGAGCCTGCAATGTGCGATCGCAGCCCAGAAGGCCAACCGTATCCTGGGCTGCATCAAAAGAAGTGTGACCAGCAGGGTGAGGGAGGGGATTCTGCCCCTCTACTCCACTCTCGTGAGACCCCACCTGGAGTACTGCATCCAGCTTTGGAGTCCCCAACATAAGAAGGAGTGGACCTGCTGGAGCGTGTCCAGAGGAGGGCCACGAGGATGATCCGAGGGCTGGAGCACCTCTCCTATGAGGAGAGGCTGAGAGAGGTGGGGCTGTTGAGCCTGGAGAAGAGAAGGCTCCGGGGAGATCTTATTGCGGCCTTCCAGCACCTAAAGGGGGCCTACAGGAGAGCTGAGGAAGGACTTTTTACTAGGGCTACATGCCCTAGTATAGGACAAGGGGGAATGGCTTTAAGCTGGAGGAGGGCAGGTTTAGATTAATCATTAGGAAGAAGTTTTTCACTTTAAGGGTGGTGAGACACTGGCCCAGATTGCCCAGAGAGGCTGTTGAAGCCCTGTCCCTGGAGGTGTTCAAGGCCAGGCTGGACGTGGCCTTGGGCAACCTGGTCTAGTGGGAGGTGTCCCTGCCTGTGGCAGGGGGGTTGGAACTCGATGATCTTCAAGGTCCCTTCCAACCTAAACCATTCTATGATTCTATGATAGAGAGTGAACTGGTCCTCTCTAGACGCTCATGTATTCTTCGGTTAGCAGCACTAAGCGTGTTTGTAACACACTCCCCAGAAAATTAAAACAGTAATGCAGTTTCAGCCTTGTAAGTAAACATGATCCAGTGTTCCAGCTCTTTCAGAGTTATTTAACAAATCCTCCACCTACACACACATTTACTACAATTCTTTGTTTTGATGGCCGCTAAATCCCCAAGCCTGAGAGCTGCTCTTTATCTCTCCCCACATGCACCTCCTGCGGGTCTGTCCCTTGCACCGAGCTGATCGCCAGCCGAGTTATACAACAGAGAGTGCATTAGCTGAAAGTGGGAAAAACTTCAATTACCTAAATAGCTGAAGCTCTAAAAATAGTTTCCCAGTGCTAGCTAATACAGCCACCGCCAGGGTCCCAGCTCTGGCTTGCAAGAAAGCGCTGAGTTCCACAGTGCATTTATGAATCTGCAGAAAGAGTCCACTTTAAGTCAGTAAAGCACCCGGTACATCTGTTAATTAATTTCCCTAAATTACATAAGGTAATGACATGTTTTAAAGTGTTATAGACATCAGTGGATCAGGTGTTCACTGGCAGAAGTGTCTTTGAAGTAGTACTGCAAAGTTACTTCAGACCTTCCCCTGAAGTCTGCCCCATTTAACTTCTCAAATAAGAAAACCAACAGGTAGGTTAAAATATAACTAGCAGAAAGACAAGAATTCTTATCACCGGGGTGTGGTGCCAATGGAAAAAAAAAAAGCACCCCATAGTAAATCTCATCAGTCCCGCAACGATGAAAATCTAACGCAGCAGCTGTTTGCCTGGGAACAGTCTCTCAACATGTTTTGATTTCACAGCACTGAATCAATCTTTTTCTAGAGAGCACACAAAAACAGCAGCTCTCCTTGGAGATAGGGTGGACCTTTCTTCCCTTCCCATATAACTCGGCAGCTGCTGTAGGACTGACATGTTGCTTAGGACCATGCCGTGGATGCGGCAGGACAGCAAAGGGAGAGGATGTCCACAACTGTGTGAATCTTCAAAGTAAAAAAAAACCCCAACTTGTGCACTTTTGGTCTGATTATATCCACTAATGAAAAGCAAATTTTAAATTAGTAACAGAACATTTGCTTGCAAAGTGCATAATTAACCTTTAAAACGCAAAATGCCATTGCATTTAAGAGCTCAGCTGGAGGGAAGAAGGATTATATATTTATGTTTATAATGCAAACATTATAGACACATTAGGGGAAGAAAGAGAGCTGCCCTCACGCTGCAGATTTGTGTATACGAACTGTTTTGTGCCAATAAGATTAAGTCAGCAGAAAAACTGATGCCATTAATTCAGTGAAAATCCCAGGTTGCAGCACTGTCAACGTGTCATTTTGGTAAACTACTGCAGTATAATCACAATTTCTTTGCATTTTAAGTTGAAAAATCTTTCACTCCTGAAATAAAATGATATCACAGAATAATGTTTTAAAAACATTGTTATCAATACTTCTGCAAGCATGATGACAAATGTAGATTTTAAAGCTTACATGTGAGGAAGCATAACAGAAAGCAAACAAAACACACCACGTTTTCTCTAAACCACAATGATTTTGTACATACAATCTCAGTTCTTAAAGTGTGAGGGTTTTTTAATACAATTACTGCACTAAATCAAACTGGTGTGTAAAAATGGGGAAAGTAACTTCACCAGGTTAATTCCAGAGCTTTCTGATAAAGAAACATCAAAACAAATCAGAGAAGAATATGTGCTACTATTCTCAGATTTTCAGTTGTAAACCTACCAAACTTTCTTTACAAATATTGTCAGCATTTTCTGACAAAGAATGGCAGTGTAAAAATTGTAATCTTGATCTCACCAAATAATTTATTTTGGCAAACTTAGATAGGCTTCATTCTCCCTTCAGAATACAGTACAGCAATTTCACAAGGACACTGTAGGTGCTACAGCTTTGTAGAAGAATGTTGAAACAAATTTAAGTTTTTTTCTAACAATCTTAGTTATATTTTATGTATTGTAATTACATGAAAATATATTAATATTGTAATATTAACATGTTATAACACAGTGCTCCTAAGTCCCCAGCAATTTTTCAGCTGCCTTGATACCACAGTATTAACAACTAAGTTGTCTGAAGTCTTAAAAAATGCTACACAGCAAAAGGAATATTAAAAAAATTCCATATTCCATGAAGATAAAAGTCTCTCTTATGTTTACTTATTATGGAAGGAAAGGTTTTATGTAACTGTATCTGACTGTCTGGCCAAGGCAGAAAGGCTGGAAATCAGTCATAAGCTGCAACTTTACTAGTGGTAATGGTTTTCTTGAATTCTTTAGATCTATTCTACTTTCGATCAACTTGTGCAAGTGGGGTTCAGTTTTTGTTTTTTAAACAGGCATGCACACAAAGGTTTTCTTTACCTGGATTCTCTACTAGTGATTTATTTTATCTGCCAAGATTTTTGCATTAAATACATTTCAGAAGATATTATTTGTTCTCAGCTACAGCCCATAATTCTTTAGGAAAGCAAGTGCAGACCACTTCTGCTAATAAGAAGCATGAATGTCAAATTTCTATGGCTTTTTATGGGTTGTGAGGATAACACCACAGGGAAGCAGCATCCTTGCAATGTTAGGTTTTACATTCATATTGTTTTCACTTTCTCTATGGTTGTTTTTCAGTAGAACTTTCATTTTCATACATCCATACTCTCTCTAGATGAAGAAAAGTCTCATAAGCTACATATTGGTCTGTTATGGAAAGATTACCTTGAGAGAAATATATGCAGACACTAACAGCAAAATCCTGTTGCTTTCCAGGGAAACTAGTGCGCATTTATCTGTTCATCTGCAGAGAGAGCAAACATAATTATTAGGGAGATGAATAAAGTGCAGAAAATAGCAATGTTCATAATTACAGCTTAAGCAAGTTTCCATTCCCATTGTTTGTGCTCTGAAAGACAAAGAGATACAAATTGAGAAAAGTCTTGCCACCAAGATACTGAAATAAGTCATTGAACCATCTGCGTATGGACGATTGATCTACAGTAAACAATTCCATAATAAATTAAGGGCTATTTGTTTCTCACTTACTGCTAAACCAAAGCGTCCTATTTTTAAAAGGGGCAACTGTTACACAAAAGAGGCTGCCCATGCCAATCTGTCAACAGTTGTGTGTGCTTTGACATCCAGATCACAATATTTCATTCTGCTGTGCGCATTAATTCAGTATGTCCAGTTGAGTTTTGACTACAAACAGCAAACCTCTGCTTAGGTACATGGGGTGAGCCTGAAAAATCACAAAAAGAGGTAAAATGGCTATTGGGCTTGAGAGCAGAATAGAAAGGATTTAAAAGAACGCAATCTTACGTCAATTCTAGGCTCATTTTACAGGTGTGTCCCAGCAGCTCCAGTCCTGATCTACATCCCTGCATTGAGGCTTGCCAGTCAATTTGAACCTGTGATTAAAATTTTCCTGGCTACTGGTAAGTGTCACAGAATAAAAGATGTGAAGAAACCTGATGAGGGCATCTTCCATCTCTCTGCCTGAAGTGGGATCAATCACACGTGTCATTCCTGAACAACATGTGCCTAACCTGTTCTTCACAACTACAAGATGCCACCAGTGCTCCACACCTTTCCTGCACAGTACTTCCTTATCCCTGAGGAAGAACCTTAATTAGCAATCAAAGCTCCCTTTTTTGCAAGTTAAACTCACTGCTCTCTGACGTATTTCTCATCTGTATGGGAGAACAGATTGTCTTTGGCTTTTGCAAATTTTTTTATGTATTAGAAGGCTTACTTCTCTTGGCTAGGTAAGCATGAAAAAATTTTTGTCTTTCCTCTGGAGATCTTTTGTTCTAGATCTTTCACCAGGTTGCTACTTATTTGATTCTCTCCAAATTATTTTTCCTCCATGCACGGTATCTAAAACACAGCACTGCCATGGAAACCTTGCATCTCTGAATGATGAAGAAGAAAGGTTGTTTCACCTTACTGTCACAGACTGTCTTCTAATTTCACTCCCAGAAGAGTGTTTACTTTCTCACCCAAACAGCCCTGTTGACTCATCCAGCCTGTGGACCACAATCACTCCAGGGTCCCTTTTTTACAAAAATGTTGCTTACTTGGTTGGTCTTCATTCTGTGTTTGAAAACATGGTGGATCCTGCTGAGATGCAGTGCCCTGCTCTTGTCCTTGTTGACTTGTATTCACCATCTTGTCAGGACCGATTTTAATGATAAGCCTGTCCACACATTCTCATTCTCTTCCAGCTTAATGTTACCTCTAAATTTAATGACTGTACACTTATTTCATCATCCAATCATTAACACAAATTATTGGTGAGTGCCACACACAGGTCATATTCACTAATTTTAAGCCACTGAGTTTGGAGAATAGTTTTCCAACTAGTGTGGCACCAAGCCTTCAGCACATGCAGCTAACCATGCTTCCTTGCCAAAAAAGTGCCAGGTGAAACAATACAGCAATTTTGTACTAAAAGCAGAATGTGTAACATCTGCTGTTTCTATCTGTTAAGAAAGCCTTCCTTATTTTCAAAGGCGGAAATTAAGTTGGTTAGAAATGATTTGTTCCTGACAAATGTGTTGGCTGTTTCTCAGCTCCTTGTTTACTTCTAGATACTTGCAAACTCTACTGTATTTGTTGAGTGCTTCTACAGAAATTTCTAGCAAGCTGTGAGACAGTTTGCCATCTATCCCTTTTCTCCCTTTTTAAAACTAAGGTAGACAGCAGGTCTTTTCCTTTTTTTTCCAGCCTTCTGTCATTTTGCCCATCCTCCATAGGTTTTCAAAAGTAGCTGCAAATGCCACAGAGATGTGAAGATCTCCCCCAGGGAGTTCACAGGAAACGCTGTCATGAATTTCAGGGTCCTTCAGTTTCACTTGGACCACACTGAAGATGGTCAGTTTTCTCACCTTGGGATGGACTCTGTCCTCCAACAGAAGCCTGCTGGTGAGTGCTTTGCACACTACAGTGATCCACGCTGGAGCGTGCTGCCTTGCATGGTCCTTGTCTGTGTAAAACTACCCAATTTCCCTGTGTCACTCATCAACAGTAACCATACAGTCAACGCTCACTGCCACAGCCACAAAGCAAATCTCATTCACATTCTTCGTGTCCTGGCTAGGCAGAATTATCCGTCCTTCTTTTGGACGCTTGTGGCCACACAGTTCAAGCAAATCGATAAATATTGTTAAGAATATCACATGCCTTTCCAGAATCTGCCTTTTTTAGAAGCTTGGGGGGAAAAAGTGATAATGAACCGACTCCTCAGACTTTCCCAAGAAGCAAGCTTTATTAGCTAATTGTACAAGTCTTCTGGCTGCTTGGAGACCATGCTGTGTTACCCATGGGAAGGAATAGGAATAAATAAAATAGGGTGACTACTTCCTACAGGAGAGAAGTCTGTGGTAACCGACAGTCTTCGGTAACATTTAAGGCCAGAGATAATAGCTGCCCCTATCCTCTGCCCAGTATCACCCCATTCAAAATTCTTTCCTAAACAATGTCTGCAAGGAGTTAATCAAGAATTCAACGGGAAAACACTGGAGTTTGTTTTCGTGTGGGAACATTCCAACTCCCACCTTCACTCGAGACCTGGGAAGATAATTTAATCCCAAATTAATTTCACTGGAACCAGTTAGAAGTGAACATAAAATCTTTTGCATGAAGGAGGACTTTGTTCCTCCAAGGCTTTCTAATACAACCAAATGAAATAAATCTCTGATTCTCCAAGTCATTTTTTCCTCCATTCAGTCTGTCTCCACTGTAATGACTATTTTCCAGCTGTGTTCTCACATCTGTTCTGCCTACCCAGACTTTCCACATCGATGAGGAGCCCGATTTCCACAAGACTGAGAGAAATGGTTTGGCTGAGAAGGAAACCAGCTCTCCGTATAATAACAGTGCATATAACTAATTAGGAATTTGGTGTTCTCAAATGATGCTGAATAGGCAAGCCTGGTCCAACCGTAGTAAACTTAAGCCAGCTGCTAGCAGGAGTAAGTGTCTTAGGAGGAAGAGGAGATAAAAGAGGAATGGGACACCCACATCACCACACAGCGGATAAACAGGGGTCCTCTTGAAGGAGGGAGAAGGGCCTCTCCAAACTGACCTGATGGATCACGCAAAGCTTGGTAGAAGTCAAAAGGGAAAAGCTGGTGCGAGAGCAGAAACCAGCTGCCCTCAGAACTTACTTCACCCTTAAATGGAGTGATTATCATATAGTCTTTAAAAAAAGCAAAAGATCAAAAAATCACTACCTTTGAGGGACAGCATGTAATTTCATCATGTTTCTTGATTTTATTTATGTTTGACGGGCTGTTGCGTAAACACCTGTTTACAGGATGTCAGCAAAATTACTCAGAGTCATTCGACTATGCAAGATGTTTGGCAGATAATTGCCACATCCTACTGCTGGAGATGGGCAATTAACTCTGTTTTGTATTTCTGATGTAATATGAGGGAATTGGCCAATACCTTTATTTGCTAGTTGTGTTGAGTCATTGGGTAACATAAAAAAAAAAAACCAACCAAACTCCAGAACAATTAAAAAAATATCAGACAGGACTTTTTTTGCCAAAAATTACCAACCGCATCACAGTATATTAAGTGTCTCCTTTTGGTACACTAACTGAACTATGTTAAAATATCTTTTCTCTGAATTCACGGGAGGAAATTTAAGAATTACGAGAAAAAAGTTTTTTTCGTCCCTGATCTTTGTTCAGCATTAGACAATCGCCATCGTCTGTTTTTGAGTGGAGGGGTTTGATGGAGAAGAAATGCCATAATTAGTTTTTCTTGCCCTCACACCTCCAAGGGTGGGGGACAGTGCTCTGCTCAGAGATGCGTATCAAGACTCACGAGTTCCCGCAGCCAGGCCTGTGGCTGGCTTGCTCTCAACCTCACAGACTCACGAGATCCTTTCCAGGATTCCAGGTGCGGCTTTGCAAAACCAAATGAAGGCAAGACATACTGGCAGAAAACCAGACACTTTGATTTTGTTCGTGATAGAAGCTCATCGTTTCTTCCCCAGTGACATCCAGCGCTTTTGATAAAAGCAAGCTACCCCTGCACCAAAAACGGTTGGCTTTGCATTATTGCACGGGGATGGCTGCCAAGTTAACTCTTCCAAAAACAAATTCCTGGCTGTTAAGGGCAGGAACAGGACTCATGTGATGTGTAAACAAGCTAAGGAAGAGGCCTGTCAGTCTAAGAGAGAATGTTAGCCACGACAAAGGAGCAGCAGGGTTGGACCAGGCTGTTTGGGGTTGGAGTTTCGCTGATAGAGGTCTTCTCTTCACCAGGCTGCTATCAGCTTTGAGTGCGGAGAGGAGGGACCACTTCACCCAGAAATCACCAGCACGTCTCTCCCAGAGGTTTCTCCTCAGAGTCAGAGCATCACTGCAGAGAGCAGCTGGTGTTAAATAAACTCCAGATGTCTGAAGGACCTCTCATGCCTATCATTTATGGGCAGTGTCCAGTAACACCCTCGTGTCTCCACCCCGATAATGGGCAATGAACAGCTCTCGCCCACAGCATGGGCTCAGATGCAGAAAACTCCAACAGCGTTAGTCACCTTGATAAAATCCCACAAGATCAGACTGTTCTTTATCCTGATCCCTCACCTTAAAACTAAACACGTCTGGCCTCTTAGTGAAACATACATCTCCTCTCTGGGCTGTTTGTTGTCCAGCAGCAGAGCCAACAAGAAAGAGCACAAAGCAGGACATAGCTGCATCTGGAAAAACACCTATTTTAATGTATTCCATCCATTGGTGTCTCAGGGATGGTGCTAGACTGATCCTAGCTGGTGTAAGAATAGGGCCTCTATAAAATGATAAGAAGCAACAAAAAACAGATTAACAAAAGCTGTGGCACATTGTTACAGGGAGCAGACCTTATCAGAGTTCTGATGCATTAGTGCTTAGCAGCTTTTTGAAAACAAAAGTTGTTTAATCTGAAGTCACCCTCCATCACTATTTCGCTAGTGCAGAGCACAGGGACAGAACTATGTAGAATTACATTTTCTAGCCAGCACTAGCTTTCTTCCATGCGCTTCTGCTATGCAAAGCATTCATGGGTATACAACAGTGACCTTAACTCCACAAAATTCTGAAAAAACTACCTTAAAAAAAAAAAAAAAAAGAAGAAAAAGACTTTGCTGCAGTTCAAAATACACTGGCCTTTGAGCCCTGCTTGCATAAGGTACACGCTGACACTAGTTTCCCGAACACTGGCAACGTAACCACAGTGCAGAAAGGCAAAAGCAGCTCTTTTGACTCACAGTTTGGGAAGCAGCAAATCATTCATCTGAGCACAAAAGAGAAAGAAAGCTCATGTGCTGAAGCAGCAGGGAGATGCTCAACATTTTCTTCTGTGTTTCTTAAACTGACATTTTAGGAAGGCGTTAACTCATCGTATAACCTCCAGTGTTGTACAGGCTTGTCTAAAATGAGGAAACCTGGAAAAGGAGGGGTAGGACCTACTTTTGGTAAAGTCCACATGTATTTAATTTTACAGCTTTTCAGTACCTGAATGATGACTGGTCTTTATATAAACACAAGAAATATCAAAGTACCTTTGTAATGAGACATTTGTTTTAACTAAGGAGCCTAACACTGCGCTGTGGTTTCATGGTTAAATAAGCTGAATCTCCCATCCCACTAATTGACAATCACGTCATTTTTTCCACTCTAAGTGACTAATGGAAATTTGAATACCACACATTTGTTTGCCTGAAGTTTGCTTAATGTTTCATGATTGCAAAGCATTTGTAGATTTAGTCTTTAATGTATTGATTTTTCTTGTTAAGCTTTGCTATTCAAAATTAGCACAGTCTAGTTAGAAAACAGCAGTGACCTGATCCTCTCCAAGGTACAGACCTCACCACCCTCCTTAGCTTCACAGTGAGCTGAAGGTGTTTTAATCCTCCAAGGGAAGGAAAATCAGGACAGAGGTCATTTGCCAAATGCCAGCTATCAAGGTTCTGGTGACAAAAAATGTCAGAAGTGTTAAAGAGAAAAACATATTGTACCTGCAAATAATCTGCTATTTATCAGAAAATTGGAAGTAATGAGGCTGTCCCTGACCATTAAAAGGTATATGAAGGTTGGTTTTTCTTTTCAGATAAAGGTTACAGGAATTCGGTTGCATTGTGATAACGTCCTGACAATATCTGAGGAGTTTTACAGCCTGAAAATAAAGTACGGACACTTACACAGGTTTGGATAATTCAGGCACTGGATAAAATAATTTTTTGTATCTTCTGTGAAGACTACAAGGAAAGAGAAGCTCTTCTTTGGAAAAAGATTCTTTTCCATAATACGTCAAAAACAAAGAGGGAAAACTGGATTCCCACGTACATTTAGCAGCAGTGTTCGCCATGCAGTAGCTGAACTTGTGTAACTAAATTTTCAGGCATCGGAACAGACTGGTCTACCTTTGTATCCCAGCAACTCCAGCTCTTTGTGAGTTTCATTTGAAGGTTTGATGGGGTTGATTGTCTCTGGGCAAGGAAAAAAGTTAGCAGCAGAAATTCCGGAATACCTTCTACAAATTATATTCTTTAAAAAATTGTCAAAACCGAAGGGTTTTAGAAAGTGTATGAAAAATTTTTAAACATAAATTTATCATCTACTGGTGGTAAACAGTATATATTCAGTAAACACCATATATTCAGAATTCTACTCTAAACACTGCATAAAATCTAACATTTACGTAACATTCACATTTAGATTCCTGAGTTCTGATATAGAAGAAAAATTTCTCCTGTTCTTCCTTAAACTTTCACCTTTAGGATTTCTAAAGCATTGACTCTGCATGGTATGGAGAGTGAATCAGGGACAGAAAAGATTATGGCCCACAATACGAAATAACAAAAGGCATTTTTCATGTGGAGCAGGACTGTGTGTTAAACTTCCTGTTTCATTTCCATCGAAATAATTTGAGCAGACAGATTAGGAAATGTGCTAAAATTATCTTATATATCAAACGAATGACATATACTCCTGATGAAGTTTTCCGGAACTTTATTCATTAACCATTTGGGAGAGCACACTCTAACTCTGTAGATGCTGAGCTGGCTGCCACCCTGGAGATCAAGCTAAAGGCTTAATTACCTTCCTGGCTCAACCAGGATGGGGATAGGTCAGACAGTGACTATCCCATACTCAGCAAATGCCAGAGGAGAGAGGGCTATTATAGTAGGCATTTTGAAAAAGAAATAAATTCAAGTTGTAAGCCCTAAATAAAATGCACTGGTCAAGATGGAGGATTGGCAGACACTTACAAGCACATTTTATTTTTTATAACAACTTCATATTGTTGGTTAAGAAGAGAGTTGCCATCTATTTAAACTATTTAAATAAAGGTTAAACAGGTTTGGTCAGTGCATATTTTCTATGGGCCATTCTAGATTAATCCATTCTTTTCTTCCTCTATCTCCTCCCCTAGTCTCAAAAAACAAAAAAATAAAAAAACACGCTGACAGTTTTAGCAGTTTGGAAAAAGTAGGCATTTTCCAAGCTCCTGGGGACAGAATTTACTCTCCAAGCTGGGAAGAATGCAACACAACTTCACTGTTATTTCAGCAGAACACCATAATAACTGAGAATAAAATTTAGCTCCTGCTGGTTTGTGTTTCTGAAAGAAAACTGTTGCCTTTTAGTCTTGTTTATTCTTAAAAAAGTCAAAAGGGAGTAGAGGCTTGTTTCAAAAATTTGGCTACAGAAAAGCAAATTTGCAAGTTGGATTTTCATATGCCATTTCTGTTAAAGTGTGGGATTCAATAGCAAAATCTAGCCCTATATCAAAGCATAAGTGTGTTTATCAGGTTCACAGTCCGATATAAGATCCAATATCAATTAATTAAACCTAAGCTCCTGTAGCAGTTTATGATTCTGTGGCACAACCCTATTTGGGGTGAAAATTAATAGGATATGTCTATTTAAAAGCTAATCTACTGATTTAAAACCCCTACTCATGACTGAACTCTGTAGCCTTGATCTGTGTTGATCTGCATCATGGCAGTGTCTACCCACATCACTAAAGGCTGTTCTGGGGTAGAAATTGCAAAGCAGAACCTCCCTCACTCTTTGGGAGAAAAAATGTGGAAAATACGGGAAGATGCAGAAGAAGATAAGGTCCTGTCCTTGCAGAGAAAACAAGATTTGTGTTGACATCGATACCCAATAAAAGGGATATGGAGGAAGGACTGGCTGTTTGTTTGGCCAGAGCATGGGGCTGGCATGCAGCAATGATGTTGGTGTGTAGCCAAAAGGTGTGCATGACTCAGGATTGCTATCTGCTGAGGAACGGTACTGAAAATTTCTCTGAACACAAACAAAAAGCCCCAAAAGACTTGTGAACAAGCACTCTGCCTGCTCGACTCCCTCCTGCCTACAGCATAGTGGAAGCCAGCATTGAAGCATATATTCAAATATAGAAACCTGTTTTGAAGTCATGTGAAGGCTTTATAGAGGTTGTCTGTATCACACTAGAAACCAGTTAGGTGTAGGCAACTGATGCAAAGAAAAAAGAGAACAATTGTGCCATTGCGAGCTCATCGGGAAGTGAAAAGGTAATGGCTATTTCAACAAATTCACACTCTCCAGTGAACCTCACAAAGCACTCAAAACCAGTCATTTCCTCAGGCTCTAAGAACAGCAACAACAAAAAAAGTGATAGGTGTGTATTTTCTGGGGACTTTCCCCATCTCCCCACCTCCTTCCTCAAGAAAAGTGTTAACTCTGCATCCAAAATTGTACCCTCAGTCTCAAAAAAAAAAAAAAAAGCCTATGCAAAGTGCCAGCTTCTCTTTCTCCTGGGAGGTGCAATTCAAAATGCAGGCGGGTACCACCATGCTAGCCAACCTACTTCCACATTTTTCACGCAGATGGCACAGCTTTGCTTCAGAGGACACTGCTTTGCCGCTGTTTCTTTGATTCCCACCCGCGCTCCCAGACAGACAGCTTTCTGCAAAACTTCATGTCCCCATGAAGCTTAAGCCCACTTTGTTGGAGTCTGCTGTTCCGATTCCACCTCGTCCTGCACAGACCAGACCTCTGCGATGGAGAGTGGCTGTCAGGAACTCTGACCTCATCAGGAATTATCCCCAGCTTTCCCCCGAAACTAGCACAGACGAGGGGATGCTTCAGAGAGCGAGTTCCTCGCCAGCAGCGTCTCTGCAGAGGGACCAGGCCACAGATGTGTGCCCTTTGGTGGAAGCTTGGCTGAAGGAGGCAAGAAGAAGTTGTCCCAGAGGATGGCTGAATTCCTGGAGGACAGGTTTCTGGGCAAATATATATAAAAAATGACCATATCTTTGCATCTGGCCCAGAAAGAGTATGTGCTTCATTCAAATGGTTTCAGCTGCCTCTGTCAGGCTGATGCTGGTAAATGCGAGAGCTTCCTTGCAGGACGACAAATGCAAAGGCTGACAGCCAAAAACAATAACACTGTGCCACCACCAATCCACCCCTGGAGTCCAAGAAGGAGGAAGAGAGGGTCAGCAGGAGGAGTTCACGTTCAGCCACCACCAAGCAGAGGCCAAACCTTTTCAGGTTCATCCTTCCCTGCTGAAAGAGAGAAAAAGGAACAATAAAAGTGCAAGGGCTCCTGCTGCAGCTGAGGGCACCGCCACCAGCTCTTAAAAGGACGTTGGCACAGGTCTAATGGCTTGGCAAGGAGTATTAGCATATTTAAAGCGCTCTTGCATGACATTGCAACTGCATTACCACAGAGCAGACACCTCCAGATGCCAAGAGATTCCCACGCAGCACTGAATGCTACTGAGAGTCTACAGATCACTGAGCACCCTGGAAAACCCTTCCAGATGGTACTGAAATGTGGTAGTTTGGCTGTGTCGGTGTGACTGTCGGAGATGTTCTCTCATACTGTGTGCCTCACAGGTTTATTCCAAGGTGAGGTGCATTGCCACTGCACAGGTACATGGGGCACACATAGTATATTTCACATGGAATGGTTTGGAAGCCATTACAGCTAAGAGCATTGCATTAGACAGATTTTCAAGATTGCTTTAAAAAAACAGAAAGCATTAATCCTCACAGCTAGAAAGAGTTTAAAATAAGATGCTTGAGCGTAGCCACGAAGTGCTAGCCTTGTCAGCCCTTGATTCAAAAATGAGCACAGGGTTTTGAAAGAAATAAAATTACAGCTCAATTGCAAAGTGTTTCACCTGCAAACTCATTAGATGTATTGTGTTCAACATCATAACACACCGTGTCTGTTCCTAACACAGATCTTACACAGTCACTCTACGTGCAGTGGGTGTTGACACAGAGGGGTCAGGATTTGGGTAGGCAGGTGTACGTATACAAGGGTGTAAATTTGCTCTCTAGCAAAGTCAGAGTTGGTGGGGAGGAAGGCCAAGAAGAGCTACGTACTGCAAATGCATTACTACTTCTACCAGTGCCAGGCCATATGGACAAGCCTGAAATATTTGGTGGAGCACTTCCATAGCAAACTTCTTCCTCTGGTTTTGTTCACCTTCTCAGGCTGCCCGTGGGCTCTGAATTTTACCATTTTTTCAGTGGAGGGCTAATGTATTATAATTTGGTTTTCCCACCTAAGCCATTTCCTGAGACTAGTAGCGTCTTGTAGGTCTTCGTTCATATTTCTGTTCAGATGCTCTATAATACATTTCCCAAACTCTTTTTCCACGGTCTCCCATCACAAATTTTGCTCACGTAGCCTAAGGAGCAGAAAGATGTCTGCTCTTCCTTCTCTTCCATGGTACACTAAACAGATACAGCAGAGTCTCTCAGCCCTTCAGCAGTACAAACATCAAATGCCCTGGGGCACTGGATCCCCAAAAACTTCACAACTTATGAAGTATCTGCTTATGGTATAAACTGAAGCTGCTCCTGACAAGTTCAGCTTGTCTCTGGTAACTAGCAAATTTACAAAACTGAGCAAGAGTCTGAAGTGAGAAAATAAAACGCTGTCTTAAGTCATAACATATTCAGTAGGAATCTTTTACATTAAAAAAATTAAAGAGTCTCATTGGAGGTCTGTAACAAGTGGTGTTCCCCAGGGGTCAGTACTTGGTCCAGTCCTGTTTAACGTATTCAGCAATGACCAGGATGAAGGGATAGAGTGTACCGTCAGCAAGTTTGCTGATGACACAAAACTGGGAGGGGTGACTGACACGCTGGAAGGCTGTGCTGCCATACAGTGTGAACTGGACAGGCTGGAGAGTTGGGCAGAGAAAAACCTGATGAGGTTCAATAAAGGCAAGTGTAGGGTACTGCATCTGGGGAGGAATAACCCCATGCATCAGTACAGGTTGGGGGCTGACCTCCTGGAGAGCAGCTGTGTGGAAAGGGACCTGGGAGTCCTGGTGGACAACAGGATGACCATGAGCCAGCAATGTGCCCTGGTGGCCAAGAAGGCCAATGGCATCCTGGGGTGTATCAAGAAGCATGTGGCCAGCAGGTCGAGGGAGGTCATCGTCCCCCTCTACTCTGCCCTGGTGAGGCCGCATCTGGAGTATTGTGTCCAGTTCTGGGCTCCCCGGTTCACGAAGGACAGGGAACTGCTGGAGAGGGTCCAGCAAAGAGCTACAAAGATGATTAGGGGACTGGAGCATCTTTCTTATGAGGAAAGGCTCAGGGACTTGGGGCTTTTTAGTCTAGAAAAAAGAAGACTCAGGGGGGATCTTATCAATACTTATAAATACTTAAAGGGAGGGTGCCAGGGGGATGGGAACAGTCTGTTTTCAGTGGTGCCCAGTAACAGGACAAGAGGTAACAGGCACAAACTTGAGCATAGGAAGTTCTATCTAAGCATGAGGAGGAACTTTTTCCTGTGAGGGTGGCAGAGCCCTGGCACAGGCTGTCCAGAGAGGTGGGGGAGTCTCCCACTCTGGAGCCATCCCAGACACGGCTGGATGCCGTCCTGTGCAACTGCTGTAGGTGACCCTGCTGTGGCAGGGGGTTGGGCTGGGGGAGCTCCAGAGGTCCCTTCCAATCTTCACCATTCTGTGATTCTGTGATTCTGCGAAATGTAGAGATTTATTTGGTAGGTAGTAAATTTTTGTCCTGGAATAAGCAGTTTCACTGGTACATGGCAAATATGGTTAAGTACTCACTGGCCTAACAGCTGGTGAGAGCAGAGGTCCATTTGTAAGAAATTGCTCATTAACTGATCTTTCTATCTACACAAGTGTGCGTTATCCATATGTGCTCACCAAATGCAAACACATTTTAATCTAAGGATCGTTCATCAATTCTTTACTTTGACTTGTTACTTGTGGGAGTGCAACTGTCAAATAAAACATTAATTAATTTTAAATTTATAAACACACTGATACCAGCACATTATTTGGTTTTTTGCAAGTAATAAACCTTTCAGTTTGAGAAAACAGTCATGTTTAGTAGCCTGAATACAGACGAATGATGAATGTTCTCCATGCGTATAGTAGCAAAATGAAAGTCCCTTTAAGCCATTTAAAGACTAATGAATCAAGTTTGCTATCTTTTGGCCAGCTCTCGTGTGAAATCTATCTGTAATTGTAGACTAACCATCTTCAAGTAAGACTTTGCTCCTACTTAAGTCATCAACAAAACTGTTCTGTTGGCTCAGATAAGGCCCTCAAGTCTTGCACAATTCTTTACTCAGTCATCTATAAAGTGATGTTCTACTGTCTCAGGATCTACTACTACGTATACATGCATTAAACATGCATGTGCACTTAACCTTGCATGTGAAGATATTCAATACAACTAAAAGTTGTACGTCTGATTTGCCAGGAAAAAAAAAAAAAAGAGAGAGAAAGAGATACACTGACTCCTAAGCAACTTATTTAATTTGCTTGACTGAGCGATTATTTCCTATAGGGCAGTAAGCTAACTTCCTGCAATAACAAAAACTATTCTTGGAAGGTTTCTTAATAACTATTATTATTTTTTTTAAAAAAAAAAAGCTCAAAAACCCTGCACCCTGAAATTTCATCTAGGCTACAAATATTATTCCT
The DNA here is from genome assembly GCA_017639485.1 of Pluvialis apricaria. NCBI lineage: Eukaryota > Metazoa > Chordata > Aves > Charadriiformes > Charadriidae > Pluvialis > Pluvialis apricaria. Next base: position 84,166,460 of record CM030044.1, on the reverse strand, counting down.
AGCACCTAAGTTATTTTTTTAAAGGTAATACAATATTTTCATTTAAAAACATACACATAAAACATATAGAATGTGATGAATGAGTGAGCAGTATGCGCCCAACGGATCTGCCAAAGCTGAGCAACAATATGATTATATATGTATATATATACACACACACACACACATATACAGGATTATATATATAAATATAAAATAATTCACTATTAAAAATTTCAATTCAGTTGTCCTAAAACTGAATAGATGGGTGTGAGTGTGTGTTGTTATACCTGGAGCCATAAGTGTTCCTACATGTGTACCAGACAGTAAGAAGTATTTTGTTGTAGTAAAAGCCCACTATATGCACTATGCCACAGCCTACCATCCAAGGCTGAGAAGAATAGTGTCATTGTGTACTTATTTAGTATCCATCAATACGTTTATGTAAACACAAAGTATAGGACAGCATGGGGGGAAAAGCCAAGCAAATAATCTTCAAATGAACAATTTTACGTAGCTGAAATTGTCTTTCTTTTCTTTTTTAAAGCAAGAACCAAACAAATCAAATACAAGCATAGGCAGAATCATGGAATCATAGAATGGTTGGTGTTGGAAGGGACCATTAAAGGCCATCTGCTCCAACCATCCTGCAATGAACAGGAACATCTGCAGCTTGATCAGGTTGAATCTCTCTGCTATCCTTCTTTTGGATCAAACACACTACATGGCTAAACATGAATAATTTTCTACATGACCCGCATGGCAGGAGGTTAAATTCTAAGACACAACGTTCCATATTAGTTGAATTTTCAACTTTCTTGGGACTTCTCTTTTAATTTGTTCATTAAGCCTTGCTGAGTTCTCCAGATATCTTCCTCCAGTACAGAAATCTGAGCTGCCGCAACATCCCAAACAACAGCCACATTTTCATTTCTAGCTGTAGGAAAATTAAATTTTATTCCTCACATGGCACCTTCAGCTGGGGGGAGATGTTCTCTCCCACCTGATGACGCCACCAGGAATATATAGCAATTGATACCTTTTTTTCTATAGTAAAAATAAACAAGCCGTGTTCCTGAAGGTAACAAACAGTTTTTCACCTAAAGCCGGGCCTTTTCTTTTTTTCATCATGGATTTTTGCTATGCAATCTGATGCTGGAAAAATGAGGAAAATATGTGCCTTTAGAAGGAAAAAAACCTCTGATTCACTGTGGGCTCTGCCCAACGAGGGGGCCTATGGTTTATTAAGCTTCTTTTTTTATGTGAATATTGTGCTCTAGACTCACATTTTACTGCTTTCTGGCTTGCAAAAACACTTCTTCAGGCCATGCATCTCCAACAGCTGCCTTCTTACATAAGTACACTGACATGGCCTATTTACTGCAAATTCCCAAAGCCGAATGCTGCTAAATTCCAAATGCAACCAGCAAAAATGGACTGGGATGGAGCCACACACGGTATCTTCAGCCACTCAGAGGTAGCCTTCTTTTTGTCTCCAGAGGCAGGGAGAGATCTACTTCTCACTCCGAAGCTTTAAGTTTTAATGAAAATATTTTAAATCATCTGCTAATGTTAATAAGCATGGGTTAGTGTCAAAGATTTTTGGAGTATACACACACACAGATGCACATTTTGATTCTTGTTAAGCTGTTTTAACATCCTGGACACCCAAAGCTTCACTCCCTGCTTCTCCCAGGGCTCTGGATCAGAGCTATTGTGAAGTTATGAAGCATCCTGTGGCCACACTGATGGGTCATTTCATAGAATCATAGAATGGTTTAGGTTGTAAGCGACATCCGGTTCCACCCCCCCTGCCCTGAGCAGGGACACCTCCCACCAGCCCAGGTTGCTCCAAGCCCCGTCCAACCTGGCCTTGAACACCTCCAGGGATGGGGCAGCCACAGCTTCTCCGGGCAACCTGTGCCAGTGTATCAATACCCTCACAGTAACGAATTTCTTCCTGATATCTCATCTAAATCTTCCCTCTTCCACTTTGAAGCCATTTCCCCTCATCCTATCACTACATGCCCTTGTAAAAAGTCCCTCTCTAGCTTTCTTGTAGACGCCATTCAGACACTGGAAAGTTGCTATATGGTCTCCCTGAAGCCCTCTCCAAGCTGAACAATTCCAACTCTCTCAGCCTGTCCTCACAGCAGAGGTGCTCCACCCCTCTGATCATCTTCATGGCCTCCTCTGGACCTGTTCCAACAGGTCCATGTCCTTCTTATGTTGAGGGCTCCAGAGCTGGATGCAATATTCCAGGTGGGGTCTCACCAGAGCACAGTAGAGGGGAAGAATCCCCTTCCTCACCCTGCTGGCCATGCTGCTTTTGATGCAGCCCAGAATGCGGTTGGCTTTCTGGGCTGCAAGTGCACGTTGCCAGCTCATGTTGAGCTTCTCATCAACCAACACCCCCAGGTCCTTCTCCTCAGGACTGCTCTCCATCCATTCTCCACCCAGCCTGTAGTTGTGCTTGGGATTGCTCCGACACACATGCAGGCCTGCACTTGGCCTTGTTGATCTTCATGAGGTTCTCAAGCGCCCACCTCTCCAGTCTGTCCAGGTCCCTCTGGACGGCATCCCTTCCCTTCCCTCCAGTGTGTCAACCACTCCACACAGCTTGATGTTGTTGGCAAACTCGCTGAGGGTGCACTTTATCCCACTGTCCATGTCACCAACAGAGATGTTAAACAGTACCAGTCCCAGTACTGACCTTTGAAGAACACCCCTTTTCACTGGTCACCACTTGGACTTGGAGCCGTGGACCTCAGCTCTTTAAGTGTGACTGTCCAAGCCAGTTCCTTATTCACTGAGTGGTCCATCTGTCAAATCCATGTCTCTCCAATTTAGAGACAAAGATGTCATGTGGAGCGGTGTCAAACGCTTTGCACAAGTCCAGGTAGATGACATCTGTTGCTCTCTCCTTGTCCACCAACTCTGTAATGCCATCATAGAAGGCCACCAAACTTGTCAAGCACGATCTGCCCTTAGTGAAGCCATGTTGGCTGCCACCAACCACCTCCTTATTTTCCATGTGCCTTAGCAGCCAGCATGGACATTAACTGATGTATTTCCACAGACATTCACATGTGAGGATACAACTAAACTAGGAGTTTTCGTAAAGCAGACTCTCCTTTTTGCTCAGACAGGCACCTGGGGGGTGGGTACAGGAAGGCAGCTGGGCTTGTACCAGGTCAAGATGAAGCCCAATGCCCATTTTTCCCTTGGAGGACTAGGAAAGTCTCCTGTTGAACACCCACACTTTGGAGGCGTTTGTCTAACAGGTAGTTTGCACAAACCCTATTTTGGAAACTCCCTAGGTAAACTGTACTTTTGCTCTCTCCTCTGTGTGTGTGTATGACTTGAGAACTTTATTGCATGGTGTGAGCTTTATTGTTCAGGCTCCTGGCCACAGCGTTCTGCAGTTTAAGATGCAACAATAAACTTGCAACTGAATTGGCCCCTCTATTTTCGTTGCATCAGCTGATGGCTTTTCCAGTCCCAATATGAAAACCAGAAGGAAACCATGCTCACAGGCACCTTCTCTGACACCAAAGTCAGGTAAGGTCTAACTAAGGATTTATAGGTAGGTGTTGTTTCTAGATGTTGGGGAATTTTGATAAGATTAGCAAGAGCTGACTGAACCGTTTAGGTTGCTAATATGAAATTGAAAGCTCCTCCTCACCCCAAGTGTTTTTCTAAAAGGGACTGAATAGATTAGAGCAGGAAATTATCACCAGAGAATTAGAACATATCCTGCTGCTACTAATGGGAAACTGAACAGTGAATCAATAAATAATAATGTAAGATATAAGCTTGTCTTGACCCAGTGAACCATCAGGAAAAAGCAAAGAATATAAATATTCACTAAACTCAACAAATATTAATAAAATAGTTTTTAAGTAGTAACAATCTAGCCAATCACTTTCCATTCAGCCTATTCCTTCCTAGAAGATCAGTGTGTTCTGTTCCTTTAGTGAGGATTTAATCTTTATTTTTTATTTATAAATGCTGTACATCATGTTGATAATTAGAACAGTAAGGAAGCACTCAATAAACAATGCTGTGAAACAATTTTTTCCAGAAATATTGTTGTTATTCTTCCCTGTGGTTTGCATTTGCTTTGTGGGTTTTTTTTCTTGATATGTCTAAAGAATATAAGCATTCCTGGAAAGTATTTATATTTTTCTTTTACGCACTTCTTCCTTTTAAGTGCTGCACTCTCGACTTGCATTTTCCTGGGGCTGGCATGCCCATTTTTGTGTGGCACCAGCCGTGGTGTTTACCCAAACATAGTCCAGCCATATCTCGGTCACTGCGTCAGCTTTTCTGCTGCAGTTGATAAATACTGATATTCCTTCACATGCGCTCAAGGCTTAGACTGCCCCATTCATATTTCCTGTGGCCTCACTTAGTAACACAGTCTTCGTCAAGGATGACTTCTCAAGGGTGGGAGACAGTTCACATGGTTGCCAGCCCTGGATAATCTGATTCCTTACCATTTGAGGTTTGGCTCTCATGCTAAGTAAGGTATTTAGCATTGATTGATCATCCCCCTGTACTCAGCACTGGTGAGGCCATACCTTGAGTGCTGTGTTCAGTTTTGGGCCCCTCACAAGAAAGACATTGGGGTGCTGGAGCATGTCCAGAGAAGGGCAACGAAGCTGGTGAGGGGTCTGGAGCACAATGATGAGGAGTGGCTGAGGGACCTGGGGGTGTTCAGCGTGGAGAAAAGGAGCTGAGGGGAGACCTTATGGCTCTCTACAACTACCTGAAGGAAGGGTGTAGCGAGGGGGGGGTCATTCTCTGCTCCCAAGGAACAGGCAATAGGACAAGAGGAAACAGCCTCAAGTTGCGTCAGGGGAGGTTTAGGATGGATATTAGGAAAAATTTCTTCACTGAAAGTGTTGTCAAGCATTGGAACAGGCTGCCCAGGGCAGTGGGGCAGTCGCCATCCCTGGAGGTATTTAACAGACCTGTAGAGGTGGTGCTGAGGGACATGGTTTAGTGGTGGACTTGGCAGTGTTAGATCTACTATTGGACTCAATGATCTTAAAGTTATTTTTCAACCTCAATTATTCTATAATTCTGTGATTCTATAATTTGGAAGTCCTCTTTATTTTTCAGCATGACACATATATGAAGCTCCTGAGCTATGCCAGGGAACGCCTTAGGGCATCTCCAAAGTAATGGCAGTTAAGCCATTCCAGGAGAGGGGAAGGAAACCCCAAGGGTTCATCCAGTGTTTTGAGGATCACATAAAAATTCTTTCTAAATCCTGGTCCTTTCTAAATCCTTTCTAAGCCTACCAGGACTGTTATTCCGGAAAATGTGCCCTGCCCTGTTGTAAATACCCACAGCACAGATGCAGCTTTAGGAGTCCAGAGCTGATGATTTCCCACCACTGGCTGTCAATAAAATGAGGGCAAAGCAATGAAGAAGCACTGCCAGAAAGCAGCTAATTCAGAGCAAAGAAGAGGGAAAATGTTCCTACCTATGTCCGCAGTGGCTTCAAAAATATGAGTTTGGGAATATTGATGAAAATATCAATAATTAGTGGTTAAAAATGAGACTTCTGGCTAGCCCTAATTTATGACACATCTAGCTTTGGTGGAATGGTTGCAATTGGTTAATTACTTTCTAGCATGTGTTCACCAATTTGTGTTCAAACATTAACAGAAACAGTTGAAAAGAACATAGGCTTTTACAGCCCTGATAGTAGCAGCCACGTTATCAGATTGCTTCACTTAGTATATTTTACTGAAATCTAGTGCATTTGAATACTTTTGAGATTATAAATGATTTACTAATTAATAGGCCTAACCAGTCCCTTGAATTGTAGTTTACAAATTGTTTTAAATTACTTAACCAGTCTCTGGCTTCCTGCTGTTTGTTTTCCACAGTGTGGTAGAAGAGAGGTCAAGGTACATAGTACAATTATGATTTATTGATTTATACTGTGGAAGGGTAACAGTCTTCTTGGCAAGACTTTACTTTCCTGGTGGTTTAAAAAAGGCTATTAGGCAATGACTAATATTATTATAGCTCTAATTTAACATGACTAAATGGTTGTATTTTATTTGGCAGTGGCTGGTACAGTTTGAGAAAAAGGAATCACTTAATTACTAGAGTGATGGGTGTCTTGGAAAGCCTAATTGAGGTAGGTACAAAGTTTCATTACTTTTGTTTCAATGTAGATTTAACGGATGTAGGATAGTTCTTTCAATCTGAAAATTCATCATTTGGAATTATTAGTATTTTAGCTGGGAAGAAGAAATAGGTTCAAATCACTTTGATTCACCCATTTCAGTCATATGGATTTAAACCCTTAATCATACATCTCCTAGCATGCATGACATGCTAATGTTCATGGTATGGTTTACACAAATTTATCCCAAATATTACTGCAAAGACTGGAAAGAAATGGTAATGGAGTCTGTATGCCTGGAAAGGCACCTAGATTCCATTTCAACAACTGCCAGTTGCTTTTAGTGGCTTTCCTCGGTCACAGCAAGTTGGTGATTTTCATGTTCAGCAGGTATCTGCTTTAATTAAAATCCTTACGGAAGAGCATTTGAGCAGAGACGAGTAGGAGAGCAAGGCTTTCTAGAGAGGACAAGAGGAAACGGCCTCAAGTTGTGCCGGGGAGGTTTAGGATGGATATTAGGAAAAAATTCTTCAAAGAAAGGTTTGTCAAGCATTGGAACATGCTGTCCAGGGAAGTGGTGGAGTCGCCATCCCTGGAGGTATTTAAAAGACATGTAGATGTAGTGCTGAGGGACATTGCTTAGTGGCAACTTGGCAGTGCTCGATTAAGAGTTCCACTTGATGATCTTAAAGATCTCTTCCAAGTGAAACAATTCTAAGATTCTATGATTCCATGAAATCCCAGAGGAGTCATGCTGTTGTACAATAGGTTAGCATAAAGCACTGTCAAGGTGTCTTGCTCCCCAGCATCACCATCAGACCCCTGTGGCACCGTGAACATTCCCAGCACACTGGATGTTGGTTCAAAGTGAAAAGTCTGCAGCCAAATGGAAACTGCAACCACACATCACGTGGTGTGCCTGTATACGCAGTTAATTTTGACTAAATCCCATTAGATACATATGGAAGGCACAAGCCAAGTTCTTTTGGGTTGTTTATTTTGCAAATTAATGATTGAATATTCAGGCTGCTTTCCATGGGAAAAAGCATTCACTTTCAGTCAAGTGCATAGATAACCTCTCCCTTCCTATTCTATCACAAAGTCCAAACAAATATTATTACACTACCTTCAAGCAAAAATATAACCTTGATCTTCAGATGATATTCAAGACCCTGTATTTCTGTAGGATGAAACGCAGCAGTGTTCAGTGCTTACTTCAACAATGATGTAGTTACATATGAAAGAAAAAAAAAGAGAGACACAGCCACACACACACAAAAAGGAACTTAGCATGTTAGCTATAACATTTCCTTTCCTCTTCCTTTAACATTGAGAAGCATGGGTTTTTTTAATCAAGATCAGGCATTCTGGAGTATACTGGTCATATGTAAACACAGTGCAGTAGAGCAAAAGACATTAAATCAGACATTAATAATATGTGTATCTTTGGTTTCTTGATGCATAGAAAAACCTTCGTATTTTTATTGCTCAATAAACATTACCACAGTTGCTTTGGTATTATTAATAACAATACTGCTGTTTTGCATTATTAATAACTTTAATAATTTTAAGAAAGACTGACAACATTGATACTCTGCAACCTTGCCTGAATAAAGCAAAAACTTACAATTTTTGGAACTTAGGAAAAATAGTGTCTCTGGAAGAAGAAGTCCACATTCACTGAGCTAAAGGGCTCAAACCAGTCGTGTCCTTCCTACAGCAGACAACTACAGCAGGCAAGGAGCAGGGTCTAACTCACCATCCACAACCACAGCCCCCTGCAACACACATGCTGCCCATCTTTGACTTGCATTGTGCGCACTCCAATTGTCCTCTGTGTATCACAGAGCCCACATACCTTCTTGATAGCCAAAGCTGCCTTCAGCCCAACAAAAAGCAGTTGAGCACTGTAAAGGAAATGCTGTCACAGGCGACAACCCGAGCAGGCTGTCCTGTAGAAAACCAAAGAAAGAGAGAAAAGTGAAGCAGGAAATGGTGTGGTCACAAGACAGATTTTCTGTGCCAAACTTGAAAGCCTAAAACACAACTAGAGGCGCGGCTCTCTCCAGTCCTTGCAGTGTCCCTGGAAACCAGTTAAAGACCAATCCAGAAAAAAAACCAAGCCTGAAACAACCTCTCAGAATCAAATAGAGCTATTCTTATGGCCTCAGAGACAAATTAGCCAAATAGCCAGGGATGAGCCTTGTATCACAAGGCTTTAATCCATCTTTATTGAATACATAATCTTGCTGAGCAAAGCTATGGTAGCTTCACACCCATGTACTCTCCAGGTCCTGCTCACAAGCAAGACAGATCAGATTTTGCTGATCCTGGGCTGTGCTGCCATCGGCCCAGGTGATCCACATCATGCAGGTCAGTGAGGGCTCCTGGTAGCCTTGGCTAAAGCTGAGACCTGGACAGAGCCCAGGACACCAGAAAAGTAGCCTCTCTTCCTTGCCTATTGGGCCTCAAGAGCCTAGACCTGGGGCTTCCCATGTCCTCTCCCTCTCTTACCTTGTGCCAGACCAGTTTCTAAAGCTCTTTCCTAACATGCTAGTCATGGGATCCGGATAATGAAGTGCTTTTCTTCCAGAACATAGCTGTAGCATGCACGAGTCCATGACGCTGCACAAAATGAAGACATAAAGAAGGGTTTGATCAGGTGCAGTCTTCAAGATTTTGACCCTCAAGACACCTGAAACATGGGCACTGCAATGGTTTATCTCTGTCCTATCTAGACCTGCAATCTGGATGCCAGCAATATTCCTCTGGAAGAAGACCAACCCTAGATGATGCTAGAGCTAAGATAAACAACGCTGAGGACTTGGAGAGGCAGAAGATCCGAATCGTCATCTGGGCATGGCCCAAGGCTGTCACTGTGGCTGCAAGAGAAGGGGGAAGCGAGACTGGGCAAAGGAAGTGACAGAAGCAAAAATCTGTTTTGTCTCTGCTGTATGCAAATACCTCCCGGAGGGGCACTCCTGCTGCACGCATGTCTGGTGTATGCGGGGAGTGGATGGCGAAACCGACGTTAAGTTCTAGCCAGAAATAAGAGCAATGGATTCAGACAGACACTGGTTTCTGTAGTGGAAAGCCAAGGGCAGGCAAGTGTTAAGTGCATTAATGCCGGTATATTGCGTAGCAGGCAGAGAAGAGCACAAAACTTGTGTGCTATAGCTCAAAGGCTGCAAGTGAGTTGGCTGTGCCACCTGCATCTGTGTTGCCGGTGGAAGTGGCACCTCTGCCCATCATCTCCCTCTGAGCTGAGACATCATCACTCTTCTCAGCAGGAGGGACAGCCACTGGGTGTCATGTTGGAGATCAAGTGCATGTCCATGTGCAGGATCGCAGGCAGATGGCTGAGTGCAAGCTCAATATAAACGGTCAGCTACCATCATGTAACGTCTTTCTAAAGCTGACGTGTCAGCTGTTGCCTTCTGCTGTCTTTGATGGGGTTGCATGCACCCCGGTCTCACACTGAACTGACTAACACTGTGTTCCAGGTTTTTATGGAAGATCTGGAGCTTCAGTTTCTCCACCTGCAAATAAAAATAGCATTTACGTTCACAACACACAGTGAGTTAAGGACAGATTTTCCCGCCTGTAGATACAAAATATAAATTATGTTCAGTGAAATCCGATGTTAAGAAATGTCTGAGAGCCACAGGATCAGGATCTGACCTTGAGAAGCAGCAGAGCAGTCACTGTCAACTGTACCCTGCCAGTACAAATGAAAACAGCCACCCCAGGCCAAGCCCTGCAATTGCTAATAATCAGGCTGAAACAATGACACCCACTGTCACTGATTTGTTTTCCGCTTTCTCAGTTTTGGTTTAGAATAGGAAGAATGGGGCCTCACCAGGAAGAGACACTTCTTCTTCTTCTTCTTCTTCTTTGGACATAACAAGAGAAGACATGAACAGAAATGCACACTCTGTTTCTTTGCTAATTCACACAGTTTCAGAAAGCTAGTCATTTTTTGATTGTTTGCCTCAGTTTTATGAGGAGCAGAAAAATCTTGACTTCTTTCCCTTGCAGTAAAACTATGTTTTCACGAACATTCAAGGCTCCTTTTTGGGTTAGGAAAGCAAGATGATATTGTTTTTCCATTTACTTTCTCCTCTAGAGCATGCTGCTTTCAAAAACAAGGTCTGTTTCCCCGGGGTCGGATGGCATAACTGTGTATACTGGCTCTGAGGATTTAGCTGTCCATCTCCTGAGGCTACGCGGGATTCTTTTCCATGCTCGGAGGATTATCTTTAATATTAATCTTCCGATGTTTGTAATGAGCCATTCCATTTGCAAGTCAGAAAGCTCGCTGGTAACTGCCTGGCATTTGCGCTGCTTGTTCTTGCTCCGTAATCCACAGCAGAGCATGATTTTTAAGGTGGGCAGACAGTTTCCCAGCTGGTAATACAGCAGTGGTCCACACTGCTGCCATAGGTCAGGCCTTACCCTAATCCTTAGTCCACTGAAGACCAGGATTAGAGGTCTTCTAGTGTGCAACAGAGGTCTTTTGCCATCACTGAATTTAAGGAGTTGATACACTCTTAACTCCGAAAAGCCCCTTCGCCCTGTAAAGTAAAATCATTAAACCTGGCTCTCAAGATGGAAGAACCTAAAAGCTGTAGGCACACGGTCCTTGGTAGCAGTGCTTGCCTTAGGTGCTCTGAATTGGCACGCAATGCTGCACAAGAAGGCAGAGCATCAGGCTTACGGAAATAGCGGGAAGCAATTGGGTGATGGAAAACAAGAAAAAAACAAAGACAAGGGAGCTCTCAGAGGTTTATCCTCTTTGCTTGTGCTCTAGAGCTGCAATTTTTCCTTCCAGAAGTACCTACACTCCCCCTTCCACAGAACCACCCAGAGCACATGTAAGGGATGGCAGAAGCTGAAGATACCTCACCTTTCATACAGTAGGACGCTAATCAGAGCACTGCTCACAAACGAGGGGAGGGTTTCAGGCCCTCTGGAGCCCCACCAAATTCCAGCTCGCCTCTTAAACCTTGAGACTAGTCTGATGATCACAGTGGAGAGCTTCCACAGCCCGCACATGGCTGTGCCTCGGTGCAGGCAAGGTTTCAGCATTCGCTGGGGCAGAAGAATCAAGAGATACCACAAGGGAGCTTGCATGTCCCAAAACTTGCAGAAAGTCCCAGTTAAAACGGCTAGACCAGCTTTATTAAATGTAGAACAGACGTTAGGTGGTTACAGGATTCACATGGGTGGAGACATACTAACCAGTGAACTATGTATTTTGCCATCTGATTAGCCAAAGTTGGCATATGGTTAACTCTGAGATTGGTCTCAAGTATTTTTTGCTGCGGTAGGACATGACTTCTTAGGACCTTATCCAGCAGAAGGTACAAAACATGGTAACTGCAGAACAACAAAGAATTAAGAAAGAAAACGGTTCCTTCTTGCAAGACAGAAAAGCAGAATATTCATATTTGGCATTGTGTCCTTACAAAGGCCTGGCTGAGGAAAAGGGACCACAAGCCCATTTGCTATTGAGGCAAATGCTGTTAGAAGGAATGAGTGACGAGTCTCTTTGGGAAGGAATGTGGTCCCACAGCAGTGACTGAGGTGCTGGAGAAGCAGGAGATCAGCAGAAAGGTCACTCCTTCAGCAGAAGGAAGTCAGTTGGTGGGGTATTTTTAAATGTCTGCTGCAAGGAGCATTGCAAATAATATATGTGGCATGGAGAACAGATGCAAACAGGGCTCGTTTTGGGGCTGACATGCCCAAGAACAAGCCCCGTTTGAGTCGCTAGTGCAGATACTGTCTGTGTGCCGCAGCAGAGGCGTCAGGACTGGCCATGTTATCATCCTGCAGGAAGGAACACATGCATGTGGCTGGTGAGGAACAACTCACTATCTCCCTTTATCAGGCACCAACAAGGATTTCGAGCGAGGTCACTGTTTGTTTGTCTGTTCTTTTCCTCCTGCCCTGCCCCAATCTCCAGGAGATTTTTTTTTCCCAAAGCAAAAAGAAATATGGGCTTGTGTGCATGTGGGCCAGAAATCTGCCCAGTCTTTGCCAGACAGGAAAATCTTTGTCTTTGCATCTCTGCTTCCCCAGCGTGGGGAACAGACAGATCCTAGGCAGCAGCATCATGGTGGGTCCTGCAGAGAGGGGCTGCAGGTGGTGCATCACGTGCTGGCGCACTGTGGGAGGCTGAGGGCAAAGGGAGATTTCAGGCATCCCCTTTTCTTGCACCTCTGTTGGCAACGGCTTATCCCATGCCCGGACGCGTGACTCTTTCCAGTTAGGAAACTGGGAAATCGCACGCTTAACTTCGGTTCAGGAATTGCAAAGCAGGAGCCAAGAAGTTTACAGGGAAACCCGTTTCATAACCTGGACTGCAGTGTTTTAGCTTCCAGACTGAAACTGAATTTATTTTTGTGATATTAAACTCTTATATCCCACAATTATTTTCTGTCTGGGTGTACACGGTGACATGTACTTGTGTTTCACACATACTTTGAACCATCAAAAGATAGGCCAGATGCTGCTATTTGCTCTGCGTGAAGTGTAGAGCCACACTGAAGATGACATCTTTGGGAAGTTAGACCATCTCTGGATAAAATCACTGTGTGCTCAGGTCAGCAGTACTACAGCACAGGAATGACCACACCATCTTCAAAGCCTACCTGCTGAGTTGGGGAAGACCCTGACAGCTTCAGTAAAAACCTTTCCCTGCACTTTTGACACAAGCCATTGCTACGAGACATTCCAGGGCCACCTCCAAACTGTGTGTTTTAGCTGGGGAGTGGTGTCGGGATTGTTAAATCCATGCTCTCAAGCTCTGTGCTCACAGTTCCCAGAATACATTTCCCTTTTCTGGATATCCAGGAAAGTCCTTCTGGCAGTCTGTGGTACAAGCCATTGGCAAAATAATCCTGTGAGTAAAGCCACCACCTCCAGGAATTGAAAAGCACTCACCTTCCTGGGGATGCTGAGCAGGACCGCAGGACCAAAGAGATGTCACATCAGTCTTTGGGTTTGCACAGAAGACAAAAAGTGATGAAATGCAGTAGCAACAACAACAAAAAAGCTAATCAATGCCTGGCTCAGAGACTGGTGTCATCAGCAAGATTTTGGGTTCTTTGACCATGGGCTGCTTTTCAGGACACCAGGCCTGCTGGCAACAGACAGCAAAAGCCTGTCTCAGAGGGGGAAAAGGGTTTTAGGGCAGCAGTTGGCGGGGCTCATTGACAGGGCTTTAAACTAGGTTCGAAGGGGGATGGGGATAGATCCAAGGTTGCTAGCAAAAATCCTGAAATTGGTGGGCTGGCACTAGACTTGGAAAAGACAGGGGGTGTAACCGGGCTCCTTAGGAAGATGTCTGGGGATAGCAGAACTTTAGCTCCCTCCAGTAAAAAGGAGAAAGGACCTATAGCCCACCTGAAGTGCTTATACACTAATGCACGTAGCATGGGCAACAAACAAGAGGAGCTGGAAGCCATCGTGCACCAGGGTAATTATGATGTAGTTGCCATCACAGAAACATGGTGGGATGACTCTCATGACTATAATGTTGCCATGGATGGCTATAGACTCTTCAGGAAGGATAGGCGAGCAAGAAGAGGCGGGGGTGTGGCCCTATATATCAGGGAGTGTTATGAATGCTTTGAATTAGAAGATGGTGATAATGGGATTGAGTGTTTATGGGTAAAGATCAGGGGGAGGGCTAACAAGGCAGATATTGTAGTAGGAGTCTGTTATAGACCGCCCAACCAGGATGAGGAGGCAGATGAAATATTCTATAAACGGCTGGGAGAAGTCTCAAGGTCGCGAGCTCTAGTCCTCGTGGGTGACTTCAATTTGCTGGACATCTGCTGGGAATACAATACAGCAGGGAGGGAACAGTCTAGAAAGTTCCTGGAAGGTACTGGGGATAACTTCTTAACACAGTTAGTGAAAGAGCCAACTAGGGAAAGTGCCCTGCTGGATCTGTTGTTTGTCAACAGGGAAGGTCTTGTGGGGGATGTGATGGTCGGAGGCCGTCTTGGCAACAGTGACCATGAAATGATAGAGTTCTCAATTCTGGGAGAAGCAAGGAAGGGGGTCAGCAGAACTGCCACCTTGGACTTCCGGAGGGCGGACTTTGGGCTCTTCAGGAGCCTGGTTGAAAAAGTCCCCTGGGAGGCAGTCCTCCAGGGCAAAGGAGCCCAGGAAGCCTGGATGTTTATCAAGAAGGAAGTCCTAAAGGCGCAGGAGCAGGCTGTCCCCATGTGCCGGAAGACAAGCCGTCGGGGAAAAAGACCGGCCTGGCTAAGCAGGGAGCTAGTGTTGCAGCTTAGGGAAAAAAAGAGGATATATGGCCTTTGGAAAGAAGGGCAGGCCACTCAGGAGGACTACAAAGAGGTAGTGAGGCTATGTAGGGAAAAAATTAGGAAGGCCAAAGCCCAGCTAGAACTAAACCTGGCTTCTGTTGTCAAGGACAACAAAAAAAGTTTCTATAAATATATTGGCAATAAAAAGAGGACTAAGGATAATCTCTGTCCTCTAGTAGACCAGGCTGGTAACGTATTGACCAAGGACGAGGATAAGGCTGAGGTACTTAATGCCGTCTTTGCCTCAGTCTTCAGCAGTAGGACCAGTTGTTCCTTGAGTTCCCTAACCCCTGAGCTAGAATACAGGGATGGGGAGCAGAATGAAGCCCCTGTAATCCAAAGGGAAATGGTGAGGGACCTGCTTCAGCACCTGGAGGTGCACAAATCTATGGGGCCGGATGGGATCCATCCAAGGGTACTGAAGGAGCTGGCGGAAGTGCTCACCAGGCCACTCTGCATCATTTATGAACAGTCCTGGATAACCGGGGAGGTCCCAGCTGACTGGAGGTTGGCAAATGTGACACCCATCCATAAGAAGGGCCGGAAGGAGGATCCGGGGAACTACAGGCCAGTCAGTCTGACATCGGTGCCTGGGAAGGTCATGGAACAGATCATCCTCACTGCCATCACACGGCACATGCAGGAGAACAAGGTGATCAGGCCCAGTCAGCATGGGTTTGTGAAAGGCAGGTCATGCCTGTCAAACCTGATCTCCTTCTATGATGAGGTGACCCGCTTAGTGGATGAAGGAAAAGCTGTGGATGTTGTCTACCTGGACTTTTGCAAGGCTTTTGACACCGTTTCCCATAGCATTCTACTGGAGAAACTGGCTGCTCGTGGCCTGGACAGGTGTACCCTTCGCTGGGTAAAAAACTGGTTGGATGACCGTACCCAGAGAGTGGTGATAAATGGAGTTAAATCCAGTTGGTGTCCAGTGACAAGTGGTGTCCCCCAGGGATCGGTGCTGGGACCGGTTCTCTTTAATATCTTTATTAATGATCTGGATGAGGGGATTGAGTGCACCCTCAGTAAGTTCGCAGACGACACTAAACTGGGGGGGCGTGTTGATCTGCTTGAGGGTAGATTGGCTCTGCAGAGAGATCTGGACAGGCTGGACAGATGGGCTGAGGCCAATGGTATGAGGTTCAACAAGGCCAAGTGTCGGGTCCTGCACTTGGGTCACAACAACCCCATGCAGTGCTACAGACTGGGGGCGGAGTGGCTCGAAAGCTGCCTGGCAGAGAAGGATCTGGGGGTGTTGGTGGACAGCCGGCTGAGTATGAGCCAGCAGTGTGCCCAGGCAGCCAAGAGGGCCAACAACATCCTGGCCTGCATCAGGAATAGTGTAGTGAGCCGGAGTAGGGAAGTAATCATCCCCCTGTACTCGGCACTGGTGAGGCCTCACCTCGAGTACTGTGTTCAGTTTTGGGCCCCTCACTACAAGAAGGACATTGAGGTGCTGGAGCGTGTCCAGAGAAGGGCTACCAGGCTGGTGAGGGGTCTGGAGGACAAGCCTTATGAGGAACGACTGAGGGAGCTGGGGTTGTTTAGCCTGGAGAAGAGGAGGCTGAGGGGTGACCTTATCACCCTCTACAACTACCTGAAGGGAGGTTTTAGAGAGATGGGGGCTGACCTCTTCTCCCACGTGGCAAGTGATAGGACAAGAGGAAACGGGTTCAAGTTATGTCAGGGCAGGTTTAGATTGGATATTAGGAAGCATTTTTTCACTCAAAGGGTTATTAAACATTGGAATGGGCTGCCCAGAGAGGTGGTGGATTCACCATCCCTGGAGGTGTTTAAGAAAAGGGTAGATGAGGTGCTTAGGGACATGGTTTAGAAGTGGGTGTTTTTAAATCAGGGTAGGTTAACGGTTGGACTTGATGATCTTAATGGTCCCTTCCAACCTCACTTATTCTATGATTCTATGATTCTATGATTCTATGATTCTATGATTTACAATTTTCCCCAAATGTTGTATATTTCTGAAAACACTGTGTCTACTGTGAACGCAACTTTGTCTTGGTTAAACCCAACCAACCAAACAAAACCATTCTTAAGGTTTTTGGGCTACTATTTAGGCCAGTTTACACAACTGTCTTCTCAGTTTCAGCACATCATTAGTCCCAGATATTTCACTCAGTGTTTGAGTATTACATTGTAATTATTTCCATGCATTTATTACATAGAAGGTGATTTTGAACCATGAAATGAAAAATGGAAATGATTTTTTGTTTCTTTCTGTGAAAATTAATAACATATTGACTTAAGCAGATGAGCCTAAACTTGCATGTGCTATTTTCACTAAATGTTATTGCCAGTAGAAGGAACACAGGAGCAAGTTTTGCTGCTAGCAAACTGGGCACACGTTCTGGTTTCTCACTGGTTTACGCCACTGCTAGGGAAGCAGAATCCACAACAGTAGGTTGAGGTCCACAGTATAGGCTGAGCTCTAGTGAAATATATCTGAAGGCAGGATATGCCTGAGCTTAAGCAATTTTCTAGTCAAACCTGTGCATGATCAGTCAATTTAACATAATTTTATGTTGAGCACATAGGCACTTTATTGCTGTAAAGCTCTCAATACCATTTAATCTCTGGCAGATCAAAGCTTTCACTGTGCAGCTCTTGGCAGAGTGATGACTTTGGATGTGGGATATTGGAGTACTAAGCATTTGCATGGTAGAGACAGAACATGGATATATTGGGGCTCTCAACTAGGTTCCAAAGCAAAAAAAATAATCTGAGTATTTCTGTTCAAGTCAATGACTTGAATTAATCTATTTTGGATATGCACCAAGAAAAGTGAAATCAGAATCAGAATCTGTTTCTCTGAACCATCAGCTAAAAGATGACTGTTGTACTTAGCATTTTTCATCACTTAAGCACCTAAATCTGAAATATATTCAGACATCTTTCAAAAAAGTGAATTTACTTATGTTGGCAAGTGAGTAAACTCCTGAAACACATCCATTCGTTCATCTGATCTACATACATAATTAAGTAGCTTTAGGGGAAGCTTATCTGGAAACAGAGTCTCCTTCACACAGCGAACTACAAAATGTGACATCCATATTAACCACAGCTCCTTCTACCCCTCAAACCACGGACAATGGCCTCTTGTGGAGAAATGGCACGTTTTGCAGGGAAAACAGCAAAGGCAGCAAGTGTCCTGGTGTTCTTCACTACACAGGAGCAAAGCAAAAAGCTGAATGAGTTCATCATCTTAACATGGCAGGCTGTGTGGCAACACTTGGTTTGAAAGCTATCTAGCTGTGGATTCATTCATCTAGCAGAAACAAAGAAATGTTTATAGTCTCTATCAAATTTTAAATAATGCCTGAGATCAGGGAACCGCAGGAGGCATTCAGTCTGGTTAGGGTAAGTCAAGCCGACTGTAGAGGTGCTCCTCCTGCCCAGGTGTGGCTGTTGGGCACATCTGAGTCAGAGCATACCACTGCCCTGCTCCCGTCTCAATCTCCATCTGCTCAAGGAACAGCAGAAAGGATCTGAGAGAGACCCGTGCTGTTAAAACACTGAATTTCCTACAGACAGAGTATTTCCCTTGGGAAGAAAAAAAAAAATGGTTCTAGAACAATAACAAAATTCATCTCATGATCTTAAACCATGTGAGCACCACCTAGAGATTTAAAATTCAACAAATGTTGGCAGCTGACTTCATCCTACTGATCTGCTTTGAAAATGCTGATGCATTTACAGTAAATCCCTAACCAGGCCAGTTGTGCAAGAAGTTGAAGTGACACAAAGTATTAACACTTATGGTGGTGAGTCAAAATCAAACAAACATCCTTCTTTTATAAGCTTTCGCGCAGCATGTAGTAGCATGTGCTGCGAGTAATGAAACATCTGTTACAGCCCTGACTCTGTCGCAACCAAGCGAGTGTTGCAATCATTCTGCAGGGCCAGGCTTCATGTTAGGGCTTTAGTGGGTAGATTAAAAGCATTGGCAGTGGACAATGTCATCCCAGTTGATTCAGGAAGAATAAAAAAAAAAAAAATTAAAAACAAAAAAATAATAATAACAACTCTTCAAGAGACAGGTTTTCCATGTAGAAAGCAAAAAAGTACCACATTGCAAAGTGTCCAAAACTAATTTTAAGCCCAGAGTGAGAGATTTATTTTGATGATGCTTGCAGTTCATCCAAGCGCCCAGAGTGTCCCTTTCCAGCAGGTGTAGGCATGGGCAGAAAAGTGAATTCTAAAACACGCTTAGACAGTTCACTCCTGTGTAAAGTTACCCACTGTGCTTCAGATGCAGAAGGCTTCCCCTTCTGCGCAGGGGCAAAGGGTCTCCCTGACTGCCCTGGGCTTCTGGGTATTGCCCAGGGTGAAGCAAGGCTCTTTGTCCACACCCCCCTGCCCTTACCCTCCCGGGAAGTTTTGCCATTGACCACAAAGACTTGGCCTTGTTTGCTCCGTAGCATGGCCAGCATAAATGGAGCCAACAAAATTCCTGGGAGTCAGAAATTTAAGACTCGATGCTGCAGAACACGTACTAATTAAATATAGACATACTCTCATTTCCCATCAATTAAAACCTGCACTTAAAAACCACTTGTTTAAGGGCTTTACTGACTAGAAATAGTTTCCTGTGTCTGTGAATGCTTTTGCATTAGACCTTAAAGATTATGTCTGCTTTGGGTATGAGTGATGACCGTAAGCTGTGCAGTCCTACCAGCTATTACAGAACTGGGACACAGAAGCCGGGTTTGTTTGGGTTTTTCTTTTTTCCAGCTCGACAAGAAATTAGATGCACTAAAATTTGTGTATCACTATAGCAAAATTCACGGACATATTTTTATAAGAAAAGATTTCTTTTAAAGGGAGCAGTTGTTGCTCAGAGCTTGCTCAGCATTAAGCCTCTAGGCAAGTTCCTGGAGAAGGTATGAAGGGCTTGCATTCTCATTTGCTGCATTTCTATACTGAGCTCAGAAATGTTCAGAGGAAAATTCCCTCGGTCTCCTGCTTTAATGTGTTTTTCTTCCAGAGTGTCTGCGCAGAAGCAGAGTTAATGATCAGCCTGCCTCCCCCTCTCCATTCTGAAATACTTCCTCTCTCTATTTATATTTTTTTTCCAAGGGAGGAACTTTTCTTGCTCATTTATGGCCCCGGATTACTGATCTCACTCTGTTTGTATTGCAATACTTGAACCCTTCAATCAGAACAGGGATATCTGCACAGCACCCACAGAGATGAACAGAAAATTCAACTCTTTGGAATTCCCCCTTATTTCTGACTGTGAGAAGACTGAGAGAGTTTAATATTAAGAAACCAGCAAGGTAATGCAGTTGACAGCATGCAGCTGCCGGTGGTTTCACTCTTGTCCTCCACCTCCCCTTCCCTCTGTTTGTTTCAGATCATTGCATATTTTATCACATCACGATTTAAATTTCAAGCTCCCTGGCTCAAGACTGTGTCTTTATCTGAATTTGTAAAGTTCACAGATTTGGGTACTCAAAAACCAGTTAGGAGAGCGCATCTTAGGAAACTGAGAACAACTGCATAATTAAAAAGCTCTCCTGCCCAACAGGGTCTCTGCATCATCTTCCAGCTCCATAAGCAGCGAGCAGAAATAACAGACTTGTTTATATCAAACAGACTCTATTGTTTTTATTAATCAGTGTTACATGTACAGGTTAATGAAAAAAAGCTACAGTTTGTGAAATTTGTCATCTAGCTACAAGATACAAATCTAGGCCGATTGCCATGGTATCTATTGATGCTCAGCCACTGTAAAAAATTTGCAGTTTGTTTTCTGATATACAAAACCTCAAGAAAACATTCCTTGTTACACGTTCAGTAAAGCTCACAGCATTCTACTACACAGTTTCACATAGTGTTTTAGTGCAAAAGGAAGTACAAATATAAAAATACTGAGGCTTGAATTAAAAAAACAAAACAAAACAAAAACAAAAACAAGAAAAAAACCAAAAGTAAGTCATGGAGTTAGAGGTGAGTGTCTGCTATGGGTATTCTTCTAAGCTCTACGATCTGGGAGTTAGCCATGCTGCCACCATCCTGGCTGCCATGACAAGATTCGTTATCACTGACGCTGAGGCCTGCACCTGAAACAGCGAAATGAACAAATAAACAAACAAAAGAATCAGTGAGAATGAAATCCCGACACAAAAATGGTGATACTGTGACCTGCTCTGCTTTATTCTGGTTATTGAAATGCTTCCCTGCCCCACAACGATGTGGCAAGTTTCCTCTCACTAGTTCACAATTCTGAATCCATGGATTGTAACATTATCTGACGTAGTTTTTTACCATCCAGATATGCTTTTTCACAATTCCACTGTCAGTAACTTTATTTGTCTCAGTAAATGGTACAATAGCTATTCAGAGGTTGCCTTCAAATCACAAGAGCATAAATCAAGGCCTGGCTTAGGCTGGTTTCGTGGTCTGGCTGTTACAGCCTGGTATTTCGAAGGACTTCTTCATGAAGAATTGATTTTTAATGATACAATTTCCCTGTTAAACTATAATTCTAGCTGTTTAAATAGGATTGTAATTTCAACATGAGAAAAGACGCAGACTAAATATTCTTTAAACCCACATTTGGCACAAGCTGGTGTATTGTGTTTTTCTTCTACTGTGAGAGAATACGAGACTTTGGCCTATGGAAACTTCCAAAACATGTCTGGAAGAGACCTCAGGAGGCCACCTTCTCCATCCTTTTGCCAAGGGAGTTCTGCTGTCTTGTTGCTGCCTTGTTCTTGGGGGATTTGGGGTTTTTCTTTGGGGGGGAGAGGTTTGAGTTGATTAGTGTAAAGATACATAACCCTGCACTAGTTTTTATGAAATCTATATTTTTTCAGACCACAGAATATCAGTTGTAACTATAAACTTCAGTGTGTTTTCAGCTCCTCTCTTAGAGTTGTAGATCAAATCCTGAAAAAATATATGGGCCTTGTTAGGATTTAGAGCACTTAAGCTTTAAATTTGTTGAGAACTGCACATCAGTGTAATTAGGCATGGTAATCTGAAGACAGACTAATTTCAGGCATGCTCTTACAGCAATGTCACTTACACATAAGTAAGCAAGTCATTCATTTTAGGCAGAAGTAGATCTGTAACTACACGCAGTTCAAGGGAGTTGCAAAAGAATGACATTTGGCTCTAAAAGCCCCGAACAGGGTATGCTGGGAGAGGCAGCGATTTGCATTTTCATAATAAAAGATATTTTCAGGAATTTCTATCAGTTGTACAATGCATCTCTTATTTCTGCCTCAGCTGACATTCCAGGCTTTGGCTTGTTTGGCAAAAGACAAGATGAGGGTCATTACATTTTTGGAGTTACCTCAGAACTTTTTATGCCCCCTATTGTTCCACTGTCACTGAGTTTTTCCATAGCACCCCTCCTTCCACCACCACTCAAGTAGAGAAGATGTACGGAAAAGGCGACAGCGGTGGGACGCTCCCTTGCTGTGGGAAGTCAGGATGCAATCTTGA
Source organism: Pluvialis apricaria (assembly GCA_017639485.1). Classification (NCBI taxonomy): domain Eukaryota; kingdom Metazoa; phylum Chordata; class Aves; order Charadriiformes; family Charadriidae; genus Pluvialis; species Pluvialis apricaria. Next base: position 84,144,521 of record CM030044.1, on the reverse strand, counting down.
ATATGGAGCCTGGTCCAGGGAACCTGAGCAGAAGAACCTGCAGGACCAGGCAGGCTTTCCTGTGGAGGTCTGGGAGTAGTCCTGCTAGAGGCCAAAATCAGCTGCGTGAATCCAGCCCTACTGCATCCGGGTGAAAAGTGGGTAGTTCTGCACCATGATCCTGCTTACGCCTGGTTTTGGTGTTTGGGTCGCATTGACATCATTGACATCTACTAGATGAGTCCTGTTCTTGGGTCTGCATGACTCAAGATCTTGAGAGACCAGCAATTACTGTCAGAGTATGACAAGAGTAAAAATCCACCAAGGTACAGAGATATAATAATAAAGACAAGAAGATTAGCCTCTGAATCATTAAAATACTTGTTTATAAGTGTACTGAAGATGATTAAGCCGTACTTACTGATTAAAATTTATATGCATATTTGACCTTTTCATTGAATCATGGTCTAATAACTAAAAGCTGCTTGAAAGTCCTGGGAAAAACATCAATTGCATCAGCAAGTTATTTGGTTGTTGTTTTTTTTTTTCCTTATCTTCTCTAAAACTGTTTGTTTTAGAAAGGAAACATGAATGTAACAGAGAAGATAAATCAGACTGCTATATTTACCATTTGAGGATGGAATAACAAGGCAATTACCTTGAAGTAAAAAAAAATACTTTGAATGGAGAAACAAAACAAAACTTATTATGTAGCATCATTAACATTGAAATTCACTCAAGACACTTCTTTAGGCTGAAGAGGGTACAAATTCCAAAAAGGAAAGAATACATTATTGAAAATGTTTAAAATCATATTATATAAATATGATCATCCCAGGTTCATATTTCAAGACGAACACTGACTGTTGGGGTTAGAAAGATATTTGTTTTCCTGGTGGTTATACTGCAATTATTCAGTATGGGGTTTCTTAAAGAATCTCATGCTGGTCACTACAAAAAGATCGAATACCAGTCTAATACGGTCTAATACTACATAACTTCTTAAATGTCATATACGTGCATGCTTTGTGCATGTGCTGTGGGTTAATTACTGTAGGTGACTTAGAAATTAAGTTATATTCACATTTTGAAGAATACTACAGCACGGATGAAACTTCCAGGGACAGAGTGCAGCTGGTATGTAAGACACATTTCACAAAGGTTCCCTATGCAACCTTAGATGTTAACAACATTGGGGGAGTCCGGTGCGCTAACTCTAAGAAAAATGGTGCGGAGGATGGAGTGGAGTGGAGACACCACGGCCAAACTCTGTGATAAAATGGCAACTTGAGGGTCAAATGGAACCCTTGAAGGTCTTATGGAACTGATAAGCTACTTAATTGTTACCCTGAGCCAATGATCTGCCATTTTCTGACAAAATGCTATCCTTTGGGTGAACTTTGCTCACTATAATGTCATTATAATACCAAAAACACACCTCCATCCCAAAAGCTTAGGGGTTTATTTTCTGCCAAATTACTTTGCCCTTTAACACAACATAAAAATTGGTGGAGTTGGCAGGATTGCCATGGATAAACTGCTGCAAATATATAACTGTGCCCCTTCCCAGGCTGGGAAGGAGTGGGCCCAAAAATTTTGGAAGGGTGAAGAGAAAGTGGCAGAACGCATTGACCAGTGTCAGGCTGCAAAAAAGGTTAGGAGGAAAGGCAAAGATGTCATCCGTGTGGTTTTAGGAGCCTGTTTATCTTGTGCTCAGCAAGAAGTTAAGGAAACCCCTGCTCCAAAACGAATTTCTGATGTAGAATATACAACTTTGAAATCAGAAAATGAGGTGTTGAAGTCATCATTAGCCTTTGAGAGGGAAGCAGGAAAAACACCAGGAATCCGAGTTGATAAACTTATGAGGGACAATAATCATCTTAAACAACTATTGGAAGGTGTGAATCACCTGTTAGATAAAATGCCACTATCTGCACCAGTTAAGCAAATTTGTAGATTAATGAGTAGTGCAGACCCTGAAACCTGGGATGGTGATATTTGGTTTGACAGTGGCGATGATGAGGTCGAAGGGACCCCTAATTTCAAATCTCAATTAATCCCCTTATAACCCATAGTTAAAACTGAGACTGCTGTTGGTGACGATGAGGAGATCCACACTACTGTGCAGACAATCCCGTGGTCACCAGCAGAGTTGATGAAAATACAGGAGAAATACTGCAGGCGGACAGGAGAGTCGGAGGCTGAGTATGTGTGTCGAGTTTTGCTAGAGGAGGGGGAGGACCGAATTATGTTGAGTGAGGAAGAAGTAGGAGGTTATTGGGGTCCTGGAGTATTTTTAACCACCACACCGGGTGATCGTAATTATTCATTAACTGCACGAGCTGCATACTGGGCAGGAGGTTTAGATCCCCAGGATAGGGGGGAACCACTCGAAATTAAAGCCACTGGCTATTCCGATCTGGCTGCGGCAGTACAGAAAGCAGCCTGCATACAAGCAATATATGAAAGAAATGAGCTGAGGCGATCCCCAATGCTAGCTCCTATCGACCCGGCATGATTAACCCCTTATCCGCGGTCTCCCTGGTTGTCTTAAGATGTTTGTAGCAAACACTCAAGACCGCATTCAAGCTGCCCACGGGAATGCTGATCATGGCCGCAGGCGAGGTCAGCGTACCTACGAACGCACCCAGAGTGAATTTGTGCAAGAAATAGATAAATACGGACGCCAGGGTCAGTTCGCCTGGTAGGAGACCCCCAGACCCTGCCCGGCGAGTTCGCCAAGTTCACACTCAAAACCCTAAATCTAACGGGAGATTCAAACCTGACAGAGAGCGGAGTGAGTTGTGGCATAAAGCCCTGGATTTAGCTGTACCCTGACAATTCTTGCGCGGTGCCTCTACAGAAGATCTCCGTGCATTAATCCAATCTCTGGGTAGAAAAAATAACCCATCTGGGGAAAATTGCCTAGCAAACACCCACACACACACTTACAAGGAAAGTGTGCCTTCCGCACCAGAGCACAATCTAATTAATTGAACAGAATCCCAACAAAAACTTTCATCCCCAGGGAGGGCAGTGAGCCACCCTGCTCGGCGGGTATTAGCGATTCAGTGGCTCTCTGATAAATATTCTGAACCTACTATTGCTATTCCTGTTGGACCCCGCAAAACATTAGTAAACTTTCTCATTGATACCGGGGCTCAAATGCCACTAATTACCAATGAAACAGCACAAACCCTAGGTATAAGATCTGGCTGGCGCAGGGTTAAATTCACAGGAATTGAGGGAGTAGTAAAGGAATGCCCCACTGCAAAGATTTCCCTCTGGTTGCCAGGGGAACAGAGACTAACCACAGCCGAGGTATTAGTAGGTGCCACTTATACCAACATTCTGGGATTTGATATATCACGGGGGCGAATGTGGAAACTCCCAGATGGGACTGTGTGGAGTTTTGCAGGAAATACAAAAGAATCGGGCACAATGAAATTGAGTCTGTTAGAAACATGTATACCCTCACCCCCCTCTAAAATCACCAACGTTCAGCAATATCCATTGCCAGCAGCAGCATTTGCAGGGACTGACGGGGTGGTGGCAGAATTGGGGAAAAGAGACATCATTAAATGAACTCATTCGCCTTACAATTCGCTGGTGTGGCCGGTAAAGATACCAACCAGGCAACGGCATTTTGCAGTGGATTATCGACAGTTAAATGCTAATACTGCACCCTCAACTGCCGCAGTTCCAAAGACTGCAGAAATAGTGACATTGATACGGGTAGCTGCCCATCCTTGGATGGCTGCCTTAGATGTTAAAGACATGTTTTTTGTGATTCCTCTCCTTGAACAGGATAAAGCAGAGTTTGCTTTCACGTGGAAAGGGATCCAATACACCTTTAATAGGCTTCCACAAGGATATAAACACTCCCCTGCTATTGCTCACAATGCTCTGGCTAAAGTTTTAGCAAAGATTCCTGTTCCACCTGACAGCACAGTGTATCAGTACATTGATGACATCCTGATAGGAAGAAAGAGCCAAGAAAGTGTAAGAGACACAATGGAAAATATTCAAGAGACATTACTGGAATTGGGATTGGAGATTCCAGACTCAAAAGTGTCAGGAACCAGCACAGGAGGTCAAATTGCTGAGAGTTTGGTGGGTTAGAGAAGCTGCTTCTATTCCTCAAGACACCCTGGAAAAAATAGAACAGGGACAAAGTCCGTCTAGTGTAAAGGAGTTACAGCAGGTTTTAGGAGCCTTAGGTTATTGGCGCAAACATATTCCTGTTTTTTCCATCATTGCTCGTCCCTTGTATAATCTACTCAAAAAGGGAAAATCATGGGAATGGACTGAACAGCATACAAACGCATTAGAATTGTTAATAAAGGAACTGAGGCTATTCCAACAGCTTGGTCCCATACACCCAACTGACCCTATCCATGTGGAATGGGGGTTCAGTGGATATGGGTGTCATTGCAACCCATGGCAAAAGGGGCCAGAGGGGCTGGGAACACCGCTGGAATTTAGCTCCCGCTCCTTCAGTGACACGGAAAGGAGGTAGTCAGATCTTGAAAAGGGTCTGCTGTCTCTAGTGCGAGCGGTGAAACAAGCTGAACAAATACGGAGGAAGCAGAGTGTGATTATTTGGGGACCTTTCTGCCTCCTAGACATAGTCCGTAAAGGAACAGCACCCCCTGCTGGGTTTGCCCAGAAACCCACAGATCATAAGTGGTATGCCTATTTAGAAGGCATTAATGAAATTATGCCAGTTACTGAGGGTAATATTAAAGTGTCTAAACTGCAAAGGGACATAGGTGGCACCCCGTTGTTCCGATCTCCACCAAACAAGCCACCTCCAATCCAGGAAGCACTCCTCCAGGAGGACAGTGATCTTACTGGGGTGTAGTTTACTGATGCCTCATCCCATAGGGAGAACAATAAGTGGAAATACAAAGCTGTAGCACTGGAAGTGGCAACAGGAGAGAGATTGATCGAAACTGGTGAAGGTAGCGCACAGGTCGGGGAGGTTAGAGCAGTCCTATTAGCCGCACGACATGGTGCTAGCCGTGTCTACACCAACTCATATGCTGTTTTTAAAGGAGCCACCAAATGGGTAGGCCACTGGGCAGTTAATGACTGGCAAGTGAACAGAGTCCCAGTTTGGCAAACCAATAGTTGGAAACAGCTGTTGGAGATCGGAGAACAGAGAGTGCTACACATTGGTTGGGTAAAAGGACATGATCGTTCTAACCCTATCACTGCTCAGTTCAACTAACAGGTAGACAGCCTTACACGGCTACAACAGATTGATGTCGTAAGTGATGACCAAGAATGGGAACACCTGCTTGAATGGCTACACATTAAGTGCGGTCACACTGGACGGGCTGATTTATATCGGGAAGGTATAGACCAAGGATGGCCTGTGTCAGTAAAGCTATGTGAACAAGTAGTGACTGCCTGTTCACAATGTTGTTTACAACTTAACAAAGACCATCCAAGCAAGGCGCCTCCCTTTAACACACTCGGGACAAGAAAACATTGTGGCACTCCTGGCAGATCGATTACATCAACCCATTGTGACGACCAGGTGGGAAAAAATACATCTTGGTGGGAGTAGAAGTTATATCTGGTCTCACCATGGCTACTGACTTTACATCAGCTACTGGGGAAAACACAGTAAAAGGCCTTAAAAGATGGTTCAGCACACTTCCCCTCCCAGAAGAAATTCAAAGCGATAACGGCTCACATTTCACAGCTACAGTGGTACAAGACTGGGCCAAGGAAGAAGGGATTCGGTGGGTACTCCACACTCCCTACTATCTTCAGGCTAATGATATCGTGGAATGTACCAATGGATTGCTTAAGCATTTCGCAAAAACTCATGAATCTGGGTGGCATTTTTGGCTGTATAATGCCATCTACCAGTTAAATAACTGATGGAGTGGAGGTGGCTGCCCTAAAATGAAAACCTTTCGTGGGTCTGCTAATAGGATCGCCCCAAAGGTTCATACCAAACTGGGAGAATATCCTACAGCACTTCATGCCGGACAACCTGGACTGGTGAAAATGCCTCAGATTGGAGCAGTACCAATGGTACTAATGACACCCAAAAATCCCTATGCCTGGGAGGCCAAAGACTGCTCAGGAAACGTACACCGGATTAGCACCTGTTGGATCTCACCCTCTTTTTAACTCTACTGGTTGAATACAACCGAGCACTTCTTTCTTTGTTTTTCTGTGTTCACAGGAACCCTGAACGAACTACACATGAACAGATGAATTAGAAGACCATTGAAGATAATCTTCAAGCGCAATTAATTTCTCTCAAGAGACTGCTGAGTCGTTGTACATTTAAATTGTGATCAAGTTGAATTAACGATGCGGTGTTTCACCTTAATCCTCACACAACTTCCTTTGATTTGTAGCTAGACAGACCCAGAATGGCCGTGGTCCCAAGCTTATGTTAAGTACACTGAAATTATGGGAACACACTCCTTCAAAGAAAACCTGAACTTGGCTACTGTGGTTATGCATGGAGCTGAAGTGTTTCCAAGACATGAGTGGAGCTGGGATAACAAATGGCTTCTACTCCTGAGGGGAAAAACACAAGAAATCCAAATAGGGTGCAGAATGATCAACGGATCAACACACGAAAAGGCCACATGAATTATAACAGCCAACATTTTCTCAGACCCAATAGTAACAAAGGGCTGTGTCACCGACAAGTGAGATTGCTGGCATAACTTCAGCTTAGTGCAGCCCACTATTGTGGCTTGCAATTGGCAACAACACAGTATAGGGCTGTCATTTAAGTTCAAAACAGATGTGATTAGGCCTGACCCAACTACACGGTCTAAACTAGCCCCACACACTCTATCTGAAACATCTGTCGGTGACTGCACAGAAAACCACGTAAGGTTAGGAAGGCACCCATTTTCGCCACAACACCTGGTGGTGACCCTTGGGAACATGCATTGCCAAGATACAATGCAAGTGTTGGAACACCACAACACAAAAAAGGCTTAAATCTCTTCACTCTAGTTATACATGGAAACGAAGTATATTCAAGAGAAAAGTGGAGCTGGAGTGACTCCCTTCGGATGACTAAACTTCAAGCCATTCCAGGGCAGAAAATACAAATCAGCTGCCGAGTAATTAATGGGTCTACCTACCACAGGCCAACCAAAATTAAAACAGTTTATGCTGACTCTTCCAGACTAAAAGACTACAATACTGAGTGTTACAGAATAACTGAACCAAATTTAGATTGCTGGTACAATTTCACCTTTACCTAACCTGTAGTTGCATACTGCATTTGGGGCTACAGAGGCACAGAACGACTATTTGAATTTATGGTTGATACAGCAAAATCTGTGAAGACTAAAAAAATCTCTGTCCCCACAAATTTCTGGAGATGTACCAACTTGGCCTTTTATTAATCTAACTCCTTACATCTACAACACCGGCCCTTACACAATTAAAAATACTGGTCAACAACAAGTACTGTTTAACCCATCATACTTGCTCAAGCGTGTGGAATTAGCAATGCAGACTAATACCTCTGCAATTAAACCTACCTGTTCACCATTCCTGAGTACATCTTATGCAGGATGGTCAGCATGGTTACATGGACAGACTCTTATCTCTCCAAAACGATCAAAGAGAGATGTAACTGGTGTCTTGAGAATGGGACTGGGAGTCCTAGACAGCACAGATGCAGAGGTACTTGCAAACAAACTGGCCACAGTGACCAGTGACCTGAATGGATTAAAATATCCTTTGCGGTCTTCTCTTTCAGCTCTGGGAACTAGCCAATGGTTCCTATCAGATATGTTGCCTCAGTGGGGGGGAGATAAATAAGAAAGCCCACCAGTCAACTACAGATGCACTTGGTGTGGCCCAAAATAACGTTTCTCTAGCCCTTAGTTGTGTCCAAGCTCAGCTGTGGATGCAACCAATGGTGGCTGCAATTATATGGGAAGGTGAGGAAGGTACCTTACCTATTGAAATTCAAAAGATAATTTGGGATAATGCGGTTGAATTTGAAAAGAAGTTTCAGTCTTGGTGGCATTTAGTTAATTTCACTTATGACCCCACTGACAGTACAGCCACAACTTTTGTTTTGATCATACATACACAATGCTTCGGTATATACTATATACCCAATCATTGCGCTGGGAGTGAGCCAACCTGGAACTATACTCTATCCCATAGACCATAGAGTATGGGCCCAGCAAAATGGAAGTAAATGGCAAACTGTTGATGTTGACGCATGCATTGTAGGAGAACAACAAGGGTTTATCTGCGAAAGTAACACCATCAAAGCCCAAGACATTTGCCTCGATACAGAACAGAACATTTGTCATTTTGAAATACATCCCGATGAAAAACCTGAGACTGTACTTGTATATATTGGACAAGGATGTGTTTGTGTAAGAACTCCTTGCAGTTTTATGTTTGTAGATGACATTAGTGTAGATACAAGTAATCACTCAAATATTTCTGTTTGCAACTTTACCAGAATTATGGGATGTGATTTCAATTACTTAGCTCCTGTTACGTCTTATCAATTGTTACAATCTAATGACACCTTAAGCAAAAATTTATTGCCTACTCCCATCGGGATGAATCTCACCTTGGTGAGAAAAGTCTTACAGCATGATGACCTGAAGCAGTTGTTGAAGCAAGTTCACGAAAATGTACGAAAAATTCTAATTACTGTCCATCACAACGTAGAGGAGATACATCACGTGTTGGAAAGAGTAAAGAAAGACAGAGGACATGAATGGTGGGACACCTTTGGATGGTCGCCAACTGCTATGGGAACCATCAACAGCACACTTCACCCTGTTGTTGTCTTACTAACCCTCACTATCTTGACAATCAGACTGTATGCTAAACTTTGGATTATGATGAAATGCTTAACTCACCTGATATCCCCACAAGGTGTGTCTGGACTCGATAGTCCTCACCCTATTAACACATGTGATACCCCCAATTCCATCAAAGTATCGTGAAGCTTGAGTGACTATAGTCACGGGGTGGATTATGTGGGATAATTACTGGAGGTGACTTAGAAATTAAGTTGTATTCACATTTTGAAGAATACTACAGCACGGATGAAACTTCCAGGGACAGAGTGCAGCTGGTATGTAAGACACATTTCACAAAGGTTCCCTATGCAACCTTAGATGTTAACAACATTGGGAGAGTCCGGTGCGCTAACTCTAAGAAAAATGGTGCAGAGGATGGAGTGGAGTGGAGACACCGCGGCCAAACTCTGTGATAAAATCGCAACTTGAGCGTCATATGAAACCCTTGAAGGTCTTATGGAACTGATAAGCTGCCTAATTGTTACCCTGAGCCAACAATCTGTCATTTTCTGACAAAATGCTATCCTTTGGGTGAACTTTGCTCATTATAATGTCATTATAATACCAAAACACACCTCCATCCCAAAAGCTACCCGCCTCCAAGGTGCATAGACTCCTCATGGAGTCTGCGTTCTGAATTTTTCGTAGTCTATACCTTTAAAACCGAAACGAGAAAATTTTACACCAGTCATAACAAAAATATGTATAATGAGAGTCCCTCAAGCTCCACCTGAAAGACAAAAATTAATATAAAAATAGCTTAAGAGAGGAGGGATGTCAGGGAAGATACCAACGCAGTCAGGCAAATTCCATTGCTGACCACCCCTGACTGCTGGGATCAGTAGACAGGATAAGCCTCTCTTCCCCCTCCGTAACGACGCTTGTGGGTAAGATTCCAACACTTGGTTGTACCAAGTGCTTCCCTGGGAAACTTAAAAATCTCTATAGGGCTATTTTATAACTTAGCGCATTTGTAGCCAGGCTGTACTACTAACATCTTGAGTACTTGCACGTGCTTTGTAGACAGTAACTATCACCAGCAATCCAGAAGAACTTGTGCATCTGTTGCTTCAATAAACTACACTTTTCATCAATCGAGCCGTGAGAGTTCATAGTGAACGCAACCCAATTACTTAAGTGTGGCCATGCTAGCTCATGGAACGCCGCTAGATCGAATTGTGTATGGTGTTATTAGTGCATCCTTAATCATGATAGTTCAATACATATATTGAACGCGACCGGACTTTTAATACCGAGTTGGGCATCACTCAGAATCTAAGCCCAGATGCCCCCAGCCGCTCTGATACAGGCTGGAACGCAAGGGGGTTTATTTTCTGCCAAATTACTTTGCGCTTTAACGCAACATACACTGTGCAAAGTAAGAGGAGATATTTTTTTGTTACAGACATTTTTATCAGCAACTTGGTAAACCAGAGCCTGAAGTAGCCTACTTTGGGTTTCCAAGGGCCTTGTTCTGCTGCTGATGCAACGACAAACTATGCAAGAGCTGATCCTTTTCAGGAATGATAGCTGAAACATAATCAGGATACCAGCTTACCAAACAGTTGCCAGACTGGGGAGGCTACAACTGTTTACACAATGGAGTTTCACAGAGTTCATAGGTCCGGCTTTTTCTCAGATTAGAGTAGAATTTGAACACAATCAGATCCAAAAAAGCATGTACTTCCCTAGAAATGCTAGAGTTGGGTGACAGGTAGGTAGCAGGGGGGAAGTATTACTTTTCCCCAGTTTGTGAAGAAACTATTTTAAGAGAAAGACGCAGTCAAATAAGGCCTTTCCTCCTTCCTTTTTGTATCAAAGGACTAACTAGAAACTGAGAAGCCACAGCTGGCATTACAAGGCCAGCGAGATCCCTCCAGTGACATCTACTGGCTGAAGGACTTCATCAGGGCATTCCCACGTGCCCTTGAGCGCCAGCTGTTATCATCTGCTTGATCAGATACATTGCAGACTTTCACTAACACATTTTAAGGGAGACTGAGTTTGTTTTGTAATTACTGTACTGATGTCTCTGGGGAGACTTTTTATCTCGTAAGCACTTCCATCTTGCTTTCTGAAAAAAACATGACATAGCATATGTTTAAGACGTATTAGAAATTAATAAACTACACGAACCAGCTTTAATTCTTCTTTCAGGGTTTTGACTCTACAGAAATTACACCAGCAGATATCCAGTCTTCTATGAATAAAGTTCAGATTGGACTAAAAATGCTTCCTGGATATTATGCAGTCACATTCAACAGCCAGCAGATCGCATATCGGTGAGCAACGACAAATGAGAAGTTGAATGAATATGCAAACTGGCTACCCTTCCTTCCTTTTCTTTTTTCTGTGAAGTGAGCCTTTCAAAACAGAAATGACGTAGGTTGATAAGGCAGGGCACATATCTGGAACCTTGCCACCATCTACAATTTATCTGCCCTGTGACAGACAGTCTTCAGGACGTTGGACTGAACACCTTTCAGAATTCAAAATCTCATTTTTTTCCTCTAGTTCTGGACACCCAATGTAGGACACTTAATTCATAAACCAGGCACCTACAGTAATAACACCAAAATTTTAAAAAAATGCTGACTTTGGAACCCTAGGTGTATTGCATTGAAAATTATGAGTTGGTTTATATGGCATCATTATTACAATAGCTGCATTTGTGACAGGTTTTTAACTTATATAGCAGATTTTTTTGCAGGTAGTCTCCATGTAGAATATTTATTTAGGATTTATCACATACGCCTCTATTTAAAGCAAAACCATGACACCACTCTGACCTATAAAGGTCTTTCCTACAGGGGTGGGTCACCCATCAGCACTGGAGGGGTTTGGGCCTCTCTCAAAGGCTTTGCTGTGTTTTACATTCACGTCTCACCCAAAGGAAGGCATCGAGTCAGTTTTGTGCATCACAGAACGGGTAGGACAAGAACATTTGTAGGAGATGGGAATATCATCAGAGATCAGCAAAGCTATCGTGCATTTTATGGTATTCATGCTATCAAGCAAAGCTGAGGGACAGCGTGCTGCTTTGGGACAGATTCCATCTACGTTTATCCTATTGGTTCTCTTTTTAACTCCCCAGCCCTAATCAGAGTAGAAGTCCTTAGGGAATTCTGCTATATTGGGCTTTAGCCTCAATGATGGTAACATATGACTCTGTGACAATCTGGAAGGCAACGGTCTTATTAAATCGTCTATCAGTATAGACCTTGCACAAGAAATCAGAGGCAAAATGAGATCTAGTCCAAAATGACAGCACTTTTAAAATTAATTAGTGCAATTAACAAAAACTAATTAGTAAATAATTGTCCTTCTCAGTAGAAGCTATGCCTTTCATTCATTATAAAAGCCATAAGTGAGATATAATAAAATAAATAATTTAAACCAAATTCATAAACATTTTAAAAAAATAATGTTTTAGCACATACCAATGGGCAGGACGTGTCCCTAAATTATTTTTTCCTACCATAATTGTTCTGTCACTTCCTGCACATAAACTGCCTTGGAACTGGCTTGGCTTGCCTTCCAAAAGATTCCCGCAGTATAAGAGGTGATATAGTGACCATAGTGAATCCTAACTACATATTTCTGTATGGAAATTAACATATTTGATGGAAAGGATGAGTTAATTGATAAGGCATTCTGAGGCCATGGCTTTATGATATAAGAAGTCCAGCTTTTGGATTTTTTGCACCAAACAAAGAATTCTACGGACATGTGATGTGAAGCTTGCATAAAGCTGTCGTAAAGGCTGGCTAAGAAACAGCACACTGTTGTCCCCCTAAGTTGCTAGAAATGCAGTTGTATGCCTTCATCTGACCCAGTCCGTATTTCAGGTTAATCTGTAATTAGGGCCAGCATTAATGATTACGGAACCAAGGGCTAAGTGCACAGTTCTACAACACATTTCTTTAGCAATAAGGCCAAGTGTGCCAACGCATCTATTTGCAGAGCTGCACTGCAAACTGCAAGTTACAAAACCACTGCAAGTTAAAGAATAAAGTTGTGCTGTGGGGGTCTGTTTGATTTTTTTAACCGGCATCAGTTATCCTTCATTTCTACCGCTGAGAGCGGCGCTGCAAGGGTGGGGCAGGGGAGGAATGAGATTTCAGCTTTGCTGTGATTAAAACCTCATTCTCACTGACCCCGGCCGCTAGATTAAACCTTGCGGCTACAGACAGTTGAGCATAAATTAAACTAACCTTCACACAGCTACAAACTCCGTGAGCAAAAAGGACAGACGAAGTGCAAAGAGGCATAAAGACATTTTTGCATATTCCCCCGCTAATCAATGCTGATCCTCAGCCAGCCTTCAGAGCAGGAGCTAATATTTTAGCACAGCTAAGGGTGAGTTTGGTTATAGATTGACAGTTTTAGGTAACGACAGATAATGGAGGTTTCTGTTTATCAGAGGTAAAGCTCCAGCAATAGCAGAGCAAGCATTTCTATTCTTCCTCTATACCCAAACACCAAACCTCCCAGTTTAGGAGTGATAAAAACAGCTATAAAGTGGTGCAAAGCACCTTTTCCTGCTCTCCCAGGGGCTGGTCTGCTCGAGATGAGCAATTCTCAGCCTACTGAAATAAAGCCTTGTTTAAAAAGGTTTGAGAAGCGCTGCTTACGGCAAATGACAGACACGAGCAAGGCAGCAAAAAGGCATCCCAGCTGCCCATACATTTTAGCCTACTTAGAGAAGAGGCGCTGGTCTTACAGTTGCTGATGACCACCACTTCCTTGGAGCTGGGACTGGTGCTCAAAGGGCATCAAACTGATGTGGAGTGGCAAGGGGAGAGGAACAGAAGTCTTGAGTTGTTGCGGTTTCACGTGAGCATGAGCAACGATGCAAGAGAGGAAGAAGAAACGTGCTGCCAGGAGGCTCCTCACAGTGCCTGCTAGCTTAACTGTACCATAAAATTCCCGTCAGACCACAGCTCACTGAATACTTTGGCAGCCTAAGCCTGTGCTGCCAAACAGAGAAGAAATCCCACTTTCCACCTCCTCATCTCCCTTTTTATTGCTTCCATGTGGTTCCCTCCCTTGTGCCATCAGGAGCACCTTGACTCCTTGGCCACGCACTGAACTGGACTGGAAAGCAGGACTGGGTGAAAATAATAGAACAGACACAATTTTTAGTTACAGAAAAGCTCACATTTTTTGGCTTAAAGTATGTGTTGAGCTACAGCTTGTATCTAAGGCAATAGCTGATAAACATTTACTTTGGTGGTTAAAGCTACTTTAATCAAAACACCGCCTCCTCATTTTGGCTTGTTCAAATGTGTGTGGGGCTGGAACCAGATTGGACAACTGGTTTGGCTTAGAAATCATCTTTTTTTTTTTTTTTTCTTCCCTTGTAATGTTGCTGGGAACACAGTTTGGGCACATAAATAAGCATTGGGATAAAACGGTCAGGTACAACTTGAATCGGTAATACAAATAAAAGTACTTTTCTCCAACTGTGGCCTGAGGTCTCTGCTTCAAAGCACAGTAATACAAAAGGCTCACAAGAACAGATGATAATAACATATTAATAAAGAAGAAAATGATAAAATTTAGGCAAAATAATCAAAAGCTTGTTCTATACCTACTTCCTTTAGAAGGACTGAAAACAAATTAACTGGGATGGAGCTTGAAGATTTATTAAAAAATCATTAAATGCTAAAGTTGTAGTGAATTATAATAACCACGAGTTTTAACTACCGCTGTTGCCTAGATTGTTCCTCATGATTTAAGACTCAGTCTCCCACAGTGTGTAGAGTTTACTGCAGAAAATAGGCCAAATGATGTCAGATCAGCTGCTTAAGCAGTAAACGCTGTGCGTGATGGTGGGAGTGTTAGATGTGAATGGCTTCATATCTTATTAACTATCTGAGAATTATCTGGTTTCCTTTAAAATATTCAGGAAGGAGTAAAAAAACTAAAACCTACCTTCTTAGGTACTTAAAATATGTTTGCAGCTGTAAGCTTATGGACCTAGATTTGAAAGTCTTACTCAAAATCTTTATCCGCATAACAAAGTAGAAGTAGTCTGCAAAGTGTCCAGGAAAATTAAGAGGTACAATACAGATTTTGTGACAATCTTCATAAAAATTTGTATGTCTAGCATTAGGCCAGTTATTAACCATCCAATTATCTTCATAATTAGAAGATTTAGGAGATAAAGTATTATGACCATACTGAATAAAACTACCCCTTCACTAGAGGCATTCCCAGGCTTCCAACCAGTTTGACTGTTTTCCTTGGTGTCACTGAAGGGAACAAACTCCTGAAATTATCGGTGGCAGGCCACTTAACCTGCTAATGTCACCGATACCTTGCTGTTGTCTCTTGCAAGGCTTGATGGTACCCCTAAAGATCATTTAGGTGACCTCCTACTACCAAGCTAGTCCATTTGTATTTCACCTGATGCCTAGAGGAGGTGGGTTTGGGTTAGCATTGGCCAGGTCTTATCAGGTGGTGCTCCTTTGTTTTCGTGGTCATCTTATCAGTCATTCCCTATCTTTAAATCAGGTTTCACTTCATTTCTTCCACCTGTGGCCACATCTGGCTATCTATTTATATTATCATTTGGATAACCTGGAGTTTCATTGGTAGAGCAGGCAAGAAGGCAGAAAAGCAGCACATAACTGATGGCAAAGCCTGGGATTTTGTAAGACTTGAATTCTAAGGCTATTGAGGGGAATCCAGTTACAAATGTTTTGTTTTGCAGGTGTAGTTTGAGTGTGGACACCTACAGCAGCCTCCCCCACTTCTGTCCTCCAGCAGCATGGTAAGCTCACCACAGCTGGGTCTTGTGTTTGGGCAGAAGTCTACCCAGTTTATCTTTCCAGTGTACATCATTTTTCAGATCCAAATGTATTTTGTACAAATATTTTGTCCTACGCTTATTGGGAGAATCAATTTTTATGATGTTATGTTATTTTTAACAGATATATATATACAAATAAAGATAGGCATTGTATATACTCTATATATCAATTTGAAAAATAAAGGAAAAGACAAGACAGGCCGTGTCTAGAGGCAGCAAGTTAGCCATTTAAGCACTTGTGAAAAAATGTCAGAGCCTCCAATCTGCTGCTACTTTCTGTAGGTCTGGTTAGCATCATGACTCAAAACATACTTTTGCAGACTCCTTCTCTGTTATTTTAGACAGCCCGCACAATACTTTTCATGCAACAGCAGTCCAAGGTGAAACAATTTTACTTCACATTTTCACTGGCAATCAGATTATATTAACGGATCTCATTAATTGGATCTCAGGGAATGTGACACCATTATGGTGAAGAATAACAAAACAACCTTTAAGGAACACAAGGGGAAGAGTCACTCACCAGTCTTTAAAGCAAATATTAGGTCATCAAACTCCTGCGATTCCTCATCAGCAACCAATGAGTTGGTACTAAATCCTCCAGAAGGGTGGAAAACATTGCTATTCTGCGGACTCTGCTTAAAGGCAGCACTAGATTGACTAGCAGGCTGCAAGGATGCCCTCTCCCAGTCTGCAGGCACCTGCAAAGTTTAAAAAGACACAGAAATGCAGTAATCATCAAAACTATAGTGCACAAACTGGAAACTGTGACTGCAGCTGAATTCAAGACCAAGAGATTTTGGAATCAGCTATTCTGTCACTTCTATAGTGAACCAGAAAGCTTTTTTCCTTTTTTTTTTTTTTCCCCTTTAATTATATATATATATGTAACTCGATTACAAGACATTTAACCTTGTGTATATTATACCTGTCCTAGCTATCTCAAAAAGTTGAAAAACTATTGCCATTTCTGAACATTGGCTGCCAGTACGGAGAACTTTAAATTAAAGCACTGAAACGTTCCAGTTTACTCCTCTCTTCCCACTGCCTCGTCCTCTCCTGGACTCTGCTTCTCCTTTCCATAACCACTAATCATAATTACTTGCCATTGTATGATTTACAGTTGGCAACCCACTGCTTCTCATGTTTACCAATACAATATTTTAAAGTAATGTGCCAGTCTTTGAAGGTTCTGGTTGTGGTATGAACCCCTCCAGGTTTGATATCAACTTTGCTATAGTTCATCTGCCACTTCAGGAGCTGCACAAAAAATCAGAATTTCAGTTAATAAGAACAGAGGTGGTTTTGAAAATCTATCTTCTCCTTAAGTGTGATGAAAAGCTGCAATACTGAACTCTAAAGAAAGTATGTATTTTAGGACAATCAAAATATGTTTTCTTGGTTTATTGATCATCTACCGCTCTACATAAAAGCTTGCCATGTATTGCTGAGAAGCTATGATGTCCACTAAATGGGGGAGTCAGGCACCGCCTTAAGTGAGATGCTGAGAAGTTGAATAAATTTAGTGGTCTGCCAGGAGGCAGCTGAGGAGCTTTAAAATCCAGGGAAACCTACAGTCAAGCAGGTAGAGAAAGAGGCAAAACAGCTGCCAGGTGAACAGCTGGGTTTCCACAAAAATTATGACTAGAACTGACATGTTCCCTCAAAGTATTTCAATTCCATTAAATTGTTTTTTTCCTGGAAAAACTGTTTTGCTGGAAATTTTTCAACTAGCTCTATCAACCTGCACATGTACATAGCAACAAAAGTCACCTTGGTTTATTACAGGTTGTGAAAAGTGATACTAGCAGCATTCCAGTTCCAGCAAGAAAGAGACTGAAAACCATCTCCCTCAAAATTTTTTCCCTTTTTCCATCTCCCTTCTCCATTTTCTTTCTTAATTTTATTCTGTTCTATCAAAATTTCCAGAAACTTTGCACAGCATGACTTTGGAAAACTAAATCTTAAAACTCATCTAAGACCTACAGTAAGATGAAAGAATCAACATGATATTTTGATTTCTCACGACCTACTTTTGACAACACTTTTTAGCCACCCTCTATAACAAACTGAAGACTCAAGTGGAAAAGGGGAAATTCTCCAGATGGGATGTTACCAGTGAATTGTAAGTTCCAAGAATATCACCATTGCTAAGGATAATAATTTTTATGGTAAAAAAATAAAATAGTTCCCCCCTCCCCAAACCCAAATTATAATAATTAGCATCCTGTTCCCATGTATTGCACTTCAGTACTGCAGCTTAAATCTCCAGATACATTTTCAACACACAAAGCAATGACTATAGAGCACTGTTACCTCTTCCATAGCACTGATGAGGTTCTGAGTGGACTTGCTGATCTCTCCACCTGCAGCTGGCAGACCACTGCCATGTGTGAAAAAAGCCGATCCCGGAGTTGTGTGCCCATTCATGTCTACAGTATAACTTGCTTTCACAGGACAGCAAAGTTGGTTGTGCAGGATAAAATAAACCACAAAGACATAAAGACCCTGAAACAGAGACAGAAGAAGAACATCAGGGTGTGAAACGAAGGGAGCTTAGATCAGAGCTTGAACTCAGTCATGGCCTGGTCCTATACGCTATAGCAGATGCCTTCCCTTACACCAGCAGTCCGTGCCTCAAAGATCTGCAGCCAGTTTCTATAGAAAATAAGAGGCAAAGTCACTGCCCATCAGAGATCTGGAAGTTAAAAGTAAGATCATATCCTGGGGCTTCCAGCAAAAAACAAAACCCAAAAGAGTCACTGAAAACGATAGTTTGGTTGAACCCACACAGTTGCAAAGCAAAGCCAAGATCCCAAGAACAACAAAAACAACTTGAGTTTCACAGTTGTTATAATAGTGAAAATGCGGTTAAGGGCCGCCTTTACAACAGGATTTGGCTGCTGGCCCCTAGCCACAATCCTGTATTTCCTCACCGACCTGCTGGCTCTTTGCATTCTTGCCCAAATTTCAGTCATCTCATGCAAACTGCACTGCTGCTGTCACAGATACCAAGTTGTTGCTATAAATTAGATTCTCTACGATATCTACCAATTCAGCACTGTCTTTCATTTGTGATTACTACAAAGGCTCTGCTGTATGCCTCTGCAGTTCTTCTTTAAAACTTGCTAATTTTGACCTTTAGATTTAGCCAAGAAAAGTATTATAACCATGTCTTTTGTTTGCAAAGAAATCCAGTGATTGAACTTTTTGAATATGAAATCTGACTTTCTCTAATTCTTAAGTTGCACTAATACTGAGGGAAAATAATCCATTTCAGTTGATAAATCAACCAGTTCAATAATTACTAAAAAGGGGTTTAACTAAAACAGTACAGAAAGAAGACTTCTGGATTCTTCCTGATTACTGCAGTACATTTAAATTTGCCTTGGTTTTTGTATTTCACATTGTCCTCTAGACCCCTG
Source organism: Pluvialis apricaria (assembly GCA_017639485.1). Classification (NCBI taxonomy): domain Eukaryota; kingdom Metazoa; phylum Chordata; class Aves; order Charadriiformes; family Charadriidae; genus Pluvialis; species Pluvialis apricaria. The sequence goes on along the minus strand of CM030044.1, from coordinate 84,125,469 downwards.
AAACCAGTTGTAATAAACAGAACAATTTATTGGAATGGTACCCGCCAGCATGAAAGTAATAACTGGGTTTATAAATAGTAAAGAGTTTCATCGAATTATATTTGGAAATTCCTAATGGAAGGCGTTTTTAAAATATACTGAGACTGCAAATAACCAAGATATATGTTCATTACTGCATCCCTGTAAAACAGGCAGCATTAAGCCACACTTCACGATCCACAGATTCATAATTTCTAATACCAAAACTATATGACAAAGCAGTCTGCTCCAAAGCAATACATAACAGAAGTTAATAGGATTCAATGGGATTTCAGTCTTAGCTGGTCAAACACTGGAAATACACAGCTGCTATAAAGCCATATAGCTCTGTGTGCGCATTTTTTTAAAAGCAAACCAGCAAAAAAAAAAGTCTTAAAAGCAACTATTTTGAGTGAATGTTTTCCCACTCTTCCAGATTATTGTTTTTTTGTCACAAGGACCCAGAGCAGTTAACTGAGAGGAAATTTCTTTGTGATACGTGTAAGTAAATACATTCCAAAAAACTGATGCAAACACATGTTGCACTTAAGAGACACTAAAAAGGAACTAAAATGTCCTTTCATTCTATAAACAAATCCAAGGACTCTGATGTAGGTCAAGCATAATGGGACCAGCAAATGGATTTCTTTTAATTTAAGTTGTTTAATGGATGTGAAGAGGATAAGAAACCCAAGAAGAACAGATAACAGTGACGACACTGAATTCAGAGCAGCCTCTGGCATTTTGGTCTCTGAGGACCTAGCCACGAAAGTTGCACGTACGTTTCAAGTGGGTTTGTGCTTTTGAAGAAAACCCATTAGCTGAAAACACTGCACAGCCCTGTCTTTCAGAATTGCAGGGACAGCGGGCATTGCTATGCAAGGCCCATACAATGTCACTCTCCTGTGCAGCCCCAAGTGTGGACACTCGTTCTTCCAAAACAAATAAACATGGAATAAAGTGCCACAATTACCTCCTTAACTTGGACTGGTGTCCTGATTTAACTCTCTGTGTGTTTCAGACAGTGCTATTTCTGAGGAACTATTGTTCTGCCAGGACCATAGAAAGGCATTTTGGCACCCAAAGCATCCTTGCTGCCACTGCCCCCTGCTGCCACCACTTCTGCCCCTTGCTGTGGTCCAGCAAGGCAGACCCTTGTGTCCGGGGCAGCAGGAGCCAGCATCCCTGAGATGCATCGCTCCTTGTGGCACTCCTGCTGCAGCCCTCCTCTCCTTGAGGCTGAGGAGGAACTTTGGTATGTGCAATTCAGATAACTCCTATGTATTGATGCCGACGGGTGATGAGACGGCTCCTCTGGGTCCTTCCATAACGAGAACATGGACCAAGGTAGGTTATTTGACTTATCTAAGGACAAGGAGGAGTTACGGGCTGAGTTAGCTAGCAGAAACAAAAGTTGTGAGGTTTGCTTCTCCTGCCCTTGTAAAATATTACTGCAAAGCCTGACAAACAGAAGCTTATAAACTACTGTAACTAAGAAAACCCAACAGTCCAAAGTAGGTTACACGTTAACACAGGAACTGTATTGCTGGGTAGAAGATTTCTTGCTCAGCTGGAAAAAGGATGGAACCTTCTTTGACCCATATTCCTATCCAAATCTAGAGTCTCAAGAAGATACACTCTGTAAAGGTGAGTTCTTATGTGCCATCATTGTGGTTTTGTTTGAAGTATCAGAAGGGGTTTGTGGTCTTGTTATCACTACCCTGTGTCTCTATCAGAAACCACTGCAACTGAATTTTGGGAAACCAAAAACAAGGCAAGTGGTCCTGCCCAAACAACACCGAGTTCCAATGATCGTACACATGAAGAAGCCGTGGATCAAGTCGTATTGATCCATGCTTATTTTAGCACCAGCAGCTACCAGGCTGTTTATTCTGAAAGAGTACGGGCAGGATGCAGACACTCGGGTTGTGTCAGTGCAATCACAGCTTTCACAGTCTCAGTGGGGTTTTTTCAGAGAATTGAATTATCCTTCATCTCACTTTTGATACTTATAATGTTCTTTTCCACTTCATCCTTCAATATTGTAAAAATAGTCCTAAAGTGCTATGAAAATTAAGGCTGTTGGCATTGTAGTATATGTTCTACTGTGTTTATCATATAAACAACTTTGGCCAAGATACCACTACTTTACTTTTCTAAGGGACACACGAACATTGTCCTTGCCAGTTGCCACAGCACATAGCCTGTGAGGACATGCTGAGGGAAGCGGGCTTTTCAGTGTGAAGAAGGCTCAGAGGGGAATTAATAGCCATTAACTACTATTAGCCTTCCAATACACAAGAGGTGGTTACCGAGAAGACAGAGGAGCATGGCAGGCGAATGAGACATATTGGCCCGAAGTTGAAACAGGGGAGGTTCCCACTGGATATTTACTATGAGGCTAATTAAGCTCTGGAACAAGTTGCCCAAAAAGTCTGTGGAAAGTTCTCTACAGGAGAAGAAGGGAGGTTTTCCTGGTACATTTTATAACTTGTGGGAGGGTTTTGTGCATGCATGTGTGTGAGGGAGTTTCTCATACACAACAGCTTGATTTATTTATTCTGCCGAGTGACAGCTGCAGGAAGCTCGTAAATTATGGACAAACTTCCATAGCTGTCAATAAAAGGAGAGAATACATTTTACACTTCATAAGATCACATGCAAACCTGGTGGACCAACCCATAGAAACCTTTCATTGAGCATTTGATTTCTCTGTCTCTTTATCCTCTAAGTCTGCATGTTCCCACTCACTGTGCTGCCACTACAGTGTGTCTAAATTTGGAAATTAAGATAACTCTGCTAATAGTAATGAGAAAGGACATAACAGACTGTAGGCCATTAACAAACCTCTTCCTTATCTCCTGTTTACACACTGAGAGAAAGCCAAGATGCCTACTGTATCCCATCATTTTAAATTGGTCTTGTAAGATAGAGGACTTTCATTCCTCTAATGAACACAAACACACCAAGGCATTAGATTTTTTTTTTTTTTAAACTAAAATACGTCATAATTCTCACACATAAATTTTCATCCATGGCTGAAATACCCTACCCTGAAACTGCAAAAACTGTTTTTCCAAGGGGAAGTGGAATCAGATAATGTCATCTATTTTAGAGGAATCATATTTCTATTTATAAAACTAAAGTAACTTTGCAGGACTTTTGGTAAAGAAAAGTCATTTGAACGCTCCATTTGAACAGTTCCTCAACCTATTTCAGGGTATTTATCAGCACTAAAAAAAAATTCAGTGGACTCCACAGATGCACTACATGAGTTCCTATTTCAATTTTGAAAATTTTATTTGATAACTATAGTCATGTGACTATATCACTAATCATGTGACTGTATCACTAGAAGTTGGTTTTTTTTCAAAAGAGAATATTTTAAATTAAATCAAGGCTTGTGAAGAAAGATGGTATCTTGTGTTAGACTGCAAAAAGACCTCTTTGTCCAGAACTGGATCATTCTGACCCTTAGATCACCGTGGCTACAACATCACTATTATTTTTAAAGTTATACATTTATTGGTGCCAGGTGATAAAAAATCCAAGAAATCACACAAATAGGTGTCTCTGCCAATAGAAGAGTTGTCTTTACTCAGATCAGCTTTTAAGACTTGCTGTCTGTAGTCACTGTAGAGGAATTTCCGCATGCTGGTTTATGCTTTCCTTAGTTTCACTTTAGTTTTTAATCTTATCAGGGTGAGATTTAATCTTATTGTCTGTCTGGACTACGCTAATTTACTCTTGGCAACCAGTTTGCTTGTCAGTTTAATGGTCAGGCTGGGCAGCAGTTGATGGCACCTTAATGCCTTAGCTGACTTCTTGTGAACTTCCTTGGGCATTTAACAAATTTACTGGAAGTTCTTATGTTGCGGAATTCTCTTTTCTCACGTAGTTTTCCATCACTGGCCAGTCAAAGCCTGCTTTGGATTAGCACTGATTTACATGACAAGTGCCTACTGCTCTTGGGGAAATGACTGATCTGTTTAATCCAGATAATTTGCATGTTTCGCCATATTCAAGAAGCTAGTATCCACATAGCAAAAAATGACTCACAATGTTACAGGAACCACATTCAGGAAATTATAATCAGGGCCATTGTACAATGCATGATATATATTTGATATTGTTGCCTTTCCTAATCTATTTTTGGAAGAAAATTAGCCATGGAATTGAATATTCATATGCATAATTATTAATGCTAGCCAAGTGACAAAAAGCATGTATAATTCTCTATTTCCTTCTGCAAGTTTCCTTATTTTCAGAGATAGTTACAATAAGTTGCATGCACAGCATTTTTGTGCATGTCTAGATATCAAAAATCAGACTTCAATGCATTTTTTTTTTTCTGTATCTTCTTCAACCATATTTTTCTTTGAGAACAGCTTGGAGATCTTTTATTGGCATTATCATGACAGAAGTATAATCTTAGTCACATGAGACTATATCCTATGCCATAACTTAAAATCTCCCACTCATAGCTCTCCAGAAATACTAACCTTTGAAATGTAAATGAGATCCTTCTGTTTAAGTCTAACTCTTTTCCTTAGCATTCAAAGTGACTGTTGTAAAAGCCACGTCCTGAGCAGTGCAACCCTGCCAACTGGTGATTACGCTTAATAAGTCGACTTTGGACCTGCTGTGTATCACCAAGGGTTTGACTGTTATTTGCCGTTAAGCTCCATTTTTGATGAAGCTGTTATCATTCTTATCATTCATATAATTTCTGTTATCACAGTTTCTACTGGGAACATTTATTGCTTATCTGCACTTTGCTTTCTGGGGTATTTACTCTCCATTTTGTTCTCTAGGAGAAGATTTGTGTCATCTAAAGCTGAAGTTCTAAAAATTCACATCAAAATCAAAAGACAACAATAAATGTAATTAAGGACTGCAAAACTCATACCATCTTGGTAGGCAACATCATAAAACCACTTGTTGAACCAACCAACTGCCACCACATACACACACACATACATGCACAGAAGCCACCATAAAAGTGGAATGAAGAAAAGTAATCATTCATATATATGTATCATTAAATTAAGAACAGATTTGCAGGTTTGCTCTAAGAGTTATTTCAAGTCCTTTTTTTTTTGTGTAAAGTTATAATTCCACAGATAAATGGGTTATGGATATATTTTATGATGATAAAAAATACTGTGCTTTCAGCATTATGAATACATTTTCCTAACATTAACGTAACACCTGAGACATAGTCTAAATTGCCAAGTTTCTCTTTATGCAGAGCCAGCTATGCCAAGACCATGCTGAATCTTGCAGTTTCTACCCAAAGCCAAAGCCATAAATTCCTTTCTGGCAAACTGCATTCAGCTCAGATTTAGTCTACACTTGGCTGAGGCTTACCTGAAAGGTTCATAAACTTCGGCAAATCTTTAAAAGAAAGATTTGTTTGGATACTCGGGATTCACTATAAATATTTTGCATAGCTCTCAGCACACTGTCAGCCACTCCCACACAACAGTCATTCGTACCTCCAATTTCAGCCCTGCAAACGGTCGAAAAGGTTTGGTTTGGGGTTTTGCTTTTTGTTGTTGTTGTTATTTGTTTTAATAGGACAGACGGAAATTTTAAGAGAGAGGTGTTCAGCCTGACTATGCACTGAAAATACAGATACTTAGCCCAACTTGCCAGATGTGCACGTTGGGCTAGAATAAGATTCCGTTACTTCCTTCCCGTCTAGTCATCCCGGAAATACCAAGAAAGCCCTATTTTTGTATTTCAGCTTAGCAGAGGAAGAAATAAACACTGAGTCGAAGACGGAAGGTACAAACAGTGGGACAGGCGTGATCTGTGGAGGGAGAGCCAGCATGCAGAAGCAATTCACCTCCACGGTGCTGGCTGCAGTCCCTCGTTACAGAGCTCCATGAAGTTTGGTAAAACACACCAACCCCCCGTGGCTGCAGGAGAGAACAGCCAAGAGCAGCCCATTGCTCCCCATCTCTGCCCTGTTTCTCTGCCCATGTCCTTCTTCCCCTCTGCCTTTTTTTTCCCCCCTTTCCTACACATGTAACAGAAATCAGGGACAGCATCAGGTCCTCTTTGCACTAGGTTCTTCTCACACTTTGTGCCATGTGGAGGACCGCTCTGGTAGCAGAAAGTAGCCAGACCACATACCCATGAAAGACAGAATATTTGTCCACTGATGAACCTTACGCTAAAAACGAGAACCCAGAAAGACCAAAAGCTATAAGCTTATTCCTCACGTATTTTTCAACAGCACTGTCTATAAAGACCTAGAATATTAGAGGTCATGAATTTGCACCTATGCTCTGCAATATTTTGCAAACATTTACTCTCATATTTGCTTTCCAAGGTAAACATTTATAAACTTACATTTCAGCTCACACCTTACAGTCTAAGCCTACCACTGTTTTAACTTCTTTCCCTAACAGACAAGTGTGGTGGGTGACAAAGCCTTTGTCACCTCCGCCCCTAGGTCAAGAGTCCCTGGCTAACAGTGTTAGGACAGTTAATGCTCCAGTTATATCCAAAACCAGGCTGAAAGCTAGCACAGGACAGCAATACCCATGAGGAAAGTTGGCAACTGAGGAGGTTGCATTCAGGGACCATACAAACCAGTGCCACCAAATACAGGTCAATCCTTAAAAAGTCCAAGAAAGTGCTATTTCTGCAGCATATTTAAGTATTCTTTTTAGTATTATATTTTGTTAAAGCAATGATTTCTACATAGGTACATTAATGACAAATACACAGAGCTAAAAGAAACAGGAATTGAAAGTCAGCATTGACAGAAAGGAAGAGGGAAAAGAGAGAAGCTAACTTCGTGTTTATTGCCAAAATTTCACTTGCTGTTACAGAAAATCTCAAAACGAAGAGTTGAGGAAAGGCTAGGAGCTATTGCTATAACAACATTTGTTTTCCCTTTAGTTGATTCTTTCAGTGTCATAGTCTTACGCCTACCGTTATCTCTTTATTTCTTGTTACTCTGAAATATCTGACTGAGAAATTGGACAGATCATTTATTTAGCAGCATTTTGCTGCAGTACCGTAAATGAATAAAACTGCTAACTGACTGGTGAAACTTCAGAAGCCATAAATGCAAGAGATCTTAAGAAAAAATCTTGCTTGGAGGGAACCCAAGGGTTGTCGATTACTGACATAATTACCTTCCATATACCTGCTGCTTGGGTCTTTTAGGCCAAGACTTATGGAAATAAGGTCTTTGTATACTCCACCGTTCTCTGACTATTGGGAAATCCTTTTGGGGATGCTGCAGCCAGTTAGGGAGGGACAGCCACACAGTGCTGCAAGGCACCAAATAAACCCTCACCATCTTCAACCTCCCCTTAATTAAAACTGACCCTAGCACGTACCTTGCAATGACTTTTTATGCTTTTTATGTCCAGAATAACAGGTTTGTAAGTTACTACAAGAAGTAGTTATTTTGCCAGAGAGCTCTGATTGTCTCAGAAGTAGAGGTCTTGTTTAGCAGGCTTTGCTATGACATGATATTCGTAGGAACCTGTCAGCGGGTTACATTCCCTACTCCCCTTCATTTTAATCAAAAATACTGTAGATAGTTACTGCCTTTCTGCAGCTTCAGAGACAGCAGAAGGCAAGTCTTATTTATAAAGCAGGAAGCTGACACTCTTTTGGTTAGAGATGCTCCTCAAAAAGGGGAAACGTGGACAAAAATGAGGACAAGGACTAGACATCCTTCCGTATCCGACAAGTAGGTGAACAAGAGTAGGTGGAGGTATAATAATATATTTGGTTCTGTCATTGAGATCATTCACTTCCTGGCTTGAGATAATGAGTTGATTTTCCTCCCCCTACCCTTGCCCCCAGTCCATGCAAGGAGAATGAATAAAAAGTACCTCACGAGTTAATGACATCATCTCTTTTCATAGGGAGTGTTACTCAAAGTAAAATTAAAAACAAACTCACATTAAATATGGATATGATGTCAGTCTTAGAAACTTTTGCTTTGAGGGTTTTTTTTAGCAATGGTAGCTCTAAAGCTTCCTAGAATTTGCATTTGTGGGTTACAACTTTTTGCTTTCTAATGGAAAAATCATTGGCACAAAAATTTATATCATGACTTTCTAAATAGACTCAGACAGAAATACCACTACTAAGCTGTGAACAAAAAAACCCAGGAAATTTACTGAAAATAGGGAATGAAATGAAAATTGAGGCAATCCGATTGGCTGACACTGAACAGGGACCACGCCGTACTTCTGAGACGAGAACACTTGATGGAGTAATGGCCTTGTAGTATTTAGTTATTTCACTAGGATTCTGCTTATAAAAGCCTACATCGTATGGTAATGCATACCAATGTAATACCAACGGATATAGATACACATACATATTTCAAAACTAAGCTGTTGGAACATTTGATTGCCATGCCTTGCTACATTTACTGAATTCTGCAGTACTGCAGCTCTACCCATTGTCAGCAACAGATAGTGTAAGTCATGAAACACATATCAAAGTGTTGTTTCTCTTTGTACATGGAAAACAAGAAGTTACTTTCCCTCTTGGAAATTCTCGCTAATGGATTAATGCCAGAGGTGACCTGAGATATATTTGCATCGCTAAACAGAAGAATTTGGAGATGACCTGCTCTGTGACCCATTCCTGCTATCTGTGGAGCATTTCTTAAGAGGAAAAAATTATATGAGCTGATGAAGGACCTTGACATATTTTTCAAAGCAATAAGCTTCTCAGCTGTTGTTTTGGTTGATTTTTTTTTCCTTTTTTTTAGCTTAGTTTTTCCTATTACTTAGCATGGAGTATATGTCCTTTTGAGGTGTCCCTCTTTGTGTGAGGGCTGCAGATCGCTGCCTATTCTTTTCCTGCACCCTTGTACGGCAGTAACTGCTGGCTCAGCAGTATCATGTTTTCTCATTTGCAAAACCACCTTCGCTGCACAGCGAAGTCCAATGTAAAGCAAACACAGACAGCTGCCAACTCCAGAGCTGCATGGTGGGTCAAGAGGAGAGCACATGACTGGAAGGAGACCTTCACTATTTTTTGGTTACTCCAGTGCTTTTAACTTTTCCTCCTTTGCACTTTTCCATCCCCGGTTGCAGCAGAGCAGCCACCAGTTCTGCCATTATCCCTCCTCTAGTCAGTGCTGGGACAAAGACCTCGAGTCTTCTTCCTCTAAGCCTGCACCATCACTGGCAGTGCCGGCTCTGCCTGCAGAGCAGGGCCAGCACATGGAGCTGAGCTCCACCAATATGGAGGTACTTACAGGTCAGACCAGATGGGGAACACTGACATAATTAGGCTCCCACCCCCAGACTGTGCATGATCGGATGTTTGTAACAGCGTTTTGGCTCCTTGCAGAAGTTAGCAGGAAAGACGGGCTGATAAGTGAGTAATGAAAAGCCTGATGAGAGGTAAAAGCAATTATCTCCTGAGTGAGCTAGTAGGAAATTCTGCAGCAAGACAGGGAAACTTTGCTAGGCAGGCAGATTTTGAAGCAATTTTATGTCAAGCAGGTCAACCATAAAGCCTATAAAACCGTATATTGCTATACAGGCAAGTACTGGAAGTCTCTGCCTGGTGTGGATGTGCTGCTTCATGTAATTAATGATACATATAATGTAACGAAAGTAGAAGGCCATAGGGTGATGATGTTCACCATCCCATTCTAGCGAGGACAGCTGAAATGCTAACAACGTGAATACGTGTCTGCTTTCTCTGCTCCTGCGTTAGGCACGGCATCTCCACCACCGCCACCGGGACAGTGGTTCTTGCCGCAGGCTCACTCGGAAAATTTCAGTTTAACGTAATATAATGACACTGCTAAAACTGGCCAAGCCAGTTCCTCCTTCCTCCGAGTGCTCTCAGCAGAAAACTGTAGCCTCTTGTCTCCACATACCTATCTTCTGCCTCACTGTCACTCTTCCCCTTAGGAGTGCTTCAAAGCTACAAACGGCCCGTGAGGGTTTTTTAAGGTGGTTTCTGTGCTGCCTAAGATATACCACATATTTGCTGGGTATCAGAAAAATACGTTAATCTGTGTTTGCCCATAACTATCTATAAATATATATGTACAACTTTATAACTATATACCTACACATGTAATGTAATATAGATAACCTAGGCACAGGCAGAACATCTCCTACCAGCACAATTGTTCTTTGAACACAGTCAGTGAGTAAGGCAAGTTTTAGGAAAGATACGAACTTCCATCTTAGGCCTTAGGCAACTCTGCTCCATGTGGACCTAACTCTGCATTCAGATACAGATCTACTCAAAGCATATACATTCATTTACTTGTAATTGCACTCACAGCCTTAGGTTAAGCTTCGTGTGTAATAAATTACTAGACATAAAATTAGATGTAAAATTACATCACTAGATGTAAAATTGGAGGCAAAGATGATAATATGTTTTTTTTCTCCATTAAAAAATACAGACTTACAGTGAAGATTATACTTACCAATATAAATTAAAGCAACAAAATGCATTTACTTTGTGTCATGCTTTAGTTATGTGTTGCCTTTACTGCAGAAGTGGAATGAGTGGAGGCTAAAACGCACTTCTTAATTTGAAAAGGAATCTAGCAGGAAAACGAAAAAGAGTTCTGGTAGTAGTAATCTTTCTAAACTTTGCTGAAAGCAACAGAAAAGGAATTAAAGATTATGATTTCACCTCATGTATGAGTATCACACATACACCCCTTCAACTTCTGTATGCAAAAGAAATGCTATAATAAAATCCAGTATAAGCATAAAAAGGAAGACAAGTTGCTAGTAAAAAAAACATAAAATGGTCAGTAATACATTGGCCTCTACAAGAATGTCACCCATGGAACGCATTTTTATGCTTGGCAAATGGACTGGTAGCAGGTATAATCATTAATTACTATTAGTTCTGAGATATTTGGCAGAATCTGTTCCAAGATTCTATTTATGCATAGGTTCTAAGGGGTCAATAAATCATTAATATATGGTATTGGCACGGCTGTTATGTTTTGCAGATGTTGCTAAGCACAGTATGTGTGGCATGGCTGTTGTGATAATTATAGCCCAACTTGTTGGACGACATTAACAGACTTTGTGCAACAAAGCACTTACCAAAGCGCCTGTTACTTAGTAAACTTTAACCATATATATGAAAGTGAAGTTTTAATACAAAACAAAATTTAACACAAACCAAAAAGCTGACCCAATGGAATGATCAATCCAAAGGCCATTAAGGAAGAGGGTACCTGGAGTCATCGTCTGAGCAGCAGTACGGGGCAGCTGGGTCGATGGCAGCATAGCAGAATGAGCAGCACCGAGCCTAATCCTGAGAGCTTTTCCCTCTGCCGCCGCATTCCCTGGCTTTGCGTCTCTGTTGACACTGTCATATTACTCTTGGCTCCAAAGCAGAAGTGCTTTATGTCCATTTAGGATTATCTGTGTCACACCACATAGCGGATGCATCGCAAGTGGCAGCCCAAAAATCCAGCACGTGTGCTTTAAGGATGCACTGATGTATTTTTGTAAAGAAAATAAATGAATGTCTTTCCACCTTTTTCACTATTTGTGGAATGTGCTAAAAGGAAGTTTTCACATCCAATGAAAAGACTGTTTTTCTATGGTCTTGTTAGGTCATTGAAATCGAGATTTTATCCAATTTGCTAATGAAAGGTTTCCATAGGACGTGATACCAGTCTAGTTTCATATTTTAGGAGAGGATACAGTAACCTTATACGCTGCTTTTTTTCTGGGATTATTTTTGCCCTGTTGCCTTCCTGGGGTCAGCAAGTGATAGTAATGAAGACAGCAGTAAAGAAAAATTAACTTCTGATCCTCTGGCTCAACAGTGCTGGCGATGAGATTACTCAGTGGGATGGGATGAAGTAACCTACAAAACACAACTAAACCCCAAACGGCAAGACTCTTCCATCTTCTACACAAATTCTTTGAGTATTAACATGATGACTGATTCTTCTTTTTTATTAAAGAAAAATGACTGAACCATTTTTCACGTTGATGGCGGTGAGCCCCTGTCCCAGGTTGCCCAGAGAAGCTGTGGCTGCCCCATCCCTGGAGGTGTTCAAGGCCAGGCTGGATGGGGCTTTGAGCAACCTGGGTTGGTGGGAGGTGTCCCTGCCCATGGCAGGTGGTTGGAACCAGATGGTCTTTAAGGTCCCTTCCAACCTAAACCACTCTGTGATTCTATGATTTAACTCATACGCATTTTTGAAAAGCTGAAGTGTACAGTGTGACTTAGCCTTGTACGTGAACAAAGCTAATAAAAATAATCTTCTAACGCAGTAGATGGCTAAATCGATACAAGTCACACACAGAAATCATATTCTTGGCAGAAAGCTGTAACTATGATCCTGGGATTTACTTATTTTTTATTTTTTGCATTGTTTGTATTGGTACTGTGCAAGGAGAATTTTCCAGGCAAGTAAGTTAGACATCACTTACTGTTAAGTACTGCATTATTTTCTTCCAGTCTATGCTTGGCATTTTAGCTGTTACAAATCATTCTTATAAACTAAGGAAAGCCATTTTAGCAAAGTGACCGAACAGTTTGTGCTAATGCTCTTTGCCAGTGTAAAGGAGGGTGGCAATCTGAAGCAATCCAAAAAGAGATGTTTCCAGGAAGAGGAGGATCTTTATTTAGGTTATGCTGAAAATCATTCATCCCCCAGCTCCTTTTACTCTCTACTGTTACAGGGATTTAATGAACTAGTGGCACTATATGTGGTTTCCATTTAGAAAATACAATCCATTAGAAAAAATAAAGTACTTGCAGCAATACAGACTAAAAGACTGGTAGTAATGTGGTTTAATAAACTGAGCGCAAACCTGAAATGTAGGAGCCATTAAATTTGCTTCCTATATTAGCAAGTATGCTGGACCTACACAAATCATTTGTCTTCCCATGGCTTTTATTCCAGACATCTATAAAACAGAGATGATAATATCCATCTTAGAAAGGTACTCTGAAGATTGACAGGTTGGTAATTCATGCCTCTGCAGAGCAGACATGACTGCTTACAGGCCAGGTGAACTATAAAAAGACAGTCCTTAAAAAATAATTTATTTGCAGTTTTTCATATATCATATCATTGTACCTTATTGTGATAATTTTCACAAGCAGAAAATGACTACTTGTGACTGCTTTGAAATTTCTTTTTTCTTTTCACACAATATATGAAATTAAAATTTATATTATACTAGTGAAAATACTACATTTCTCAACTCTCCCTATAAGCTTGTCCAAATGCACCAGATAAGGTCCATGTTTTTCTACAAATGTATTGTCTAAGAGGCAAAACTATCAACATTTTTGTTACTTTAAGCATTTATAAAATTTTGTCAGGGTTACCCCAAAGAGACTTTCTCAGTTGGTTTTCATGTGTATTAAAAGTAGGAAATTAGGACAGTTGCATTGTTTTTCAGGGCACTGGGATAGTAACTTCAAACAAAACACCACACATGGCTAGATCTTGGATAAACTACTTTTTAGATGACTTCTGCACTGATTCTTATGAAAAACTTCAGATAGTCCAAGAATCTCATCACGACTCCATGGCCTCACTACATCCTACACTACTGTAGCCTATGTGAAGGACACACACAAAGGTGCTTATTTGCAAAGCAAAGCCCCCATGGACATGTGGATGCAAATTATTTGGTTCTCCTTCTGAGATTACTTATTTCTTAGGGAAAAATGAAAAATGGTTCTGAGGCAAAAGAAATATTGGAATTAGTGCTAGCAGGCTTTCTATTCTCAATGTATGAGATGTCTAGGTATTATTTTTTTTAAACTTATGCAGAAGGGGACAAAGAAGCATGTGCATAAGGACAGGGTCATCTTTGGGACTAAATCTCAGTAGAGTTTCAAGAATGGGACTGGATTCCTGACGTGGGAAGAAGGCAGGAAGCTTCGCAGTTTGTTGAAAAACGCCCCACAGCGATGGTCCTTACTGTGGTTTCAGAGGACAGAAACTGTTTATTTCTCCCTGATTCAGCTCAAAGGAACATAATGTACTTGGGGTCTGTTTCAATTTATTCTCATTGTCCTTCATTCTCACACCATCGCAGCACTTTGAACAGCGCAGCGCACTGCCGGTTGTGATTTTGATGCTCAAGTAGTTAAATATCCAACCTGCTCAGCCTCTTGATGTCCTCCTCTTAGGTCTCTGGCTACAAAATCTTGTTGCCCGCCTCTCATGATGCACTGTTCGCTAATTGCCCGCTTGTACTGCATGTCCTGAGTGTCCATTTTTTTGTCTCACATCTGAGTTTATAGACACATTAGGGCACAGGACATCTTTTTGTTCTCTGCTTGTACAGCATTCAACACAATGAAAGTCTCCCCTATGCGCAAACTCCAGAGCACTACAGTTAATACATAATCATAGTTTCTCAGTCTAAATAATTGCTAGGCATTAGCATTTGCTGAATGGCAAGTATATGGGTAACCAGCTAAAGCAGGTCATCCCAACCTGAGCTTATTTCTCAAGACTAGCAGATGTTCATCAGCAAAAAATACTGTAATAAGAAAAGGACAAAGCACTCGTTATCATTAAAGGGCAACTTGAAAGTAACCAGTTTCTAAGACAACTATTAATTATTTTTGCTTTTCTCTGGAGTTTGTTGATTTTTTTTTTAACACAAAGCCATTTCTATTTACTAAAAATTACTATATAAAGAGCCTGAATACTGACATATTATACTAGCTGAAAATAATGAAAAAGCAGAAACCTTACATGTGTCTGGTGAAGCATCCCCTGGGATCACATTTCTCTCTTTACTGACCACATAAAAAGCCTTTGTAAACCATTGTACTAATTTAGGTGCCTAGAGTTGGGGAGTATGACTAACCCTTTTTTATTCACTGATGAAAATGAAATGACAGAATTGAAAATAGACCTATAAGCACATATTGCTTTTATGAAGCAAAAATTTCTGTCACTTAGGTTGGCCTATTTGGTTAATAATACCTGGCTACACAAAAGCTAGTGCGAAAATAACAAAGTTTTGCAGGAAAGCAGCAGTCTTCATGATAAGAATCACTGTTTTCCCGCCATTTTGCAAAGGACAGGAATGAGAAAAAGGTCCTCCAAGAGCTACTGACTCCACTCAGAATGGAATCACTCTGCCTATTATAATGCCAATATTCTCTTTCCTGGAACTCAAAAGATTAATTGTAGAGGGTGCTGAGGCATAAGAAATACTGAACTTTCAAAATTGTCTACTGGGTGTGCAGGGTATCTGAGTATATTTTAGGATAAGTGTTACAATTTTCAGCCTGCTTCCCTATTCCGCATTTTTTGAAGCACAACTTTAGGAGGTCTCCAGTAGATCTTGTGTTTTATTTACAGACACACACACACGCAGAGAAAATACAATGATGCCCCTCTCAAAACTCAGTCTTCTACTTACCCTCCTTTAAGAAGACATACAAAGAACAAAGAAAAAATATCATTGTCGTTCCCAGTTTTGCAATTGAGGATCTAATATGTCTTTGTCAGTAAAACTTTCCATGACTCCATTCTAACAGCAAAACAACATATCTGAAGATTTAAACAAATAATCAGCTGACAGTACGAGTTGATTTGGTGCCTTTTTTTAACCCAATTGACCTTTGTCAAGGCAAAGGCAAAAGAGCAACACTTGACATTTTGCTCAAAATAAAGAAAACATAATTCAGCAATTTTCATCCAACTGAGGTTAGCTCCAGCTTCACAGTTGCTCAGCTCTTTCCAGACACAAATGATTTGCAGTCCTCACATGCATTAGAAAGCTTCCTGAGAGAGTTCCTATTCAGTGGTTATATTCAGATCTCACATTTAACTGTTGACATGTTCCCCTTTGGAGAATAAAACCCATCACAAAAATTCAGTATGAAAAGAAAACATTGGCAACATTACACTTAAAAACTTTCAAACAAACTGATTTTGGAATGAATGTGCATTAAACATGTTCCTTAAATTTATGGTCCTTTTGTTAATAGAAGGAAATACTAAAAATCTCAATGAATTTAGTGGTATGAGATCACAGCCCCACGCAGTGTTTCTGCGCAGGTTAGATATTTCACTGTTTGCCCACACAAACCGCAGCTGGCAGAGCACTGTGCTAGTAGATGTAGTCAAAGTGAATTTAACTTTGAATGTGATGCTTGATGCCTTCTTTATGCCCTGACGCCGCTTTGCCTCCCAAGCAGAACCAAAGTGTTGGAAATCAAAAAGTTGTTCTGAGTTAGGGCCAACTCTGAAAAAGGACTGAAGTCTCTAAAAAATGCCCGCTGAGAGACAGGATATATCATTTTGTGTGCAACACAATGCTGGTATGATTATACAGCTGCTGGATCAAGGCCAGCATGCACACAGACAACAGACGATTGCTGACATGCAAAATATTCTCAGGCTTCTGAAACAAGATTGTCAAGTGTCTGATCTCTGCTAATACTTGTTTTCTACTCCTACCATATACAGAATTCATATCTTGGACCAACAGGCTGAGAAATGCCCACAGGATCCCAAATCATGCGTCACCAGTACCTTTTGTAATGTCAATCATATTGCCATTGGGTACAAAATTAGCATCACATTTGCTTCTTTCAAGCCTGTATCACACTGGTGATTTGCATTTGTCCTGAGATAAAACAATACACCCATCTTGACTTGTACTTCTCAGTTTTATGTAACTTATTGACTTACAGCAGAAATTCTTTCACTATCAGTATCTTGGTGCATAATTTTGCACTTAGTGTTGTCAGTTCTCATATAATTGCTATTAAGTCATTCCAAAGACTTAAAATCTTCAATTTCATTGTGTAGAATATATCACTCCCCTGAACCACCAATAACCCATAAATTTGTGTAATCAAAAAGCTATATTAACATTTTTTCTGCCACGGTCGTAATGAAAATGCAAGTGCAGATTAGTATTGAGATGCAATATTACTATTTTTTTATTTTTCCTAATTTTTTTTCCATATTTTTCCCTTTACTCTTACTCCTCCAATTTTTATGTGGTACTGTATCAAATCACTCCCTGTAAGAGCTGAACATTTCCTTCGTCTGGATTAGCAGGTAATGACTTGGACTAGTATGCCTAACTTCACTATATCCAAGCTAGATTTTGTCTTACTTTTAAGTATCCGATCTTTAATTGTAAAACTGATGTCTAACTAACATCAAGATATATTTAGTATATAAGATATAACTGAATCTATGTTGTGGCACAAAAAGGTTTTGCTGATATCTACATGACTCCAGATTTATTTCAAGGATTCTTTGCTCACACTGTTCCAAAACACTTTTAAGTAAAAAGCAAACTATACTTTCATATCCTGACACCGTTTCAAAAAGTCATTGTTTCTTTCAGCAAACTACCTCCCATTTAGTCCTAAAGTGACCTCTCAGAGCCCACAACAACACTTCTGTAGAAGAAAGTACTTCTAAAAAGAACAGCTTCTTCTAGGCTAACTCTGTCCTAGTTTGGACAATTTCTAATTCATTGTTTCCCAGGCTAGCAAAATCATCATCAACTGTACTTGGAGGACTGCTCTATCCTCACTGGAAAATAAGCATTTGCAGCTTAACTGCATGTAGATTAATACAGGAATTTTTTAAAAGAAGTACTATAAGAAAAAGCTGCCAAGGATTGGTCTCACTGATGGTTACAAGACAATTTTAACTCTGCCTTGCCCACAATACAGGAGAATATCACTAGGTGAGAAAATTTATTAAGTCGTTTATTTTTTTTAAAGTTTGGAACTCCTACTTAACTCACACTAGTTGCTGCATGCAATAACCTTTTTACCTACATGAGAGAAGTTCCTTCAGGCATTATTCTATAAGGACCATATGCTTAAGTGATTGGATTTTCTTTTTCCAAGTCTTGTACATATTTTTCGTGACCCTTCCCCTTCTGTCCTCTTACCGATTCAACAAGTCATCCTATAAATTAAGGCTGGCTAGTGGTCCTTTAACTCATATTCCTTCGACACTCATTAGCTGGATGACATTTCAAAAATCTAAACAATTTCCAACAGTGATACCTGTTTAAAATGTATTATATGTCAAGGAAAAAAACAAAATACAAAGAGGGATTTTACATTGCATATAGTACTTCAGAAAAAGATTAATGAAGTCAGTGTTTACTGAATTCCTTTTACTTCTGTGTTTTTCAGAATGAAATTTTAGCTTATCATGGTCTCTGCTAAAAATGCCTATCATCAATATGCTGAGTAAAAACGAAACTATGAGAGATAAAAGTAGTAATGCCATTCACTCTTTCTACAGTAGTTGCTTGGAGGCCACTGAAGCTATATATAAAATAATGATTTATTTTTTTTTTAACATGACTTTTACAAGCTCCCAAACAAGGCCTCATCTGTATTTATTACAAAGGAAAGGAGAAAACATCCTTCTCATACTGGTAAAACATCAGACTTCTACAATATAGAAGGTTGCTGAGCAGGAAATGCGTGGGTGGAGGAAGCAGGAATGGTTGTTTTCCTAGAGACTATCAAAACTTTACATGCATTTATTTCACAGAAATGTTCAGATCAACTTTCATAATGTGATGATGTTCAGCTGGAAGATACGTATGCGTAGAGACCATGCTGCAGCACTGAAACACGAGAAACTGAATCCACTGCTCCAAAAGTCATTCCTAAAGATGGCTATTATTTTACCTAAACTTTCTTGTCTATTTAATTTCCAGGGCTTTGGATTTTATCATTACTCCAGTGATATTTGACGCTTTTCTAAAAATTCATGACCTCAGGGCCATGTGGCCAGTGATGTTATCTCTCTGTCACAATGAATGGGTTGAAATGGAGCTTCCCACACATCAGATCGCAGAATCATAGAATTCCAGGGAAACTGTCTGGATGGGACTTCTGAAGGTCATTCAGTCCACTCAGAGGGTCAGTCCATTGACCAAGTCAGTATGGCTTTGTCTATCTGAGTCTTAAAACCATACAGCAATGGAAATTCCAAACCTCTCTGGGTGACAGTTCCAGTTCTCTGCTTCCTCCAGGTGAATTATTTTTCCCAATGTCAAATCTGAAAACCTCCCACGCCACAGTTTTGTGGCCATGTGCCCTTCTTGTTACCACCTAGCACTATCAAGAGAGTAGAGGGGAAGAGCATGACATCACCATCTTTTTAACTACCTTTCAAATATTTGTATGCTCCTATTACATTTTCCATTGCTGTCCTACTCACCTGACTAAATAAACCCAGCTCCTTCAGCCACTCTTCACAGGACACATGCTCCAGGCCTCCGACCACTCTGGTAGCCCTCTCTTGGACCCTCACCAGTTTCTCCACACACCTTGTGAACTGGAGTCTCCAAAACTGGACAAAGTATTCCAAGTGTGGCATCACTAGCTCCAAGTAGACCAGCATGATAACACAATTGGTTCGTTGGCCAAACTCCTCCTGGTGCAGCCTGGTATGTGGTTTGCCTTATTTCCAAGAGGAGTTTCACTTTACCTAGTTACTGTCAACCACAAATTTCCTGAAGTTATACTCTGCCTTTTCTAAAATTTGAGACTAATATTATCCTTCCATCGCACTTATCCTCAGCCACCATGATTTTTCAAAAATAGGCTCACAATTACATGGCCAGCTCTTCCAGCACTTCTGGATGAATCCCTTGGATTCACCCCCATGGATATGGGTATTACAGCTTCTCTGCGTGGTCCTCAGCCTGTTACCCCCCCTGCGGTTTGCTGCCTCTCTCCTTCTCAAACCCTGCCAGTGCGTGCAGCAGGCTTTGCCTGTGAAAACCAGTGGGGGATGAAAAAAAAAAGCATTAATTACTTCAGCCAGTTTTAAAGAAACCCACTCTTTTCAAGACTTAGAAGCCACACTCTCAGCTTCTGAATTCTATGACCATCAATTAATGGTCTTAAAATAATAGTACAGAACTTAGAAGTCTGAATTTAAAGGCAAAAATAGAGATTCACTCTACATTGTGATTATACTGAAATACTTATTTTAGCTGAGTTATTGAAAAAATGCTATTTATGGTGACACAAAGAGATTGGCAGCAATGTAAAATGAAAAGGAGAAAAGGCGCGTGATTTATTACAGATACCGAATCAAGATGGTTGCTATTTTATTCTCCACAATAAGAAAATTGACTCTTACTGACAGAGATGGAAGATCCCAAGTCCTTTTCAGTGGACATACTTCCACTGACTGCAGCAGTTGTTACATTTCTTACTTCTTCTTGTGTACTACATAACTTGCTGCTACTAACGCCTTCCTAGGGGAACGGTTAAAGTTGCTTTGTCATCTTCTACCTCAAAAAAATTAACAAAGTGTTTAGAGGTTTTTCCTGAAATATATGTTTAATGTAAGTTCTTCAAGAACTTCTGAAGTAGCTTCATAAATGCTGGGAGACCTAAAATGTTATTTAATTACACATTTGTTTGAAAAAAGACATTGCATTCATTTTTTCTATTGTAAATGGGCAAATTATTGAACTACTCTCTACGTGTTTTTGATTGACGATTGGTTGAAATTCCAGTAAATCAAAGCCCATTTCAGTACACTCTTTCACGCTGTACTTTTTGCAACTTTATTACGCATTATTCCATATACTTTCATCATCTTAACCACAGGTCTAGACACAAGCTACTCTCTTCTGACACCAATTTCTCCTATATATTTAGGAAACATTTAGTTCCAAACTAACAATGCTTCCTTTGTTTACCTGACACTGCACACTTTTTTGTTTGTTTTGTCTTCAGCTGTAGACTGACTTTGGGTCCCTTATGTAAGCACTTGAATAGGTAAAGGGAATATCTTACCATAATTTCATAGGTCATTACGATAATCATGTATTAGAGTATGTTTAGGGTGGTAATGAGGAATACAGAGAATTCTTTAAGAAGGAATTAATATACGTAGAGAAAGGGTTATAAAATTGAATACTGCATTGTTTTGATTCACTGAATAATCGTCACTCGAATGGCTTTGTAAGTTTGCACGGCTGGTACATTGCATATCAATGGCATTGCCCAACCAGGATTACAGCCCAGAAGTTTAGCTGATGATGTCAAAAAGTGCCAAGTCTCAAAAAGTGACAGGCTTTCTTCATTTGCTTTGTATTAATAAATGAAGAAATTAAAATAAATGCACATACTGAACAAACTTTCAGGGTTTTTAACTTTAACAAAAATAACTTCTTTTTCTACTCCTTTGTTGTTAAACAAGTGAACCGTATGGAGTATACTATTTTCTTTCCTTCCAGGTAGAGTATATCTGAAAGAGAATCCAAGCCCCCAGAAACAGCATAGGAATTTAATTTATTGCACAGATGTCAAAATGCAATGCCTGCTTTGGACGCATATTTTATTATGTTTCTGGGGTAGTGTATGAATTCTTTGAGCTGTGTTTAATTTTGCTTGGTTACGCACTCAGCTGACAGAACAGGGTTTGGTATTGCTTGTACTATTTCTACTTGAACATGCTTATGTGCTTTTCTTGATAATCTGCTTGTAGTTCACCTTATCCTGGCAATACTACGATGACTTGATTGTCTTTTGTTGGGCTTATCTGCAGCGTAGAGTCACTTTTTGCAAACTGTTTAGGCAGCCTTTTGCAGCCCACCACATTTACTCGCATCTCATGTCTGTCTAGTACTTGAGTTTGTTTTTGTGTGGCTTAGATCACCAGAACTGCTGTACGGGATCATCTAGTCCATCTCTGACTCATCAGGAGGAGATGCTTTAGGAAGATGCCATAAGAAACAGGAAGTGAACCTATCTATATTGGTGGCCTTCTCAGTGTCCCCTGACTATGTCCCGCAGTTAAATAGCATGTTCTAGGAAAAAACATATCATTCATTTGCAACTGGTGCTGGCATGAGCTTCATAAACCAAATACTTTTGTTTATTTTCTTTACTGCACGAATATAATGGACTTACAAAACTGTATATCTTTGGTCTCTTCTTCGTTTCTCAATATGCTGATTTTGTTTTACTTTGTTTTTGCCTCTAAAACTGTGTCATATTGATTTCTCTTGCCACATTTATTTTCTGTTTTACGATAAACACAGTATTCTTCATTATAATGTGGGGGTTTTATTCTTGCCACCATATCTACCAGTTTTCTTTGACATTTTATCTCCTTTGCTACTTGAGCTAGCCCTTGCTCCCATTCCGGTTTGCCTCTGCTATTTTAATTAACAAAGTTTGGTGAATCACATCTACTCCAGCCAATGACAAGTCTGGACATGCACCTGCTCACTTGTTTTCTGTAAGTCCATATTTCTTGTTAAAGGTACTTTTAAAACATTTATAGCTGAACTGAATCTTCTCTTACTGTAATCCACTACAAATAAGTTGACTCTTAAAAACAGTCCTATGAGGCACGTCAGTGATTTTGCCCAGTTTGGAAAACCACCAGTCAACTCTTACTTCCAGATTTTTCCTGCGTTTCTTGGGAAGATGCATTCTACACGTAACGCTCTTGGCTGTTATGGTGGGTGCTAAAACACAGACAAGGAAAGACATTTTACCCTTGTCTGCATCAGCCAAAAACAACCACACAAGGTCGTTTCGAATACTGTGGTTAACAATGGCAGACCTCACAGTTTTGGTTTCCTTTCTCCTGATTTAAAATTGCTGAAAAAATGAGTTTTTACACTGTTGGCAGGTAACATTTCAGTATTACATAAGAGCAAGGTTTTGATTCAAAAATACTTATTAAAAAAGTTAATTAATTAACTGCTGGTGCTCGGACGTGGTGGGGCTTAGCACAGGAAACCACAACGGGTAGATTAGGGGTATCAAATACCTTTTAGCTTGCGGTATAGATACACACTAACTTATAAGATGGAGGGTTGGGGTTTGCAGGACAGTTTGCTGGAAATACAGACAAAGAATAATCAAAGTTATACTGAGAAAGTCGGCTGTGGGGAAGAGCCTGAGAACGGGTCTGAAGCCTCATGCCAACCCCTCTGCAAACAATGGGAAGAGATCCACCCACTGCCCTGAACTTTCGATCCACTGAATGGCAAATAAGCCGCTGATACGACATTAGCTGTACAAACCAGAAACACCCCCTAATCACATGAAAAACACGGCGATCGTTTATACGAGCATAATGTACGCAAAATGGCTTGTGAAATCCTAACCTTTAGAGAGCGGCATCTTATTCTTTCGCTCCTGACCCCAGCAAATATCTTGTGAATAAATCCACAAAGGCAAGCATGGTTAAAGAAAAGAGCTAAATGTTCCTCCGGGTTTTTCAAGTGAAAAGACGATGAGCCAAGGCCTTTCACATGATGGCATGGAGTACGTTTCTGCAACACAGACGCTGCCTGGGTAGGCAGCAATCCGGAGCATACCGCCAGGGAGCTCAAAACGTCAGATATCCCAAACACGCTTCTCATCCTTTTCCTTCCATGCTTTTCTAAATTTATTTTTTATTTTGTAAGTCAGCTTTTGTGCCCCCACATGGCACTTTGCATGTTTATTTGTGAAGTTAGAGGGAAAGGACTAGCTTTCCCCTCCACACACTAGAATAGCTCGTACTATAAACTCGACTCTGATGGGAACCGTTTCCTGCGGGAAGTGCTCAGAAACAATTTGTCCTTAGTAGACGACTTTTCTATCAAGTGCATTTCAGAGGAAATGTATGCCACAAGGCTAAACAAATAAATTGGATAATATGCAGTGTCCTTCCAATCTCCTGAGTTGAATCCATTTGGATACCCAACACATTTTAATGGGTCACGTTCTGCTTTGTTACAGGGACTGTAGCTCCTGAGCAGCGGGGAAGCAGGTCTCTTTTTCACGTAAACTCTTGCAAGCTCTCGTTCTTGTTGGGGGAAAGCTCTTAATGAACACTGAATTGCTTTCCAATGGAAACAGGGCACATTGTCTAACAGAAATGCCCACCAATAAATGGTAAAAAACCCTTGTACTGCAGAAAAACGGCCTCGTTTTAACAATCATTATCAATTCTTAGAGCTGATAAAGACATAATGCATGAGAAGGAGATGCCAACAGCATTCACTAAAAGACAGCTAGTTCCTCTCTAAACCATCATTAAAATGTGTTACCCACTGTTACGGACCATTTTCCTCTCCCATTCCCAAATAGCTAGGCTGAGATTAAAGTTTCAAAGGACACTGGAGACAGCAGTCCATGTCGTGGGTGAACATGGCTCTGCAGAGCTTGGTGGCCAGAAGGACCTCTCCGCAGGGAGCGTGTCCTCCCCAGACCAGCCCCTCATTAGTGGGAGTGTGGTCTGCAAAAGCTTTATACAGCTATACCTGCTTACAGCACAACCTTCATTTGTTCAGTACTTGTAATGCATAATTTTCTTCTACCCAAACAGTTTGCATACTGACATTTTCTCTAATTAAGACAATTTGGTGTTTCTGGTTATTTGATGAAAAGCATAGATTAAGGAACTTTACAGACTGTTCACCTTGTTCCTTCCTTGTTTTTCACTTCATGCTGCATGTCTGGTCACCTGAATCACACATCAGTTTTTCTGTTTCCTGATTAGATAAATGGTAGCTTTAAAACGGGAGAACAATATAGGTGGGGCGGTTATTTAAAATGTAGGGGTGTTCCAGGAAATGTTTTTTAAACTTGTTTTATTGTAGAGATTTACAAAGCACTGAAGACAATCACCTATTAAAACACACAAACAAATAAAAAACCTGTAGTACTGTAAAAGAGCTACTCCGGTTTTTTTTACTGTTCTCAGGCCACCCAACACTAAAAAGGTATCTTTTCCTTGTAAATATTTGGTAAAATTATATTTTAAAATGTAATTTCCAATATCTAGTAATAAAAGGCAGTGGATACTGTCCTTTTACGTTTTATGTCTGAAAATTCCAGCAAACGATAAAAATTGTTTTTAAAATGTGAAGTGTGAAGTTCTTGAGCTCTTCATAGCTGGAAGGTGCGGTCTTTATTTACTACCGTTTGAATTAGAGCTACAGACCTGCATGTTTTAATTTAAAATATTAATCAGGAAGATGTTATGTATTTGGAATTTTCGTATTTCCCTTCAACAAAGGAAAATTTTATATTTGGGGTTTTACAGATTCTCTAGGGCTAGGAATGACAAAAACCAGCAGATTTCTGCTTTTGACATGAAAGATCAACACCGATGTAATCTGAACAGAGATGCTGCAGTATCTCCTGCAGGCCAGTTGACAGCTACAGTTATTCCCCAGATACTACGATCGTTCATTGGGGCAAGAAGCCAAATGAATTGATCCAAAAAGAAAAGAGACGGTATCTATTGGTCAAGCAGGTGCTCATGTCAGTAGAAGGAAGAATTATGGGCAGAAGTGCAAGGCGGGCAGCCTGGCATCACTGCCAGTTTGAAACTAGGGCTGCGCTCCATGCGTGGTGTTGCACTGCAATGAAAACAACACAAGGCGAGCCAGCCACCAGAGGGTGAAGCTTGTGGTATCTCGTTTCTTAATTATTTTTTTTCCTAGCTCCTCTGGAGGATTTCAGACAGTCTGAATACCTATTTCCCAGCTGCTTAATTGAGGGTGGAGATGCAACTGGGGACATGTCCCTGAAAGACGAGAATTGCACCTGCCGATAGAGGTTATTGGATCCTCGTGCACGACCTGCTGCAGGATACAGCCAACAGAAGAGTATAGCTCTTGATAGTGAAAATTACTTATGTCAGGTCCTCGAGTGCCAAAACAATATATAGAGAACTATGCATTCTTTCAGCTGCATGAAATTACGGTAGGAATATTTCTGGCATTATAATACCCCAGAAAAAGTTCCAGAAGAAGCACACAAGAGTTACGTATTACCTATGCAGGTCTTATTGGCATTTAACTTTTGTACGGACAAGCAATGCTGATAAGAGACCAGTCAGCAATCAAAGATCAGCCAATAAAATGAAACAAAAAATTACTTCTGAAGTTCAAAGATTTTTAGAGTGCATGAATTGAAACTGAACTACATAAAGAGAATTAAATATAACCAACTGAAAAACTTCACATAGATTGAGAAACACAAATATTTCTGGTATCATCTCACTTTTAGCTGGACTTAAACAAAATAATAACTTTGGAGGCATGTAGTGATGCATTTCTAATAGTCATGACTTAAACATTATTCTAGGGATGCTTTTATATCTGTGTTTTCCACACCGCCTGCTATCACACCGGACCACTCATGTAATAAATGCCCCACAGACCTTGTGGGCATCAGATTTTACACATCTGGTTTTCAACACAGCCTGTTCTATTTTGATCCTATTCCACGAATTGATGTCTTGAAACTGTCAACATTAATTAAAATAACAATAACTTTACGGCTGTGAACTTTACTTGAATAAAATGAAATTTCAAGTTACATAAAGCAGACTAATAAAAAGTCTCTTCTGGCAATTAGAAAGAAGAGTCAACATTCTGGCCAAGAATGATAATTTTCAGAGAGTTCTCATATCCCTCTTCTTTAAATATGCACTGGCAATAAAGTAATTTTATATTAAAGCAAATACTTACGCATATTACAGTACTGTGGCACTGTTTTACCTCTGCCATAAAAACGTCAATGATAATGAATAACCCTTTTCAGAAATTTGTATCTGAGACAGATCTATGTAATGCAAACCCAGGTCGGATTCTACCAATAATTCTTTGAAAACAGACAGTAGGAAAGGACGTATAAAAATATGTATCTGTGTATTTACGTGTACATGCATACACTTCACCGCACTTTTATGCTTTATCTGAAGGTGCAGCAGTCAGCTGTGGTGCTAAAGCTCTCACGGGGGTTTCCCTGCGCCCTGAGACTTTGCAAGGGGGAGAGGAAAGTGAGGGAATGTGCTTTGGTACTGCTGCCACTGTTGCAGAGCTGTGGCAGTCCCACTGCAAGAAAGCAATTTTACGTCCGTGCTGTAGACAATTACTAGAGCAAACCTATTCACCTAACCACAGAAAAAAACCCCACATCATACCTAATTTGAGCCAATATATGCCAATATATACAGAATAGTTAAATGACCATATATACTTATTAATCAAACGTTTTGCAGTAAGAATAAGCTACATTTTTTTTCTCAATTAAAAAAAATATTTATGTCTGAGATGTACATTTTGAAAATATTAGATTGCTGCTTAAGGAAATTCCCACCTTCTGAATTAAAATCTAAAATAAATCTGTTTTGTGAAAATACACCTTTTTAATTCATTTTTATTTAATGAGGTATAAAGATTTCTAATATTGGAAAACAATACATGGCGTCCTGGGTATATTTGTTATAAAAATGGCAGAGGAATTTGCACATCATAGATTTGGATATATATTTTTTTTAATTCATCTTAATTTCACTGTTTTCAGACATCAGAGGCATTTTCCCATCCATGATATACTAACCTGTATTCTGTAAAGAATTCTGCAAAGTGCAGTACAGCATTGAATACAGTGTAATGCAGTACTGACGCTAGTGGAAGCACTTACCTGTGTAAAAATTTGCAAAGGGCTATTTGCATTTTTTATAGCTATTAATCAACACCTAGTCTATATTTGATTTTTTCAATGCAAAGATCTTCGCTTTACGAATATGTATGCTGTATGAGAAAAGCTAAGCCTCAAGTCTCACCTTTTATAATGGAAAAAAATTCAGCATTGGGGTTATAAAATTTAAAATCTGTGTGGGTTTTTTTATTAGAGTTAACGGATACAGAAAATTTAAATAGTGTTTTTGCAAAGGCTGCAGATATTTCAGTTTTGCTGGTATACTTATCTCAGTAACACATTACATACAGAAGCGAGCAATTTTATTTCACAGTGTATTAGCTGTGAAATTAAATCTATGCAATTATACTGCCGTTGTTTCAAAACAATACTTCCCTTGCCTTAATACGCATTCTGTACTTTGATTTGAGGGATAAACAGAACACGTAATTAACACTTCCACCATGTCTCAATGTATTTTTGGGTGTCGTTCAGCTGGTGATGCTGAAACGCCACACGTGCTGCGAGCGGTGGAGATGACCCCCATGCCTGCAGGAGGACTGAAGGAAAAGGCGCCGGCTCTTACCTGCAGGCTGTTGAAGATGATGAAGAAGACCAACATCCAGAGGTGCCGGTAAGCCATGTGCAGTCCTCCCCACAGCCAGGTGACAGAAATGAGGGCAAAGAGGTACAAGACCAGGGGGATCTCTGAAAAACACAAACACAGCGTTTCAGCTGGTGCGCCCTGGGAAAAAAAACACTTTTTTAAAGCATTACCGACACAGGACATGGTTTTGCCGTCTTTGGCCAACCTTGGAGCTCGTTCTCCAGTGATGGGCAGCCCTTCTCCTGCCCCAGCCGGGTGGGGGTCCCAGGGCTCTCAGGACCCCCCTGCAGGGCCAGGAGACCAGCAGAAGGGCACAGCCAGCTGCAGGGCTGGGGGACGGAGGGGCTGGTGGTGGCACAGCCCAGCTCAGTGAACCAGGTGTGGGCACTTTGCGGGTGGGAAGAGCACACGCAGAGTCACAAGAATGCACTGACCTTGGGGAAAGCACGGGAGAGCTCTTGGCAAGCTCTGGAAACTTTGGGAGGAAACAGATTTTCAAGAATTGAGGGGAAAGGGAAAAGAACAAAAGTATTATCGGTACAAAAAAATGCTACAGCTGTGGGAACGTATGGAATCACATAGAAATTATACAAATAGCTTATTCTCTGATTTTTTATTACTTTCACTGTGAGCCAAACACAAGAAGGCATCTGACCCTGTAAAACTTTAAGTGACAACCTCCACTCAGTTGAGGAGTCCCCCAAACACGGACTCGGCACCAGTTCGTTTCAATCACCTTCAAAAACGCATGCAGAATCCGTCCTTAAGCACACCTACACACAGCTGCATTTTATATTCCCTACTGTATTTACAGCATAAAAGATTTAAGGAATGCTGGCAGGAAAATGTCTGCGTGGACAAAGTTTGCAGAAAGGACAGCAGAAGTTAGCTTTCACCCCCACCCGCGCCTGCCGCCGGCAGACTGGTACACCACGCTGGCCCCCCCCAGTGTTGACTGTATTCGCGGCAGAATTCAAAGTCCATGTTTGCCCAGCTCTGCACACTCCAGGGGCAGAGGTGCTCAGCCAGGCATTGCCCCTCTCCGCATGAGTCATGTGGCATCAGCAAAGAGCGGGGACATACTTTTGACGGGCATCATTCTGGCAACAGCCATTCAGGAGCGCTTTCGGCATTTTGTTTCATATCATACAAATAGTAAGCGCTTTCTGAAGGTAGGCAACAGCCAACATCAAGCCTGCCTTCCAGCCACACAGGCCGTAGTTGCTTCAGGGTTATAAGTATTGCTTTGGTAGAAATGCATGTGCATATTTTTATAAACAAGGATTGACCTGAAGAGAAGCACCATGTGAACAGGGACCATATTCCTGAAGTTTCCCCTACTAAAGCCTCACACTGCTCAGTAAAACATGGGGTGCCAACCTCAGCCTGGGCTGTCCTGCACCCACCGTTTGATAGTGTGATATAACATTTAAAAAAGATACGTATTTGTGAATTATAATGAGATACTGTGTTACCTGTGAAAATTAACATTATGTCAGGTAGTGGTAACCTAGGACTAGAGGCAATAAAACCTAAGTGTTAAACTTTGCTCTTAGGAGCAGTTAGCGAGGCCTTGCTTTTCCTGCATGGAGGACAAAAAAAAACCCTACCTATTTTGACTGAAAAATAATAAAGGCCATTACAGCATTGAGAAAATCAGATTCCCTAAGCAAAGATGTTTGACAGCTCATCTCTAATCATCATGAAGGTCCTCCCATTCTGCCACTTGCGTCTGAGGACATGATACAAATCCCTTCCAGCTTGGCCGTTTGTAAACAGTGGTATTTCTGTGCATGCAGTCTCGCTACCTGGCTCTTAGTGGATGGGAGGATGCAGTACTGCGAGCCCTAGGCAGCTGGGGACCTCCAGCAGGACTTGAGGAGGCATCAAGGGTGGGTACCAGTGCCTTAGAATGGCATTCAATTCATGTATTTCATGTCACAGGAGGATCTGTACATGATCAGTACGTAGTGCGGTTCAGGTTGGAAAGGACCTTAAAGATCATGTAGTTCCAACCACCCTGCCCTGGGCAGGGACACCTCCCACCCGAACACAGAACACAGCACCTGTGGAAGACCCCTTCTCTATGAAGAGAAAGCTGGAGGCCAGACTGGGTAACCTTGGTTGTCTCAAATGACAATCGATGCCCATTAAGCACCTGAATCACTTCGCCTGCGGTGAGGTGAGGTCTGCCCAAAATTTAGTAAAGGTCCGAGACTTCCCAAGGATCCCTGATCCATAACAACACTAATTATACATGTGTATTTTTCAGAGAAGCATCAAGGGAAGAATATGAGGGCTATGTACCGCTGTCATTTGTCTGGGGGTAACTCGATTTTGTTGGATCAATAGAATGGAAAGGCAATGTACTTCTCACGCCACACTCCACAGGCATGAGCATCCCTAGCACACAAAGCCCTCATCTCAAAGTCCCTTGGGCTCAATGGAAAAATTGCTTGTGGCCTCAACGGATATTGAAACAAACTTGATTACAACAGCTCCTGATACACCTGGCCAACATCACAACACTTTTACAATAATTAAAAATGCAAAGCCCTCAAAAGTACCAGGTAGTACAGTAAGAAGTAGAGCAGTAAGTATTTCTTTTTATCCTACATTGCACGCATTAATGAATCCAAATACTTACTAGAGGTGTACTTAATAATGTTCGCAAAAAAAAAACAGCAAAGAACTGGCAACCTCAAAGTTTTTGAAGTTATAATAATGAAATTTACCAAAATAAAAAATAAGAAAACATTCATCATGAAAATAGAATTCTAAAGGTAAATTCAGTAATTATCTGTAGAGGCACTCATTAATTTGTTTGTGCACAGATATGGTATAATCTTTTTGTTTAAATCTCAAAATCTTGCAGTAAACTTTAGCTGCTTATGAAATTCAACTGATACAATGGACTGGCAACCAATAATCACTAATGCACACAATTCTACATGCTGTACATAAACCAAAGCAAACAATGATGAGAATTATCTCAGGAAGCTGAATAATGATTTGGCTTTTGTATCACTTTGCAATATGGTGAAACTCAGGTGGGAGCAGGGGAGAGAAGAAATCAAACTGTGGAAGGACAAACTGCAGGCAGTAGAATATGCCAAGAATTAACACCACGATTTCTGCTTTTAGTGCATAAACATCACCTAAGAAAAAATACCACAATATTAATTATAATCTAGCACCTCTAAATTCTTGAAACCATAGATCACTGAAATAGCTGTGTATATGAAGCTGAAGGAAATGGAGCAATATGATATCTAGATCATATGCTTTTGACATAAAATGATCTGACCTTATTATCTCCAAGTGTGCATGAGAGGGAAATTTGATAAATTCAGTGCCGTATCACCAAAATAAAATTACCACAGGTAAAACCAGAATCGAGCTCACTGAAGTTCTCTATGGAGTGTACTTTGAGTGATTCTGATAAAAGTTTATGTAAGGAAAGCTACTCAGTACAAACATGTCAATTTACATATGCATTATAACAATAAAGATGGTATGAAGATACCTGCTTTTTGTCAGATGTTGAATGTTTGTACTGTTTACGATTCTGCTTTTATCTTTGTCAGTAACAATTGCTTCATTATTGGTATTTTAAAGGGTTAATACAGAGTTGAAACTTTGGCAGCATTTAGTTTCAGCTCTTTGAATTCTCTTCACCCATTTTGATCAGATAATTTGTTGCATTTAATCAAACAAAAGCCCAATTACTAGAACAAACATACCAGAAAATCAGCAACAATGTCTTTTAAGTTTGTGAAAACACAACTGCATAAAACAAAAGCATGCCAATAAACAGCCTTGAACTGAACAAAAACAGACAATCTAGTTATCTGTGGTTTCCTTCATACGGAAAGAAAACCAACAACCCCCTCCCAAACAAACTCAAAGGGTATTTTTGGGCAGATGAACCTTCACTGACAAGAATTTTACTCTAAATCCAAGTGCAAGCAGTCGCCTTTAGACTACTTGAGTAAACCTTAGCAGACAGAAGACTGCTGCGCAGCCACCAACTCGGCATCCACGGGAGGTACTGGAGACATTGTCAAGGTGCTGTCTTGGGCATTATATATTCGAACCATGCTGGTCCACAGTTTTTTACACCATTACCACCCCTGTTTTTAATACTAGGCATGATGAAAGATTTTGTTTAAGCACAGTCAGTCCACTTCTTATGTATGTATGTATGTATGTGTGCATATATCACATCCTGACTGTTCACGTCACTCCCTAAAATATCTCCCCTTTTCCTTAACAACAAGCTTAAGAAACATTGGCAGAGTTGACAACTCAATACAGAGAAATGCAGCTTAAGCAGCCACAGATGCAGTTTCTTAGAGTCTGAAAACTTATCATAGTCCAGCTTGGTATTTGACCAGCTGAAATTATATACATTCAATTTATCAAACAACTAAATGAGCCCACTGGTTCTCACTTCCTCCCCATTGCTGAGAAAATATTATTTTCCATATTAACTTAACTTTAAAATTAATTTTTCTGCAATGCTTACTCTTCTGAGGGCTGTGGTACATTGCAATCAGTTTTTGTGGGTGGTAAAACTGTTGATTTATTAAGGTAGGGGGGTTCTTAGAGAAAACACAACATTTTTTCCAGTGATTTACATAGAAACAATGCTGGTGAGAATTTGAAAGATAGGCTGCAATATTTTCATGACAGGTTTGAATTAGATTACAAAATTAATGAACCAGGAAAAGTATTAAAATGCTGGAAAAAATTCATTTACCTCAGTGGGAACCTTATAAGAAGCTGTATTGGGTATGAACAAAAATTTATCTGGCCTTGCCTCCAAGGGCCACTAAAAGCTGGCCAGATGCGATGCTTCTCCCCACAATTCTCCCATTTACAACTCAGGAGCTTCCCAAACCAGACAGTTTCTTTCTATTTACTAATCTTTAGGGGATTTCTGTTTCACAAATTCATGTTGAACTAACTGCGGTGAACTTTGATAATTCAGAGTATCCAGTAGTAAGGAACTCCACAGGAATAGCATAAGATTCAGGTAATAAAATGTCAGATGGCTCAGCTGAAACAGCTGTCAGCCTTGTGTTTGTTGTTTGGTTTCCTTATAGCAGAAGCAAGAACAAGAAATAGAAGGAAACAAAAAACCCAGAACATTTCTAAACAGCTATGCTTTCATCCTACATTGGTTTTAAATCTGTAACAAAGTAAGCCCACACAGTTTTGTATTTCTGAAATAAACCTCAAAATAAGGACTACAGTTACAGTTTTTAAGTTTCACCTTCTCCTGTGCTATAAGACATTTGTATGGACCTACGCAGAGAAATAACCTGATGATGAGGCTCACCTATCTACAGCTTTTACTGAAGCAGGTCGCAGCAGCTTACTGAGGTCCAAAAAGAATTTACCACCTTCAGGTCTGTGGTCCAGTGAACCTCTGCATGAAGTCTTCAGAAACGAGAACTGTAATGGTTGTCACATCTATGTGCCCGAAAGGAGTGGAAAAACTGGGAGAAATACTAAATTTTACACGATGAGACTGCCTAAAATTTATTCATAGATGGTGTCTGGAATAGATTGTGCCAATTGAATAGAGCTCGTTCAGACACTGCAGAGAAGAGTAAGGGAGTGATGATTTTCCAGTGTCCAATGTATACTGTGCATTAACTTCCTCCATACACAGGTTCACCTATCTTGGAAAGCATGGGAAGGAGACACCTGCCAACCCCTGCCCCTGCGCTGAGAGCACCAAGAGCTGTGGTACCTCTTGGTAGTCTAAGGCTGGAAGAGGAATAAAGAAGAAAAA
Organism: Pluvialis apricaria; assembly: GCA_017639485.1. Taxonomy (NCBI): domain Eukaryota; kingdom Metazoa; phylum Chordata; class Aves; order Charadriiformes; family Charadriidae; genus Pluvialis; species Pluvialis apricaria. Next base: position 84,091,600 of record CM030044.1, on the reverse strand, counting down.
GGTGGAAGCCTTGCGGTGTTCCCCGCTGAGGCCCACTGTCACACCTTTGAAGGTTCACCAAGTGGCAAGTTGAAGGTTGAGGTGGATTCATATGTATAATTGTAATTTCACCTAACAATGGGACAGTTCACGCGACTAACCTCTCTTATCCCTGTGTAGTGCCTACTGATTATGAAAGAATAATTTGATGGTGCCTGCCACAACCTGTTTTACCAGGGAGGGAAGCAGCAGTGGAAATCCTCGTGCACAATTTCAGTCAACGGCTGCCTGCCCATGGTGCATAGTAAAAGGTTCTTTAAAAATGCCCTCTTGCTATATATTTTATACTTTACAGTTACGAAGAACAATGGATGAGCACTTGGGCTGACAGAAAACCAACTGTGTGAATGAAACCAACCACTCAATTGAACAAAGGCATCAAAACAGAAATAAGTCATAAGCCCTATGAAATGATGATCGGCCAATTGCTGTGGAGAAAATCTGTAGCATTACTAGGAAAAGTAACTGAAATGGACTAGAAAAACAAAGCACTGCTTTTATGGATTGCCAGCACTGGAACGCTCTTCAGAAAACCAGGATTAGTCCCTTCAAAATACCACATTCAGTCCAGCAGGTGGATTTTGATGGTGTTTTGGCAATTGGTATTCAGAAAAAAGCATAAATTTTCAGTTTGAATTAGATTATATATTTCAGCATATAATACATTACTTTCCCCCTCAAATAGACATGTAATTCAAAAGAAAATAAACTTCGTATTCTGTAATTGCCAGTTTTCTGTTTCTTGTGTCTGTAGAGTTAGAACTACTGCTTAACTTTACATATTCAGTCTGTTTCATTACAAAACTGTCAGGTAGACTACCTGAAGGTTTTCTTTCTTTCTTCCGTAACTGATACTATACACAAAATTCTCCAGAACAATGAGTCTGAGCAGTGAAAAATGTTAAATCAGAAATTAATAAAACTGGAAATTATTAAATAATATTAAAACTCTGAAGTGTAATGCTGAGTATGTCTTTGCAGGAAAAATCTAGATGATTTAACTATGGAAAATAAAGAATGCACTGTGCTTTCATAACATGTCCAAATATTTGTATTCTCACCACTGTGTTGGTCCATATTATGTCTTTTTCTATTGCCTGAAGGGTTTCATTTTTTTTCTAAAAATAGGAAAGTCAATAAAAGAAGCAATTAAATAATACAGCTTTAATGATCTTCTGAGTTTACCTATAAATATTTATTATATGTATTCCCCTTAGGTTGTCAAACTGATAATGCAACTTTAAATGTTTTTAATTGTTCTTAATTGTTCTTGGCTAGACATAAAGACCTACTTCAAAACCTGAAAGATCTTTAAAAACATTTTTTCCTAGACAACTGGGGAGAATGTATTGCTTCACAGAATTTCACCGATTCGTGGGAGACCTAAATTAGTAAAGTTAAACTTAGCAACATATCTATGAAAATGCCAGAAAACCAATGTTGTTTTTTTTTTTACATATGCTTGAATAGCAGCGTTCCAAATCCTGCTGGCTCCATTTTCAATTGCTTTGACAACTGCTGTAGAAAAGGAGTTTGGTAACAGGATTCTGTGGCCAAAATAAAGAAGCTAACAGATTTCCTCATAGAGTTCAAAGGAGAAAATACCACCACCAACAACAACATGCAACCAGTGACTCACGACAAATGCTCTGACTCCAAATTAGGAATGTTAGAGAGTTGCAGAATTTAACAGTAGCTGATACGCAGATCAGAAAGCTGGTAGGTAAATGTCCATGAAGTCCAGTTGGACGAAATTGTTCATAGATAATTTGTAAGAATTGGAAGCAGAAAACCTGTTAAAATATTATTTCTGGTTCACTTATATTTTCTGATCTGCTGCTCCTTGCGGCAAGGAAGTCTGAAATTAAAGAATACCTCCGAAAAGAGAAGCACACCTCCCATTAAGCACGAAGACTACATCACTACTGCAAAAACACAGAAGATTGGCCTCTCTAATCTTCCCACTTAATCTCAGGTTTTTGGCAAACTTTCTCATACATCTTTAAGACACTTTATGGTATAATCAAATGAAAGACCAGGCATCTTATTATAGCTTATTCTACTACTGTTATGCAGGGAACATGGCAAATCCCAGAACAACAGCAAATCAAAAAAGAAAGAAAAAATTGAACCTACTTATCTCCATATAATAAAATTATTTAGAAGTATTATGCAAAATATTAAATGACTGCTAATTTCACAACTGTACAGGCAAAACTCATGCAAATTAACTTGCTTCTGCAGATTTCTTTAAAGAAAGAAAGGTAATTTGGGCATGTGAAGCACTGTGCAAACAATCTAAATTACATGAGTGCAGATGATGCATTTAAGTTTTATCTTTTCCAGATCTTAGTTCTTTATTTTGGCTTGTAATTATACACTTCATCTTAACTGTATTTGTAAAAATGTCGGCAGCAAAGATTCATTTTCCTTCTAGTTACAAAAAAAAAAAGGCCCCTGGAGCACTATGAAGACTAAAATATTACATCCATGTGTGACTGTGATGAATACTGTGAATAATGTACATAACTTTTAGTTCAGAAGTAGCCAACATCTGGTTCTTGATTTCTAGATGTATATTGTCATCTCAAGATGAAAACACTCCTGCAATTCACTGTTCCTTCGATTCTCTTAGATACATGATATATATCTTATCATTTGAGATACAGATTTTAGCATATAGCTCACAGGTTAAGGAAGACATGTAACTACAGGTTTAGATACACATTCTTAATTAGGATCAAAAGCGCTGTCCTCAGTATCATCTCCTGAGCACAGAAGCATGCTTGGAATGTCCTGTACTTGCATTTGTATGTTTTATTTGTTTCTTGAGAAGTTCATAAGGTAGTAGATATAGGTGGACCATCCAACATGTTCTGTCATGATCAGGAATTGCATACTGCTAAGACAATAAATATATCAGAGACATTTATATTAAGAAAGACACAGGAAGGTAGGTAAAATTTTACTTCTAAATATGTAAGGCATTCTTCATGAAGTTCTGTTTTGGCAACAAAAAGTTTTAATCTTGACATTCATTTTGGCACATTTACAATGATGATATCTGAATCACATAACTTTTGCTGTAGATTTAGATGTAGGGTATGAAAATTATGCCACTACATATTGTTCAATCAATAGAGGTCACCTCTTCACAAAGGTATTATCAGAAAAAAATGCAGTCGATTTTTCAATTCAATTTTTTATGTTACATTTTCAAATCTTTTTTGTGAAATTATGGAAAGTTAGCAAACAGTTGCAAAACAAAAAGATGTATATTGGATTGATGTCTTATTCATCTCCAATTTCTGTATTTGCATATTAGGACTTTCAAGAAAAAACAATCATCTATACCCTATTTCAACCTCCTGTTATTTCAGCCAGACACAACCATCCTGCTTTATACCACCTGATTTCCTTCAAAAGCAGTCTTTCTTGTTGCAAACTCAAATATTAGTTCACCTAGAGGCTGTTTACCCAATGCGCACTTCTGACTTGGCTCCTGTCAAGGCTAACTTTTGAGAAGTTAGTTTCTATATATAGCAGAATAATCAGTCAACAGCACACGTTTGCTGAAAGGCTGGCAAACTGAATCAGTTCAAACTGAAGTCTCTTTTCTCGCAAACTCAATGCCTATCTTTGAAAGAGTATAAGAGAGGTAGAGTCATCATTCATCGTAAACCAGCTCCCAGTTGTCATTCATTGTAAACCAGCTACCATGATAATTTCCAACACCTGCTTTTGAGGAGGGAGAGCTGCCTGCTCTATGAGGTAATTAATTCTTGACTCTCCCATTGCCCTTTCTTCCAGCCTTCTACTGTTGAGGAAAATTTCCTAACCTAAGCAAGCTATATCAATCACTGTAAAAGACAACATGACTAGTAACAGAGCAATTCTGGAGCAGTAAAAAAGAGTGTGAGAGGGCATCCTCACGTATTTGGAGTTCCAGACAGGGCAATGAGAAGTGTGCACTTTGCTCAAATTAAGAGTTGGCAAATTCCATTTATTTGTTTATTTATTCTCCACTACAACCTTGTTTTTATCATACACTTTTACAGCGATATGCCACGCATAAGGAAAGAGTACGATAAGCTTTCTGGGAATATCACAGACCACTGCCAAAGGAATTGACAGCAATTATAAAAAGCAGAATTTTGCTGGGCTAAATGTCCCTGGGCCATGATGTTTTCTTGAAAGCCTAGAAACTACCAAAATAGGGTATGAGACATTTGACTGTACTTAAGAGTATCCAGGATAAATCTAGAGGACTAGGAAGAATGCATGGCAGAAAAGGAGGTACAACTAATAAATGGAAGTAAATGTGAAAAACACCAATTACATCCTACAGTTTTCCAAGAAACTATATAACCATGTACAAACAGATCTCCTTTGCAGTTACCAACAGGCAAAATTTTTCTCTGAGATCCATATGGTTAAACCCAGCATTGTTATCCTGCTCTTAGTAACAAAATCACATGGGAGTCCCCTTTAGTGTGAGCAACAACAAACTGCTCTTACAGACAGAACAAAATAGTAAAACACAGTAATGCTACTGAAGTTCAGGAAGATGTTTTACTACAGCAGACCGAATTCATTCTAATAGCTGTAGAAGATTAATCTCCTCTATGATGGAGTGGCTGTGTTGGTAGATAACGGACGAGCAACTCATGTCATCTGTCTTGGCTTCTCTAAGCCCTTTGAAATGGTCCCACACAACAACCTTGTCTCTTAATTGGAGAGATATGCGTTTGATAGATGGATTACTTGATGGATAAGGAATTGGCTGGATAGTCACATCCAAAGAATTGCAGTCAACAGCTTAATGTCCAAATGCAGATTAGTGACAAGTGGTATCCTTCAGGGGTCTGTACTGGGACCAGCACTGTTTTATATCTTTATTAATGACATAGACAGTAGGACTGAGTGCAGCCTCAGCAAGTTTGTGGATGACACCAAACTGAGTGGTGTGGTTGATATGCTTGAGGGAGGGGATGCCATCCAGACAGACCTGGGCAGCCTGGAGAGGCAGACCCATGTCAGCCTCATGAAGTTTAACAAGGCCAAGTGAAAGGTCCTGCACCCGGAATAGGGCAATCACCAGTATCAGTACAGACTGATATGAAGCATTGTGAGCAGCCCTGCAGAGAAGGACATGGGGATACTGGCGGATGAAAAACTGGAAATGAACCAGCAATGTGCACTTATATTCCAGAAAGCCAATTGTATTCTGGGCTGCATCAAAAGAAGCGTGGCCAGCAGGTCGAGGTAGGTGATTCTGCCCCTCTACTCCACTCTCATGAGACCCCTCCCCTGGACCGCTAGCTACATCCCCAGCACAAGGAAGACATGGACCTGTTGGAGCGGGTCCAGAGGAGATCCACAAAAATGATCAGAGGGAAGGAGCACCTCTGCTATAGGGACAGGCTGAGAGAGCTGGGTTTGTTCAGCCTGGAGAAGAGAAGGCACTGGGGGCACCTTAGTGTGGCCTTTCAATATTTAAAGAAGGCTTATAGAAAGATGGAGGAAGATTTTTTACCAGGGCCTGTAGTGACAGGATAAAGGGCAACAGTTTTAAACTGAAAGGGGGTAGGTTTAGAATGGATATAAGGAAGACACGTTTTACGATGAGGGTGGTGAGGCACCGGAACAGGTCACCCAGGGAAGTTCTGAATGTCCCATCTTCGGAAGTGTTCAAGGTCAGGTTGGATGGGGTTTTAAGCATGGATGGAAGTTGTCCCTGCCCATAGCAGGGGACGTTGGAACTAGATGATCTTTAAAGGTCCCTTCCAGTGTAAAACATTCTATGATTCTGTGATTCTGGAGAGTTCAAGATGAACCTGCTTTGCAAGGCAAGCTTCAGAGTATTCCAACAATAGGAGAAAAGAGAGTAAGAAAAAAAATTTATTCAATTTTTAGCTTAGCCACTTGCATATTCATTTTGTTTGGGGAAAAAAAAAAGTATACGCTACAAATGAGGATAAACTTTACTGTTTCTATTGCTATTAAATTTCCATTTAAGTTATTGATAGCCTTGCTCAAGTAGAGATCACAAATACGGAACCTCAGAATTACCAGCTATAGTTTAAGTGGCTTTTCCTACAATCTATGAAATTACCTAAACACTCAGAAACCAGGTAAAATTTTTTTTTTCTTTCAGATCTGCATATCCAGCCTTTTATTCTGCTTTATGGTAATATGATGGAAGCCAGTGACCTTGCTATTTTATTTTTATTGACAACATTCGGTAGTGTTTTGCATGAATTATTGCAGAATCCACACGGGATCATCTGTATCACGCTGCAATTTTAACTACCTTTTAACTGAATGACCCCCAGAAGGGGAATAAATACTATTAGTTCAAATTTTCACATGTAAATAGGCATTTTTATGAATATCTATGTATAAATTATAATTACATGTCTATATAGGCTACTTTTTCGATTCTGCAATACTCTCTGGTCTCTGAAATTTAAATGAACAGGTGTCCACAATTACTAGTAAAAGTGTATTTAAAATTATTGTTGTCTATGTTTACAGCTCTCTACACCTGATATGTCAGAATTGTTTACAGTGTCATTCACTCAGAATTTTATTCTCTTTCTAGAGAAGGTGACTAATGGAGAGCAGACAGTTTTCCAAAGCAGTGATTTTTTTTTTCTTTTTCCTTTTTTTCCATTACTTATCATGCTGTTCAAAGTGGGGAAATTTGGGTACTGAACCTCAGGCTGGAGGCTGGGAAAGTTTTTTTTGCTGTAGGAATTCCTTGTTGTGGGTGACCGAACATGGAGGAAATCAATATGGGGATGAAAGCTGGAGGCAAGATAGAATAAGACACTACACATAGACAACTGTTGCTTGGTAGTTTCACTGGTTCCTCTGGTTTTGGATGAAACAGAGAGAAACCCTGGTATATTCATTGCCGTAACAAAACAGCAAAATAATGCGTGCCTGTGCAACTTAAGGATGCATCGTTGCCAAAAGACCTCCCTAGCCCACAGGATCTTGTTAGTCACAATGAAGCCTGAATGTGGCGTGGGTGTGATCCAGGACCTCCCTCTGTGTTGCAGAAGCAAGACATCACGATGCAGTTGACTGCAGGAAACTTTGCCGTTGTGAAAAATGGTGTTTCCCACAGCGTCCTCTGTGTTGGTTGCAATAACAGCACTGAAGCAGGAGCTGGTCCCACTGAGTTTGTAAGAACATGGAGGCAGAGCAGTGAACTTCTCCACAGAGTGGGTCACACGGTAAGATTCAAAATTTAGAAGTGGTATAGGCCTTACGGCTGCAAACTGCCTTTGAATATGCCTTTGAAAGCACAACATACCCATAAAATATTAAAAATAATGTAAATATACTACCTCCATCTCAAATTTCAGGAGAGAAAGAATCAGTCATAAAGTCAGAGGCCTTTTGTTACCAGTTAGTACTACACTATGTAGTTACAGGCAATGCTACAAACCAGAGAAATCACCAGCCTTTCCTTCTGGAAGCTTACACTGTAAACACAGCTACACAGAGCGCCCTTACACCACCACAGGCACCGTAAACCTCAGCAGGTAGCTCTTTTCTTCTCTAAAACAGCTTCTCTCCAGCTTGCTCTCACCCACACCACACGAGGTACTTTCACTTGTACTTGCGGAAGCCCTATGGTAGCAAAATGCCAATTTGCCATGAAGGTGCACAAGCAGTAAAAGTTACAACCTGCTTTTAAAAAACCCCACTATTATTGACATTTTATTGAACGGATTTTTTTTTTCTTTTCTCCTGAGACCTCAGCATCCTCTGTACCATTTTTCTGGACTCTACTGGAGAAAAAAACCAAAACACCCTGAAGGCTATGTTAAATCAAATAAAGTTTTTTTTCAACCTTGTTATTTCACGTCTATGTGCCATGTAGATATAAATCCTATTAGTCCTTTCTGCCATTTTGCATACAAACTTTATTTATGGTATTGTTTCAGTATTCAGGTTTGGGGGTTTTTTTTGGTTTAACAGCTCTGAGACAAGCCTTAACCTTCCACATATGAATATGGAATCTCCATCCTTACAGATACTTAAAAGAATTTATTTATAAATAAATAAACTATATATGATTCAAGAGCAAAAAAGGAGCCACCTTTGTGATTGCTCCAGGCAGTCCCTTTTATATCAGAAAGAAATGAAAGAGTAAAGTGCAAGTCAGGTCTTGAGTATGATATTTACAAGCTATGTTTATCAGACCTTATCCAAATTCATATAGCTCTTAGTCAAGCTGAAGTTTTGTCACTAAAAAAGAAATTAATATTTGAAGAAATGTTCAGATAATAAATATTTAAATTTTTTATTTCATTTTCTCATAAAAGGAATATATTTCTATAACCCAAATGTTCAAAAAAACCCACAGCCCTTCATTTCATAATACAACTATCACTGGAAATTTGAGGATTTGAACAAGACAGCTACTCTTTATAAATCTGAACAGTTACAAGCCCTGGACTACTCAATGGAATTTTTTAATAATCGACTGTCCCTTTTAAGTTCATATGATATTTTCCTAATGAATTGGGAAAAATGATTCAAGAATCTTTCCCAAGTTTATAAAATCTAACTGGCTTCATGCAGCCAGGGTGAAAATAGAAACACTCTTATTAAAAATCCATATATTTACAGTTCTTTAAAAAAACTCAGATTTTTTTCCAAAACCACCATGAAAACAAAAGAATTATCCTAAGCTTCCCACAGAGTGTCCTATTATTATGGTCTAAACTGGTGCAACTTTATTTTGGGAACATAATTGTATTTGAAATTGTTCTAAGACAGGAGACCGAACGATACTTCCTGTTTTGCATGAGACAGATACTTTCTGTCAAGCACGTTTCAGCCGCGAGTCGCGCTGGGGAAGTTCAAAACAGGCATTAACTCCAAATGCTCCAACACACAGCCTGCGCATGACTGCGCAGCCACCCAACAGCCCGTGAAACATGAGGGCCAGGAGCTGTGCCTATCACCCAGGGAGCAGCAGAGGAGCGCGGGGTGGGCTCCTACGTGATCGCTGCCCCTGAGCACCCCCAGCCCTCCCCAGGACAGGGCTGTTCGGTGCCCCCAGCCAAATGCAGGCACATAGTGCTCCAGGCAGGGCGGTGCTGTGCTTTATCGCTCTTCTCTTGACTAGGCTAGACATCACCCGTGATGCTAATTTCTTGTTTGGGGTTTTACACATTTTTGTACTCCCAAGACGGTCGAGCATCTGCATAACTTTCACCATTAAAGTACTTTCACAGACTTCAAAGAGACCGCTAGGAGCTTAATCTTAAACAAGCGCGTAGGTATCTATTGAACTGTGGTTTCCAGTGGGGTTTTCTGAACTGGCGAGAACAGTCAGTACCGTTCTGAAAGTCCAACTTGTTTGTCTAGGTGTAGACAATGTGTCATACCTGCAGCATTTGTTCTTCCTCTGAAAATATCGTCGTATGCTTTCCATTGTGGGGTCACCTGGTAGGCGTGGATGAACACCACAAAAACCACTACCAAGCACATTAATGGCACCAGAGCAGCGGTGAAGAGAGCAGCGTAGGCATTCGGAATGAAGCACCTGATGGAAAAAAATGGGAAAAAATGCTGTTTTATAAACATAACAGACACCTCGAACAGGCATGAGTAAATTTTCAAAAAATGACTGGTTTTGGAAAGGATATGCTTTACAAGTAACAAATTCTTTAACTCTATTCCCAGAGTAAGCTTGATAGGATGCATAGAGCTCTGTTGGTTCTTATCTCCTCATCATATCTAAAGGAATATAACATTTGCACCCTAAAAGTATGCATGTTATATTTTAGCCTCACCAATGTTAGAGAGATTTAAATTGTTGCAATGGAATAAATTATATTTCAACAAACTCCATGCATGCTATATTCATTTAATGATGTATTCATTTAATGTGATCTCTCTTAGTTACCAAAGTCTAAAAGGGCATTATGCAATTTTATATACTTAGCTCCTGAAACCACAAAATTAAATTTTGAGAAATATATTTTTAAAATAAATGAACTAGTCTTAAAGGCAAGATAACTATTCCTCCTCAAGTTGTTGGAAATTATATGTCTTTTGCACACCGAAGCCAAATGCTCACTCCCTCCCATTTTTTTAATAATTGTCCTGTCTTTCTTTACCCTTTCCATTTATTAAAGTTATAATTATTTACAAAGATGTGACAGGAACACGTGTTAGTCTTGAAAAAGACCAATTACGCATATAAGATGATGACTTGAAGGATATGGAGATGATAGCTGAAGAGAGCTCTTGACAGTATGAGAGATCAGGGTTTTCTGTGAACTCCCCAGAGGTCAGTATGTGCTTTACTGCCACTGACCTACTCTAGAGATGATGCACAATGGAGCAGCCCAAGGGACTGCTTGGGAGTCAGTATGTCTAGAGAGTATGTGGTCACTGCTATCCCTATTAAGAGGGTGTAACTTACCCAGCCCTTCTGTTTTTCAGGTCAACTCTGCTAAATAAGCTTAGAGTCAATGTTGGTATAATATACATCTGAGAAGAGCCTGGGTATATGTTTCCCTGGTATATCTTTTGGATTTGCTTAGATGGACATGTGTACTCTGTCCAGCAAGTCCTGCAAGCCTCTGCGATTGCATTCTGTCAGCTCTTGACAGCATCTGGCACTCTCAGTGAATCCCAAAATCATTTCCAGCAGAATCCAGACACCTTCTACAACTCTTCAGAAGCTACAGGCTCAGTCAGATACCAAGCCAAGATACCACCTGATAACATCACTGAGCAAGTAAGCAACAAGGAAGGTAGGAACTCTCTATTGCAATTGAAGGTGTTTGTTTCACAGAATCTCAGAATGGTGGAGGTAGGAAGGGACTGTTGGATATCATCTTGTCCAAACCCCCTTGCTCAAGCATGGACACCTAGAGCTGATTGCCCAGGAGTGTGTCCAGATGGTTTTTTTAATATCTTCAAGGATGGAGACTCCATGACCTCTCCGGGCAACCTGTGCCAGTGCTTGATCAACCTCACAGTGAAAAAGTGTTTCCTGATGTTCAGAGGGAACCTCCTGTGTTTCAGATTGTGTCCATGGCCTTTTGTCCTGTCACTGGGCACCACTGAATAGCACCTGGCTCCGTCCTCTTTGCACCCTCTCCTTCAGGCATTTATACACATTAAAATGATCCCCCTGAGCCTTCCCTTCTCCAGGCTGAACAGTCCCTCATTGGAGAGATGCTCCAGTCCCTTACTCATCTTCATGGGCCTTTGCTGGACTTTGTGCAGTCTGTCCATGGCACTTTTGTACTGAGAAGCCCAGCACTGGACCCAGCGCTCCACGTGTGGCCTCACCAGTGCTGAGCAGAGGGGAAAGATCACCTCTCTTGACCTGTGGTCAACACAGTTGTTTCCTGGACACGACATCTGATCCATTTCATCCTTCTAATTGTTAATATTTCTTACGCATGAAATGTATTTTTGTTCCCTAAGGGAATTCTTGAGTGGGTCCAATTAGTATTAGGACATGAAGGCACATTACCATAACCTATGCTGCTTTTAATGATTATAGCAAAGCCAAGAATCTTAGCACAAGTATAGTCTTCTATAAAATTGCATTTATGTTCTGAAATCTGTAATTTTTTTTTAAATTTTATACATTTTTGCATTTCAGAGATTGCGTATACTCTTAAAAACCTATCTGAACGTCTTGAAAGTTTTCTGTGAACAGTCTTTTATATTCAGTTAATGAAAGCAGCATGAAAAGGAGAACCTACAGAGGTGAATCACTTTTACTGATACCCCTAGGTACTGGCTCTAAAAAAGACACTGAACAGTTATGTAGACAAGAAATACACAAAGCCGTATTAACATACAAAGCTTACTTTGGATTTTTTTCTTGAATGCTATGGGGAGTGAGTCAACGACGACCACTACTTCCTGTGAGTTTTATTCACAGATAGAAGTGTAATGATATATGTTGAAAGACATCTTTTATGCTGGAAATCACATGGAGTATCATAGGAACCAACTGAAAATATTTATCATACTTGATATTAGGGGTGCACATTTATAATTCCATTACCATGACACATTTGTCACATGGAATTACTGTCTGTCTCATATTCCTAGTATTGGATGGGAATAGGAGAAAAGCGTCCTAACACATCAACTAAGCTAGTGTTCCAGAACACTACTATTCTATAGAAAAAGGCTGATGTGGAAACTGGAATGATCTACATAATTACAAACCTTACTTGTTTAAAAAGGAGCATTATCTCCTGCAGTATAGCCTTTAAGCAAGTTGCCTTTTTTTTTTTTTAAACAGGCACTAGACTTTGTAAAGTAAGCCTTTAAGCCATAAAAGACAGAGACATTGTGCATAATGAAGTTATTTTTGTATTTCTTTCTTTGGTGAGTAAGCATAAGATTTTTGTTTTGTTTTGAATCTGAGTAATAGCAAAAAAAAAAAAAAAAAATACAGCTACCAGTTGAAATACATGCCTTGTGCAGAAAGGACAAGAAAAATCAACACTGGTAACTTCGTCAGAGACTGTCATTTTATTATAAAGCTTCTGTGACTTCTTGTTAACACTTTCTATTACCAAATCGTACTTTTTTTCCCCCGACTGTTTTGAGAAGTTTTGCTACCAGCTTGCATCTCTTCTAGCATCAAAAAGACAACTGTTCAGCTTTTGTATAAACTGCCTCCTCTCTTGCCCGTCTTGGCTATTGTTATCTGATTGAATGGCCCAACTTTGGTTCTGTTTTGACTACTTTGTTCTCATCATTGACTTTGTTTTGATCCCTGGTTTTGTGTTGATTAGTAAAAATTTCTCTGGTAACCTCAACAGGAACATATCCCTATTGGTTGATTCTCTTCCACTAGTCCTAGCTAAACTAATTTCTTTTCATTATCTTCAAGACTCCTTCTGGTACCCTCCCAATCTCCTGCTCCAGTCACAGTGTCGCTTCTCTCATGAACAACATTTTACTTCCATTTCAAATGTTTCTAACTTAGAATTTTTTTTTTCCAACTTATGAGAATATTAGACACATTATCCAAAGCCCTCTGTAGGTTTGTATCTGTTACAATTCTATGAAAAAGGTGAGAAATAATTTTAGAATAATTGTCTTTAGTACGTGTCTTCTCCAAGGCATAATTCCATACTAGTATGAAGGGTTTCATTATTAATTTCAGAACTGAAAAAAAACAACCCAGAAACTATATATTTTTTTTTCATTTAATATCAAGCAATAAGATTGTATTTTTTACCAGGCTTAGAATGATGAGAAACAACTTTAATATATAAGATTTTTTCTTCTCTCTTAAGAACTACCGCAGATTCGATCTAAATCGGTACTTTTAAAGAAAACAAACACGGGGAGATAAGGACATACAAGTGAGCAGACAATATCATCTTCCCTTTGGAAGCTCAGAAAATCATATACATGTTTTATTTTTCCTAATATTTCTAAAGGAGAAACAGAAAACAACCAGCAAGATGTATACTGGGAATATTTTTTAGCACAATTACACAATTAATAACAAAAAAGGGAAAAAACACAACACCAAAAAAAAAAATCGCAAAACAAACAAAGAAAAACCAACCAAGCAGCACTGTTAAGGAAATAAGGACTATTTAAAACATTAAGGAAGGCATTCAATGAATGGACTGACATATTTTGTTCCAATGTGTTATAGACATTTTCATTCCTTCATTGCCATGCCTTGAATTCTAAGGACCATATCTTCTTCAAATGCATCTGGAAACTATGGAAAGTTAAGTTTGACAAAAAATTGCAAGTCTTTTGGTCTGAGAAAAAAAATCTGGTCTTCTCTTTCAGTTTTGTCAGCAGGGAGCTAACCCTTTGACTTTTACTTGCCACATGAGTTTCTCTCCAGATCTACGCCTAGACTATTATTATTGCTGTTGTTGTCACTATTTTTTATTTATTTTTTAAATTTTCATTACTATTATTTAATCCTGGGCACAAAGCTCGACAACTCTTGAGCTTCTTCTCCCTTGCTTCAGGCATAGCTGGTTAGCAGGCAGCCTGGCACACAGAACAGAGAACTGTGGCACCACGTGACTGTGCTCATATTGCGCACGTTACATCAGGAAAGCAAAAGGCAAAGGTCAGGCTCATGAATTTGCGCTTCTATTTGTATTTCATCACCCCCATGCACAGAAAGAAATTGGTGTACCTAAAATAACCTAATGAAAGGCAAAGCTTGAATCATTTATTCATGCTTACTCAGCAAATTCTTCACAAAGCAGATGAGAGTGCTAAAAAATGAAAATATGGAAAATATGCAAGTTAGGCTATAATGTACATACAAATCTAGTTGTTCACACACTCTGGACTTTCTTAGAAAGCAATTTTCTCTGTTCCAGATTTTGGTTTTGTTGTGAAAGAAGGCTACATTACCCTGGAGCTGGCACTTTGTACTTCTTCCAGAACATGCTCAACAATTGTCCATGAAGTGCAGAGCAGGCCAGACAATAGAAACGTTTTTTTTCAAATAATTACTTGCTAAAAAGTTGTTAATCTGACAAACTATCTGCAGCAAATTGTGCATGACCTGTATCTAAGCGACATACCGAAACATAAAATATCTTTCTTTTACGAATTCATCCTAGATGATGATATTTGTTATCTGTGTCTGATGTTTTGGGCAGCTTAACAGTTCAATAACGAACCCGCTTTTGAAAACACTATAGGTTTTTAATAAGCAGAAGCTCTGGGCTTTTAGTTTTGAAGCAGTTATTAAGTATAACTCTCTGAGAAGATCTGATCTCTTGCATTGCATCTCTGAGTCACCAGTAAACTCCGTTGTCTGCTATATGTTCACTTGCAATTTCAGCTGATGAACTGCTCCTGTGTGGGCCTACATCTACTGTAATAATTCTTACCGGAGTTTATGCTGTTCCCTCTGGTCCCTTCTACCAACTTTCTGCTTGTTTTGGAACATTGCTGTTCTCTATATCAAATACCTTTACAGCTTTTGGCAGTGAGGTACAAACCCAAAGCAGTTAAGTGTCCAGGTAATGCTGTAGTATTTTATTTCCCTTAGCACCAAACTAGAGGCGCCGGTCCATGGACCCTGCACACACTATTCGGGGTTGCTGATGTTTTATGCACATGGCCATGTACCACGATGGTGGAATCAACGCAGTGAACCAGTGCAGAGCGGCTCATGAGGCACTGAACTTTAAAGCAGAGCATTTTAAAGCAAAACAGAAATAATGCTTATTTACTAGAAAACTGCATGCAGGAAAATGCTGGTTTTAGCAACTGTTTGAGACAGAATCGGTGGTGGGCATACCCTCAGAGCAGATCACTCTGTTGGCTTCTGCCATGCCAGAAGCTCCTGAACCTGATGAATTCTCAGCCTGAACAGACTATACAAGTCCAATCTTTTTTTGTTTTATATTGTAACAGTAGTCATTTTCCATAAATACGTTAAGCAACAAGATTAATGTTTGCGTTGTGTTTTGTTTTCCACTCCCCTGACAGGGAAAGAAACATGCGGACAATTTTGTTGTATGTGTTGGTTTTAAAAAAAAAAAAAAGGCTTAAGTTTCTATGAACTGATGTGAAGAAAACCAGTTGAAAAGGGTACACTAAACTTGAACATTTGAGATGATAGTACTAGTTCCTAAGGAAATTCAAGCCACATTCACAACAGAGACATTTCTGTTTCTAGAGTACATAACATTCTAGATATTTCTACAAGATTATACAAAGATTCACAACGCCAAAGGGGCACAGGTTTAGACCCATAGTCTTTACTCCACTTCATGCAGTCTTCTAGATACACTAACAACAGACTGCACAACACCCCAAAAACACAGACTTAACACTTTTTAAAACTCAGTGGAAGACGGAATTGAAGAGAGTGGTCCAATTTGATGTGCTTTATGGCTGCCTTGGGCAATGGAGGGTGGTGTAGCGTTTATCTGGAGTTTTTTTGAGCTTTACTGCACAGATGGGAAGTTTGCAACCCAGCCAAAAAACAGCGGCATGTATGACAGTGGCATGTATAACAGATGCCACCTTGCTACCTAACATCGAGGCAAGTATTGGCCTGCGATGGTATCATGGGTACAGCTACGGGAGGGTTTAACACCAGTAAGAATCTGACAATATTTGTGAAGTACCATCAGAAACGACTCACTGTCCATGTGAACCTTTTACTAAAGGAAATTGTGCTGTAGCACAGAACTAAAAACCTTTTTTTCTCTCCACAAAAAAGCTTTTCTCTATACTACACCCTTCGTCATTAGTGCCTGATCTCTCTCTAGCCTGATGAAATACACGCAATATCTCCAAGAAACCTGTTTCAGTGCTTCACAGGACTTACCTCGAGGGACCATTTCCCAGCATTAACACTTGCTTGGTGCGGTTTATGTGTGCACATTATGTCTTGGGATAATCAACACGGATGTGGGAAACAGATTTTTCCCTTGTTTGCTGCAACATTTCTCTATCTACTTGTAAATTGCTACAATTTTCTCCTCCAGTCTTCTTTTAACTGAGCAGTCTGCGATCTTTCAGTCTGTCTGAGCACATTTTGTATTTAAGACCTTTGCCAGTCTCATTGGTTACACCGCTTTGCTAATGTATTTCTTAAATCACAGGGTCCAGTACCTTTGAGAGCATTTCATCTCAGTACATGACTACAGTAGACAGACTTTATGTGTCCTTAAGACTAAGTTGCTTTGTATATAGGCCTGTACCATGCCTGCCTTTTGTGCTGTAGCACAAAGTTGTTGACTCATGCTCAGTTTATCATCCACAATACACACGAGATCTTTGCCTGAAGAACTGGTAAACAGCCAGTTATTCCCCATCCTATTTTTGCATAGCTAATTATTCTTGGCAAGATACAATTCTTTCCACATGTCCCCACAGAATAACATGCTACTTTTTCAGAACAGACCTCAGATGTCAATAACGTTATGAATCATAACCGACATTCAATGTATTTCTTTCCCAGCTTTGTGCTGTGGCAAATGTGAATGGAAACTCCTTTATCCCAGGCTTGTATTATATGAAGTTAATGTAATATTTTCCAGTCTATTAGTAACCAAGGAAGATGTTGAACAATATTCTAAGGACATTTTAAAGTCATGACTCCTTGAGCAGTTTCATTCAAGAATTACGAAAAAATTACCTGATTAGTTAGTCTGTTGACAGCTTTTTCAATACGTCTTGGAATATATAGGCAAATTTGAGATGATTAGATATGTACTAACATTGCTCCAAAGGTCAGGAAGGGCAACAACATGATTTAACTGACATATCAGCCTGTTGAACAGATCCAACCAAACAAATATGAGACACGATAAAACATTCAGCTCATGAAGAATTAAAAAGCAAAAATAATGATGCTTTTCTGGACAACAGACTACATCAGATAAACAATGTCATTCTTTCATGAGGTTACACGTTTGGTTTATAAATGCACCTGGAAACTTTTTGACACTTTTGAACTATGTAGTGGGATGCAACACAAGCAAAGCAAATTTGTAAACCCTGTTACACACCTACCACACTCACTGGTTAGTTCTTAATTCTGCAGAAAAGAATCTGGAAATTACAGTGGATCACATTAAGCAGAACATCAGTTGCAACTTCATGCTGCTGCTGCAGAGGTAGATGTCATACTTGGACATATGAACAGCAGTACACAGCGCAGCACATACAAAGTAACCGTTCTGCCTCAATCAGCATGACAGAAACCTCAGTGGCAAGCTGTGTCCGGTTTTAGCACATTTCAAAAACATGAATTGCATGAAGAAAGTTCAGAGGAGAGCAATGAAGACTACCAGAGGTCTTATAAATATGTTCCACTCAGAAAGACCGAAACAAATTGTTTTGATTTGCTTGGTTGGTTTGTTTTTGGTTTTTTCTTTCTAAAAAGAAGTGACATGTATTGGCAAACTACAGCAGGCAAAGGAACTGGCAGCCTACGAATAGGCAAAATCCGAAACCATAAAACTTTCTCCATGTTGTAATACATTTTTCTTGCTGGAAAACACAAGTTGAGGGGCTTAAACTATACCAGGATTGGCTGATGGCTATCAGAGTAGTCCCAGAAGGGATTAGCTGCACGGGGCTACGTCCCTTAAAAAAGTATCCAGACACAAACTAGCAAGGTATTTTCAACCCCAGAAATTAATGTTTGAGAAAAAAAAATATAAAAATACCTAAAGCACATGCCTTACAATGAGAGATGTTAGGCAGCTCTTATTTCTGAGTTTGAACTGTTCTTTCCAATGAAGCCCCTGAGGATCAGTTCTAACGTAGATAAAGCTTTCTCTTCTAGGGAACGCTTGTTAAACATTTCCTAGGCAATCCAGAGAGTCAAGCTCAAAATAGGAAACAAAGAAGATCAGATGAGCTTTCTTTTTTCCGCTCTAGATCATTTCTTAATTCTACTCCTTTCCTTGTCTCGCCTTTCCTTTCTTCTTTCCCTTCTCCCCTTCCTTTCTCCCTTTACCCGTCCCTACTCTTCATTATCAATAACTGCAAACTATGCACATGCACAGGATAACTGCACACATCCAGAGAACATCCCTAGCATGTATTTTATTTGCATCCTATTAGGTATTTGACTAGGATGTTGCCCGCGAATGCCTCTGATGATAAGCAAGCTCATTTATACCCATAATCAGCTAAAATATTGCACAATCCAAACCGCATAATAGGAAAAGCAATCCTTCAGACGCACAACAGTGAAAACCACATGTACAGCTCCAGTGCTTACTTTATCCAGTACCCCAAATAATGTTTACCAAAACCTTTACTTTCACTGCTAATGGGTCTCGCATCCTGCTAATGGTCAGAGAATCTCTCTCTAAAGATACGCATAAAACACAAAGAAGAGAATTTTAAAACAACCCATCAGCAAAGATTTTTCTAATTTTTTTCCTTTGCAAAGGGCAAAGGGCATTGCAATACAACACAACATCCCAAGGTTTACATTTTTTTCCTAAGTCTTCAGAAAGCAACCATTGCGTTCAGGTGTGCTCTGAGCAATAACACGGCATGCAAACAATAGTGTTGAGTGATGCTTCTGTCATCTATAGTTACTAAGCAGGGCTATAAAGATTACAGTTTCCATTTGCAGCGTAGGAGGAAAACTTAGTGATGTAACATAATTTTTACAAGGCTTTTAGGATGTTGGTGCCAGGTCAAAAAGCACAATGAAGGAGAATGCAGCAGCCAGGACAGTTGTTAGACAATCAGGCCTCTGTCTCTGTGGATGCAGTAACATGCAAGTACAGCTTGAAACAACATTTTTCAATCAAATATTGGTCCAATGTTGGCACGATACATCTGCTTGGTTAAGTGAAAGGAAAAACAAGGATCCAGGAAGAATTCCCATCCTCTTTCAATGCTGACTTAGTGGGGGACATCCACACTGGCAAATGAAGATCTAGAGATCTGTGGTCAAGCACGGAGCCTCTTGCTTGACCAAAATGCCCAACTCTGTTTAGCATAGCTCCAACTAGGTATTTTCAAAACAATATCCAGGCAGAGGCAGACCGAGTCAAGAAAGTTGTTATTGATGAAACTACAGCAGATTTTACTCCTTTCATCCTCTAAAGTCTATCAACACCACTCCAAACCTACTCCAGGCCTTACGGCTCTCAAAAACACCCACGTGCCACTTGTGAGGGCACACCACACATACCCTGGGGTTTCTGTTATAAAAACACTCCCTGGTTGCTGTCAATGCAGCTCCCATGTTGTTTCAGATGATACTCTAAATTGAAAAAACCCACACATAACAATACATTTTATTGCTACGGAAACTCTTTGAAGAGACCGGAGCAGATACAGGACCAAGTGCTATATAGTTTTGGCTGGGGGGGATTTCAAACAAATCTGAATGAGAAGCAGTCTGTGTCACTTAACCTTTGGGCCAGGTATCAGTCCTTGGAGCCCTTTTATTTGGCATGAATGCTTGGAATTTGAGACGTCATTTTATAATTTGAAACATTTTCAAAAGTAGCAAGTAGTAACCTCTTCAACTCTAAGAGGCCTAGTGAAATTGGTAATTCTGGGTGATGGCGGATACCTAACAGTTGGAGAGACATAGGCTCCTTTACAGTATTTCAAGTTGGTCCTGAAAATTTATACACCAGTATATTTTTTCCTTTGTCTTGGTTTACAGTGGTAAGATCAAACTTCTACAGAAAATTCAATGATGATTAGGAGAAAGTATCTTCTTACAGTTTTATTACAGTGTTTATGTATAAATTAAAATCAGCTAATAAAGTATATTGAAATACTGATTCATTACACTAAGTTCAAACTGTGATAGTCATATCCCAGTAGTTAAAATAATAAAATATATAAATGAAGGCCTAAATATAAACTAGTCTTTTTGCAAATTTGTATGTCATAATTTCCCAACCAGCAAAAGAGAATGTTTATGTCTGTGCTGTTTCAGAAACTGACAGCAGTGTTTGAGCATCTTTGTCTGATGCAGAAAACTCCAGCAACTATAGAAAAAAAAAAAGTCATATTAAAATAATGTACTGCAGCTGCATAATGACCTGCATGAAAAGGAAGCAACAGTTTCCATTCTTTTAAAAATATATTATTATTACAAAATTGTGATGATGATGATAAAAATAATAATTATGATAATAATGTTGTTTTTCAAAATGCTATGCATCCCTCACCAGAAAGTGTAAAAACATGATTTGACAAAAACAAATATCTGGCTTCCAGCATCACTACACAAGGCCATGGATGCCTCAATAAAAATAAGACTCAAAAGGCCATGGCAGCTGTACTGAAGCTGAGTGTTAATGGTCAGACAGACTCTGCATTTCTAACAGCTCATTATTTGTAATAACCTCAGGCCCATGGCAAGTTTGAAAAGAAGAAGTGACATGGCTTGGGCAAACCGACCACTGGAAGGCAAGCACAGTGCTATCGTGGCTCAGGAAGACACAACACATCCCCTTTCATGATTCAGTGGTTCAGAAACCTTCGTAGGAGCACACTGAACAAGGACTTTCCCTCCAACTAGGGTGATTTTTCTACAGGACTGAGCAGGGAAGAACAATTTCACACTGGTCAGCATAAATTACTGCCGCCTCGGGGTACTCTAAATTACATTTGACAAGCCAGAGAGGTTATTCAGGCAGCAGAGGCTGACTGAAATGTGGCATGGCTTCATATTTTGATGACTCTGCAATATGTAAGGGTTTCTTTTAGCAAGAGGTTCCTCTCAGGAAATAGGTATTTTATTTTTTTTGGTCTGCTCTGCAACAAAAAAGTAGCTTAAAATAACCAGGAGAGGGATATCTGATTTATGTTTTCACCAGGTAACTCTAATAAATGGCCTTAAGGTAGGGTGAAAGCATCACTGGTTTATAACTGAGTCAAAGGGCGTTGCTGGACCTTTCAAAGAGGCATCACCCAGCCCACGTCCCGCTGACATCCTCTGGGCAGGACGTGGTTGCCCACCACCTCTCCTGTATTCTTTGGAAAATCCCTGCCACCTTTTTTTTTATTATTATTATTGTTATTTTTTACCAGTGACTTGCGATCAGACTGCATACTTAACCCATGTTGGCCAAATTACATGTTCTGTATCAAATTTTAAACTGAACTGTGATTTTCTTAAATGGAGCTGCAGTACAGCTGTATTACAAAATAGCTTGAATTTTGGTTTTATTTGGAAAAATCTTGGAAATGTACTTATTACACACTGGAAATTTCTAACTAGATGATAGTTTAGGATTTTAAAGTGGTATTTAGATACGTACATGCTCTTACTAGGAACATTTTGTCTATTTCTTTCCGGAAAAGAAAGGCAGGCAGCTATGAGAATTGGGCCCTAAATGCAAGCAATTGGGTCCTAAATACTGACTGTACTGAAATTAAAGGGTGCGTGACGATTACAGAAGTTTTTTAAAAACTGGCACTCTGCTGGAGTTACATTTTATGAAGCAAAAAGTTTTCAAATATTGGTGGGTTCCAGTCCCGAAGAATAATCTGTTATGTGTAAAGCACCTCTGAAATGTAAGACGACAGAGAGAACAGTTGTAAATACTACACTTCTCTCTGCGTGATCTGTATCTGAGGCTATTTAAATGTTAGTTCCTGTTGCTTCTAGTTCTGAAAAGAAAAACAAAAAAATCCTTTTTGTAATTTAAAGAGGGAATTTGCTAAAAATAAGTAAGCTTTCTACCAGTAAGATAAGACGTTTAGGTAAGCTAAGAAAATGTCAGGTAAAACAAACTAGAAATTTAACAAAGCACACCAAGCATTTATAAAGATTTCTCTCCTTTTTTAACTTAAAACAATACAGCATTTGCTGAACTTCTGCCATAAGCTCATGTCAGTGCTGTGACTGATAAGCGAAGAACACGTATAAATAAATGGTCTCGCTGATAAGCAAACCACTGGCAACCCTTCCTGCTATGAGGTTTTTTTTAAAAACTTTGCCTCAGTTCTCACCTCTGAGAAACACAGCCAGAGGATCTCCAGCTCCGGCTGTTAACAGAGGCTTTTGCAAAATGGAGAGTTTTGTTTGTTTGGGGTTTTCAGGGTGTTTTTTTGCCTGTTCACCCTCCCCCGCCTTTGCTTTGCAGGCACACGCCACTCTCAGTACAGCATGTGCAGGACACCGCACAGGGCGGAAACCCACAGTGTGACTGCTCGCTGGAGGAACCACCAGTTTCTTTGCTTGCAAAAAGTCTGAAAAACCTAAACGTGCAAGCCTGCAGAGTCAGCAAACCCCCCTCCCCATGCTGCCCCTTCTCGAAAGCTCTGCATCTGCCTTTCCCAACCACCTGGCAAAACTCCACTCTCGGCTCAGGGCGCCGCCGCTGCTGCTGAGCAAACGCCGAGGACCATGCCCCAGGAGCTCAGGTCCCTGCTGGCAGCAGTGCCACCATGCATAGCCACCTCCAGCAAGGGGCACAGCTGGCAGCGCTGCCACGTGTGTCAGCCCCGGCACAATGAACTGCCACTTTCTCAAGGCTGAGCGTTACAGGCTCCGCCAGCTGTTTGTTAACAGGGTCGTACAAGGCTGTGCTTTGTTACGCCAGCGCCGGCACGCTGCGCAGACCGTCAGGAAAGCTGCTTCTGACAGCTGAGCATCCCAAAGGCAGCACAGCTCCACAGGGAAGATCATAGGATCATAGAATTGTCTGGGTTGGAAGGCACCTTTAAGATCATCAAGTCCAACCACCAACCTAACACTGCCAAGTCCACCACTAACCATGTGCCCCAGCACCACCTCTACACGTCTGTTAAATACCCCCAGGGATGGCAACTCCACCACTTCCTTGGGCAGCCTGTTCCAGTGCTTGACAACACTTTCAGTGAATACATTTTTCCTAATATCCATCCTAAACCTCCCCTGGTGCAACTTGAGGCCATCTCCTCTTGTCCTATCATCCGTTCCTTGGGAGCAGAGACCGACCCTCCTCGCTACATCCTCCTTTCAGGTAGTCGTAGAGCATGATAAGGTCTCCCCTCAGCCTCCTTTTCTCCAGGCTGAACAACCCCAGTTCTCTCAGCTGCTCCTTATCAGACTTGTGCTCCAGGCCCCTCACCAGCTTGTTGCCCTTCTCTGGACACAGTCCAGCACCTCAATGTCTTGAGATTGATGGAGCACCTAGCAAACACATAGAACAGCATCCTCTGCACAAGCACTGAGTCTCTGCCCCAAAAATACCTGCCTAGTTGGAGCTGCAAGTTCATCTTACACTTTTGTGCACCTTTGAAAGAGATCTTATTCTCTGTACGTTGTGCAAGTTCATAAACCCATGGCCATGATGTTCCACCAGCTGTTTCGCAGGCTATGCTACATCTGTAATCACAGAATGGTTAGATTTGGAAGGGATCTTAGAGATAATCTACTTCCAACCTCCCTGCCATGGGCAGGGACACCTCCCACTTGACCAGGTTGCTCAAAGCCCCGTCCAACCTGGCCTTGAACACCTCCAGGGATGGAGCAGCCACAACTTCTATGGCCTGTGCCAGTGTCTCACTACCCTCAGAGTGAAGAATTTCTTCCTAATATCTAATCTAAACCTACCCTCTTCCAAAAACCATTATCCCTCATCCTACTGCTCCACACCCTGATCAAGAATCCTTCCGCAGCTCTCCTGTACTTCCCCTTTAGGTACTGGAAGGCGCTATAAGGTCTCCCTGGAGCTTTCTCTTCTCCAGGCTGAACAACCCCAACTCTCTCAGCCTGTCCTCACAGGAGAGGGGCTCCAGCCCTCTGATGATCATTGTGGCCTCCTCTGGACTCACTCCAACAGGTCCACGTCTTTCTTATGTCGGGGGCTTCAACAGATGGGGTCTTGATCATGCTGACAAGCACACACATTTTGATGTCAAAATGTAATAGATTCCTGGTTCAATTTGCCCTACTTACCTAAGAGATGGAGTGCAAGCACTGGAATCAAGGAAAAAACACTTTTCACCTTATAATTTCAGCAAAACTAATTATTTGAGAGAGGTTGTATATCCCTATGGAATTATTTTGGAAAAAAATAGAGAAGGTGAGTGCTTTCCCTGTAGCTGCAGCTCAAAGATTACACCATGGTGTTACTTTTGCTTTTGTTTAATCACTTTTCCTCAAAATGAAATAGGGGATTTTCTCAGGAACACCAAACATCCTCTGCTTATGGGTCAAAGCAAGCAAATCTCAGATGAACCATAAAAGTTGCCCCAAAGAGTCCAGTACAACTGTGAAACAAGTCATCCACTTGTAAATGTTGAGACTTCTGTAATCAAATACTACTGCCCAAAGCACAACACAGCTAGACTGACCCGCTTCGATTTAGTGCTGTACTTGGCCTCTGTCACCTCATCAGGATGATGTGAAAATGAACAGCCCAAAGAAATCTCTTATTGCCCATATTGCTGCTGTGGATATTGTTTGTTATGAATGAAAATGAAAGCCGCGTTTCTGTTTGATGAATTTAAATCAGTTTATATCTCATGCAGATTAGCTCAGGGAGAGGCCCACACCTTTTATTTCATATATAATTCAACATGGGGAAATTAATTCTTTTACTGGATATAAGTTTCAAATTAAATTCAAAATGTTTAATAACAGGTTTTCCAGATTTTATAGAGTAATAATGTGGCAGTCAACCCTTTGGCATTATTTAGTTTTCTTTTAGTTTCTTGCCTCTATGCAGCAAAACAAAGAGGAAAGAGAGTGAGGGGAAGAGGAGAAGAAGGAGGAAAAAAAGGTAATGAAAACACAGTTAGATCATTTCAGTCAAGAAATGTAAACTCAGAAAGCAGCGGAACTTACAATTGCCAGAAATCAAGCCAAGGCTTGCTCATTCTTGTTTACAACAATTTTGTTGTAATTGGGACAGATTGTCCCAACAATTTTTTGAAAGACAACCCTATATCAGCGGGAATTGCTGCTAGAAATTTGACCCTATCACCTTTACTCACATGTCAAAATTCATTATGAGTAGCACCATATTCATTAATGGCAGTGCTCACAGAGTGACTACCAATTGCAAAAAACAGCGCGGAAAATCCAGTCCACCAGAAACAAAGAATGAAGAAGTGCCAAGATGTTGTTTTGAAACAGCAAAGAACAGGATCTTCAGGAGATTCAGTTTGAGTCAGTGTGTGCAACAGCAGTCTTGTCAATAAACCAGACCTATTGCATAATAAAGTGAAAAACAATTTCCTTGTTTTTCTCTACTCCTGCTGTTACTGTAGAGCTAAGCAGTTGGGAAAAGGGGAAAAATAAAATTCCTAAGCAATGCTTTCCTATAATGAGAACCCAAAATGTCATCCGCTGTTTTAGAACATGGCCCACTGTGTTTCAGTCTTCTCATTATAGTATCCTCTGGAAATTTCTCTGAACAATTTCATACCTACTTTTTTTACTTTTTTTTTCCCCCCATCATGTGAAAGTAAACACTAAGGAAGTACCAATTACCAAAGGAGAACGAACAATGACCTAGCAGAAGCACTGCATTAATACAGTTTAGGCTTCCAAGGCACTGGAAGCTCTGGAGTCCCCAGGCAGATTGCTCCCGAAGTCCCCAAAGATGGGTAGCCTTCAGCTTTTGACCAGGAAAATAAACTGGCAGAAACCTGCTTGAAATCTCTTGGAGCAGGGTTCTTGCCAACACTGTAATTTTAAAATTATATAAGGAGTTATGTGTCTGATTTCAGCTAATTATCTTGCTCCTGTTTACATCTAAGGCTTCTTTCTCATGTGTATCAGCCATTATCAACAACTTTGAAACAATGACCTATTATTATGGTTATTTTGTGGATTTTTTGCTATTTAATATTTGCTACAGCTTCCCCCATGCAAGAAGAGGTTTCCTTTGTACTAGCTTTCAGGACGGACACTCCTAATTAGCTTAGTTTTTCTTCTTGTTCTTTAAACCAAGGATTTTAATACAAATCTAGCTGAAAAAGGAGTTGTTTCAATGTGCAAACCGTCAAACATAAATGAGACTCGTGGTCACAGTCCTACCCTTTGGCATGAAGAATAACAAAATTTCACGCAAAAGTTTTTTTCCTGCTTCCAAACAGTCTTTAATATGTACAACTTTTTTAATCTGCATGTTTTGTTGTAACACAACTAATGTCCAGGATAAGCACACACTTCTTTTCCAGCCTCTCTATTAGACATACTGTTTCTATATAAGCCAAACTGACAGTTAAATTTATTAATACTAGTACAGATCCATCTGCTAAAGCTGCGCTCCTTTTTCTCATATGTACCTTACTGCAGTTTGGTGAGGTACACTTTTAATTACCGGTGCTGTTACATAGCACAGACGAGTCTGCCTTCCAAGGCACAGCTCACTGCACTAAACACAGCCAATGTCCACGCACTTCTCACAACTGAAATGTGAACACAAAATCGACCCACTGCAGAACAGTGCTGCAGTAAAGTTAAAAAAACCAACCAAACAAACAATTTTTTTTCCTAGTCTTTTTAGGAAGATCAAATACAAGAGGTTAGATATATATACTTATTATAAACAGCATGTCTGTGTCAATGAAGTAGTTGGAGCCAGTTGCTGGTATAGATCTCACTATTGCTTATTTTAGCATTTCCTGCTATATTCTAGCATATCAGATGAAGGCTTTTCTGAACTGTTGGAAAAGAGATAAGCTGACAACAAGCTTTTTTAGTACCAGTAGGCGGCACTCTGCTAATTAAAGACCATAAAGTAGGAAGGACTATCCTGCTAATTTCTTACACAACCCAAAAGGAAATACAAAGCTTTTAAAAGCTGTCGGTGGCAGGGGTGCAAGCCTTAATCCTGCAGCTGTTCTCGGTTACTCTTGCCATAGTACTACGCAGGCTTCAGAGGAGTCTCTGGAGTTTTGCTTGGGCGCATAAATCCCCTCATCCGAACCTGTTTGAAGGATCAGGCCCCAAGGTCATTTGTGGGTGCGGCTTTCACCTATAACAACCTATCCTTCCGACCCTGTAAGACTACCTTGATTTGCCAGAACCTCACAGCGGTTGGGCATTTTACCTTAATAACAAATATTTTTCTCTACTCCCTTTTCAAAATTCCATCACTCAAATCAGCCGGAACTTATCTTTATTTTAATGCTTTAAAAGCACAACACAGTGATTATGCCTGTTTCCGATGTGCTAACATTTGCTTAACATTAACCGTTAACATTTGCCAAGAAACAAAAAGCACTCAACCCCCTTCCCCCCGCCCTCAACTATTTTCCTCCACTGAAAACATATGTTGGTAATGAGGGATAAATAAAAGGTAATTAAAGCCATCACACTTAGCAGTGAGATATTTTTAAATAATCCTTAGCAGCGGGTAGCACATTAGGCAGCTTCACTGGAAATAATGCAGGAATTTAGAGAATAAAGCACAAGTGCAGAATACAAAAAGGCCAAAGTTTGAACTCTCTTAACTATTACTATAGGTCAGGGAAGTAGGTTAACTTTCCCAGTATATCCATCTATCCATCTACAGGGATCTCTGTGTAGCGGTGCAGTGTAGACATAACCCAAGCTGCTGGTTCACCAGAAACATTTCTCCTACAGTAGCACAGATCTCAGCATGGGCTCATTTGCCCTGCTGAGAAGGGCAAAACAGTGAATGGTGAGAAATCAGCCAGTGAAAGAAGCAGGCTTTTCTCCCCCCATGACTCCAGCTGAGTGGTTCGCGCAGCAATCGGCCCCGCATGCAGATGTTCAAGCATCGTTCTGCGCTGAGCTCTAGCAACCACGGTTTGCGAAAGCTTTTAAGTCCTAGGTGATTTGCCAGCGAACTGAGGAGAAAGAGAGTGGAAAAACTGGGAAAACAGGAAGCGCAAGCTGGAGGGAGAGGACCACGCAGGGAGACACTTCCAAGGCCACGCAGAACATAAGGCAAGGCTTAGGCGTTGGGGGACGGGAAATCCACATCCATTCGTCACACAAGCCTCTTCCCCTTAGCATGTCTGACAGTTCAATTACAATCCCTGAATGCCTTTTTCTGGCTATTCTTAGCTATTTTCGTAGCTATTCCTGCCCGTAAAAGTCTGGTGTTCCAAGCCTGTTATTCTAAGATTCAGGACTAAATTCAGCACTTTTGAAGAAATAGTGGAAGGGGGACATAGGAGACTTCATCCAAGTACTTGGACAGCAATCAGTTCGCTCAAGGTAAAAAAAAATCCTGTTACTGGTAGCGGCACAAGCCCCTAGGTTTAAGAAAGCAGGGCTCCATTTCAGGGAACAGCGAGCGTGCCAGGGATCCCAGCCCAGAACATGTGGCAGCAGAGACAGAGGCATTCAGCTTGGTGAGACCCAAAGCAGCATCCAGTGTTTTGTCTGGGTCACCAGCACACCAGCCTGGCAGGTGTTCACTTACAGAGAAAGCAGGACTCTATTTGCAACAAATAATTAAGGTTTACAGGGTCCTCCTTGTAAGTGCAGACAGTAAATAATTAGAAGTTGTGGGGCCTGGAGCCCTTGAAATAAAACTTAACAAAAAGTAGTGTCTGGAAAGGTGCTCTAGGAAGATTTTATCCTTACAACAGCATCAAAACAAATGAACCTTGGAGAAGTACTTAGACAAGACATCACGAACTGTTATGTTTTATGTTTTTCTTCAGATCTGGAGCCCAGACTGTCCCCATCCTCCCACCTATCTTTATGAGTTAAAACTTACTTATTTAAGAAATCTTTGGTGCAGCTTACCATTCAAACTTCCAGTCCTGGCAAGACTTTAAAGTAAACATTTCTCATCACATGCAACTATTTTGCAGTCTGTATAACAAGTAGGGCACAATCACAGGTTCGTGCTTCTTTCAAGCCTTCCACTTTTTCACTAGACAGGCAAGAGATGTGAACCCTGCTATCCTGCTAGTGTTTGTGCCTCACCACACCAGCGTCCTTGGAAGTGTACAATACCTCTGGTTTTGGGCATTGTACAGCTCTCAGCATACAGGTGTTAAACAAGCCAACAATTAAGACTTAATATCCCAGAGCATGAGTTATCACCATGCTTCTATTTTATCACTAGCTTGGGTTACAAGCCAGCAGGGCACGACTCGCTCAAGGAAACCGAGGATTCACACAGCAACAGCACTGCTTGTTTTGTCTGAAATTCAGGTCTGACTCCCTTTCATGTGAGGATACACAAAGTGCCCCTGAGCCGCTGCGCTGCACTTGGTACAGGAACACATTTTCTGTGAAGTTTCTTTTCCAAATAATGTTGGCCATGGCTGCTGGACATTAATTTGTGCCCCGTGCCCTTCCTGTGTATAAGAGCTTGATTCAGAGAAACTGCAGTGCGAGTAACAGGAAGAGTTGTAACTCTTAGTCACAGAAAAAAAGTCTATGATTTGCAGCTTTCTGTAGCCTTGTGTTCTCCTGTCCCCTGGACACGGCTGCACAGTCACAGATCCAGTGACTTTGCTGGAAAAAACTCTGCCTTGGGCTACACTGTATGCGAGATACAGTGTTTGTTTTCTAGAAAGGAATTTTGCTGGACAATCATTTTTGCTTACTTCTCATAGATATCATCATGGCAGATGGTATGATAGAAAGAAGATACATTGGTAAGAACATTCAGCTTAGCCTTTTTCTGCTGTTAGAAGTTATCATATCACCACCACTGAAACCAAATACACGGATTCTTCTAAGATTTTAAAGTATTGCAAAGGTACACGTGGTTCTTCTGTGCTCAGTTTGTTTGCACAGGGGATTTTACAGAGGAAAATCACAGAACCACAGAATGGTCAGGGTTGGAAGGGCCCTCTGGAACTCCCCCAGTCCAACCCCCTGCCACAGCAGGGTCACCTCCAGCAGTGGCACAGGATGGCATCCAGGTGGGTTTGGGATGGCTCCAGAGTGGGAGACTCCCCCCGCTCTCTGGGCAGCCTGTGCCACTGCTCTGCCACCCTCAAAGGGAAGAAGTCCCTCCTCATGTTAAGATGGAACTGCCTATGGTCAAGTTTGTGCCCGTTACCTCTTGTCCTATCACTGGGCACCACTGAAAAAAGACTATTCTCATCTACCGGGCACCCTCCCCTTAGGTATTTATAAGTAGTGATAAGTATTTATACTTATTATTATATTATTATATAATATATAATTATATAGTTATATTATTATAATATATTATATAATTATGTTATTATTATAAGTATTTATAAGTATTGATAAGATCATTATTGATAAATGAATGAACCAAGTGGGGCCTCCTGATGTAGAGCGGAGATCATTCTTCCTTTGGGCAAATAAATGATTCTGCTCTTCTGGAAGAGACACTTCCAAAAACTGGTCGGATTGTCAGAGGGAAAAGAACTCTTAAAAGAGCAAGGAGCAGACTGCCAGGTCTCAGAAATGACTGGAAAAAAAAGTTCTGGAAACTAGAGGAAACTGTACAGTTTGCTTCAATTAAAAAAAGCTAGGCTAAAGCTTGACTAACTCTGCTTGAAAACCAGCTTGACCAGCTTTTGCAAGGACACAGTGGGCAGGGAGATATTTGTTTATAAACTTTAAAATTTTTATTCTGTCATGTCTAATTACTTCCAGTTTTCTCCATTTCAAAGGTTACTTGTTTTAGTTTATACTCTAATAGAAACAGTCCTTTGGCCTTCTTAGGGGAATTCAGTTTCAAGAAGAAAGTCTAGTCAGATGCAAAGCTTAAAGCTGCAACAAGAGTGCTTCTCAAGTTTACAAAAAAACATATTTTAATGCTATTGTCAGCAAGAGTTTTCAAACAGCTCAAGTGAGTGAAAAGTTCAAGCTCCACTGAGCTGTGAGTCTGGCCAATTTTATATTACATTTTCTTTCTAACATCTCTTGGGCCCTAGTCGAGTGAAAGTAGCATAACTAACACTTAAACTCATGTTTGTGAACAAAAACTGATAATTACAATTAAATAATTCTGTCCTCTGATCTCAGAAACAGACGAGTTAAGACCAAACCACTCAAATGGGTGTTGTTCCACTGACTTCAATGGGGATTTAAATTTTTACTTGTATGCAAGTGTGGACAATTCCATTTTCAGGGTTCCATGAGAAATTAGAAAGCTGCTTTAGTGTCAAGGATGCCCATGTTAGAAGTTCTTTAGCTTGCTTCTTTGTTTTTTAAGTGTAAGAGAGTTATAACATGTCATGAACCCAAACCCAGCTTCCTCTGTAAAAGATGATTGAATTGTTGCTCGTCCCAAGTCATTCACCAGTCTGAGGTTTTATATCTATACCTGCATTGTTTCCAGAAGAACTATCTGCAGTCTGTAAATCCGCTGTGATGCAATCCCTCTAAAGATACATGTAAGGCATATACAGCTGACGTTTTTCCTCAAAGTAACCATCAGTGAGACTCAGATGAAACTGGTGGGAGCTAGCTTTTATGTAATTCTTCACGTTCCTCTCTTCGCTTCTCAGCTGAACTTCGCATCTCTCTTTGCCAATACCCACAATTTCAATTTGCCTCCAAATGTTTTCCACAATACCGGGTAAACTGTGTCTTTGTACTTTAAGAGACCTACAAGAAATATACTAGTCATTTTAAGTATATTGCTAAGATTAAACTCACTTTAAGAACCTCAGCTAAAAGCTATTTAGAAATGAGGGCATGACTGGCTAGCTGTATATACCAGGACAACAGCAAATGTTGAACTGTGTGAAGATTGGGACCTGCAGTGAGATTTGGAATTTGATTTTAAGCTAAACCCTTGTCTTGTTGTGAACTCATCTGTTCATAAGTTCTTCTTATTCTACAAGAAAAATTCTTCTCAAAAGGAAAAGAAGGTTGTTAAAGTGTGCTCGAACATTAATTCCTGTAAAGAAACACAGATTATGGGTTTGTTTTATAACCTTGAAAGAGACAATCAGATGGGAGATAAGAAAAAAAACCAAACAAAACAAATGGAACAGAAAGATTATCCTGAGGTCTGTACTTATGTCACAACACAAAGTCATGGTGACATTCAATGTAATACAAAATGACAAAAGGAAATACTTTCTAAAACAGCATGTACCTAAATAGTAGAACTCATGTCCTTAGAAGATATTTTAGACAGAGATGTTTTAGACAGATATTGTAGCAAATTCAAACGGGTACAGCAAATTCAAACTGTACAACATAAAAGCTCAGAAATATAGAAGGATAACATACTTTTTTTTTTTTAGAGTGATTTTGAACCATCTAGTTCAGAGCTTAATTCAAATCTTACCACTAAAAAACACCAATGGCTCAGCCATCACGGCAATTCCTAAGCAAGAATATACGTTTTAGAGCATGGTTACCAGAGACCAGGGCAGACAACATACTTGATATTTAGAGACACATTAGAGAATTCCATTACAAACATTGACAAATTCATGTAAGACTATTACCATAACACCGTAAGTAAAAAACAGGGTAGATGGCAAATGCCTATCCAAGACCCTTCCACAAGTCAGCTGCACACAGAAAATGCCCCCACTTTGAAGTTTCATGACAAGATTGAGCCAATGGTTATTACACACAGAAATTAAGCAAAGGTGCGGTTATAGACACCTGCATCTGAAATAGCTTGTTTTTCTTTTTTAAAAGAAGCCATGAAGAACTAATACATATTTTTAAGATGGGATCAACCCTTATTACTTTCCTTAGTAAAGTTATTGTATCAGATAGTCATAGAACCGCCACATTTTTCTTCACAGATATCCAGGTAAACTGGTGCTCCACCATTCAAACCCACCCTAGGCAAATGCCCATCTCACTACTTCTTTCATTCAAGTTACGCTGATACACTTTTCATTGCCAACTTTTCCAGTCCTATTCAAACAGCCTTTCACCTCTTCAGCTGAGCAACAGGGAAATTAGCTAAGGGAGGAGTAAAAGAGCCCTTTCTTGGCAGTTAGCTCTTTTATACATCATTGAGCTACGATCTGAAAAAAATTATGCTACTTGCTGGCATTGATACAGACAAATTTATCAGTATCATAAAAAAATCCACAAGATGCCAAAGATTGCACTGTTCACACCATACATAAACTTCACTAATTATGAAAATAATCACCAATATGTATACTACTGTTATTGCCATAGTAGCCTGTTAGTTTTACAGCAGGACATGTTATGGGAGTTATTGTACAAAATATATGCATGTGTGTGTAAAACCTACCACATCTGAAGGAAGACCCTGTCATAGTATTTCTTTTGAAGCACAAAATCCAACACAGCTCAAATCTTTTGTTATTCAGTACAGGCATAAATCGAAGTTCCTTCAGCATAGCCATCCTGTTTGCTATTAATTGTGCCCATGGCAGTCGGTGAGGAACAAAACAATTGGTCAGACACCACAGTAATGCAAAAATGAGGTGCCTGAAGGAGTGATCGCTTAGCAGAGCACTAAGATAACAGGCTTCACTGCTTTTATTAATTCAACCAGTTTTCCAGCTCTCACATGAAATGAGTTCCTTAGCAGCACACCATTGTTCTCAAACTATTTCTGAGGCTGATTCTGAAATCAGTATGTAATGACCTTGACTTTGGAAATCTCCTTGTTACTTTTTCCACTACCGCATCCTGGTTTGGAGAAAACAAACCAAGTGATGTAGTTCAATCTGTCCTCTTTCCTACATTCCAGCTTTGAAAGTCCTCTTTGTATAACTGAGAGCAACTTTTAAAGTGCTTTTCAAATTAGGAATTAGCATCGATGCTATTTATGAAAATCCTTGGAGATATTCCCTTACAGTGTTCACATTGACTGAGCTGGAATAAGCTGCACGCTTACTAAGCTTGGGATGATTTCTGGCATTTGCCCACTTTAATAAGATGCTGGAAAAGTTTTATATTTAATTTGGACAAATGAGTTGGACTGAGTAATTTTCCTCTGCTTAGTAATTTTATCAGAACTTAGATATTTTTCCTAGTTTTTGAAAGAATGAGACATGGACATCAAAAGAAAACAACTGTGAAAACACGGTTCACTGCATAATACCATCGGGCCAGTCTGACTGCAGTCAGAAGACTTGATTATGCTACGTACATTTCTTGTGTTTACTATGCACAGAGAAGCACTTTGCCATGAAGAAAACCACAACACTCTTGCTCTCCGTGTTCTGCAGAGAAATATCTATGTGTATGGCAGGGTGTAGAGCTCTACAGTACTCCCTGATGCACCATGAAGATTACGAATGGTCTGCTATTGCGAACCACAGATGATACACTTCTGAGTTGAGAGCTGGTGCTGTTAATGTGGGAGTAAACCTTGGCTAACATGGCTAGATGGCTTCCAGAACCCAATATAGCTCTTTTAGATCTAAATCAGGTATCCCTGCTTATCCTGCACTGCACATGTGTATATATATGTGTATATTGTATGAGTTTCAGTAAGGCCAAATGCCGGGTCCTACACTTCGGCCACAACAACCCCCGCCAACACTACAGGCTTGGGGAGGAGTGGCTGGAAAGCTGCTTAGCAGAGAGGGACCTGGGGATGTTGATAGCAGTGTGCCCAGGTGGCCAAGAAGGCCAACAGCATCCTGGCCTGTATCAGGTATAGTGCAGCCAGTAGGACCAGGGAGGTGATTTTACCCCTGTACTCAGCACTGGTGAGGCCCCACCTCGAGTGCTGTGTTCAGTTTTGGGCCCCTCACGACAAGAAAGACACTGAGGCGCTGGAGCATGTCCAGAGAAGGGCGACGGAGCTGGTGAGGGGTCTGGAGCATATGTCTTATGAGGAGTGGCTGAAGCAACTGGGGTTGTTCAGCCTGGAGAAGAGGAGGCTGAGGGGAGACCTTATGGCTCTCTACAACTACCTGAAAGGAGGGTGCAGAGAGGTGGGAGTTACAGTATCACAGTATCGTCAGGGTTGGAAGGGACCTCTGGAGATCATCTAAGTCCAATCCCCCTGCCACAGCAGGGATACCTACAGCACATTGCACAGGACGGCATCCAGGCGGGTTTTGAATGTCTCCAGTGTGGGAGACTCCACAACCTCCCTGGGCAGCCTGTTCCAGTGCTCCACCACCCTCAGAGTAAAGAAGTTCCTCCTCATGTTAAGATGGAACTTCCTGTGCTCCAGTTTGTGCCCGTTACCTCTAGTCCTATCACTGGGCACAACTGAAAAAAGGCTATTCTCCTCTACCTGGCACCCTCCCCTTAAGTACTTATAAGTATTGATAAGATCCCCCCTGAGTCTTCTTTTTTTCTAGACTAAAAAGCCCCAAATCCCTGAGCCTTTCTTCATAAGAAAGATGCTCCAGTCCCCTAATCATCTTTGTAGCTCTTTGCTGGACCCTCTCCAGCAGTTCCCTGTCCTTCTTGAATCGGGGAGCCCAGAACTGGACACAGTACTCCAGATGCGGCCTCACCAGGGCAGAGTAGAGGGGGAGGATGACCTCCCTCGACCTGCTGGCCACACTCTTCTTGATACACCCCAGGATGCCATTGGCCTTCTTGGCCACCAGGGCACATTGCTGGCTCATGGTCATCCTGTCGTCCACCAGGACTACCAGGTCCCTTTCCACAGAGCTGCTCTCCAGGAGGTCAGCCCCCAACCTGTACTGATGCATGGGGTTATTGCTCCCCAGATGCAGTACCCTACACTTGCCTTTATTGAACCTCATCAGGTTTTTCTCTGCCCAACTCTCCAGCCTGTCCAGGTCACGCTGTATGGCAGCACAGCCTTCCAGCGTGTCAGTCACCCCTCCCAGTTTTGTGTCATCAGCAAACTTGCTGATGGTACACTCTATCCCTTCATCCAGGTCATTGATGAATATATTGAACAGGACTGGACCCAGTACTGACCCCTGAGGGACACCACTAGTTACTGGCCTCCAACTAGACTCTGCACCACTAACCACAACCCTCTGAGCTCTATCTGTCAGCCACTGTTCAATCCACCTCACTGTCCATTCATCTAACCCATACTTCCTAAGCTTGTCTGTGAGGATGATGTGGGAGACAGTGTCAAAAGCCTTGCTGAAGTCAAGGTAGACAAGATCCACTGCCCTCCCTTCATCCACCCATCCAGTCACGCCATTATAGAAGGCTATCAGATTAGTCAGACATGACTTCCCTTTGGTGAATCCATGTTGACTACTTCCGATAACCTTCTTTTCCTCCAGATGTTTGGAGATGACCCCCAGAACGAGCTGTTCCATCACCTTTCCAGGGATGGAGGTGAGGCTGACCGGCCTGTAGTTTCCTGGGTCATCCTTCTTGCCCTTTTTAAAGACTGGAGTGACGTTGGCTTTCCTCCAGTCCTCAGGCACCTCCCCTGTTCTCCAGGACCTTTCAAAGATGATGGAGAGTGGCCCAGCAATGACTTCTGCTAGCTCCCTCAGCACTCGCGGGTGCATCCCATCAGGCCCCATGGACTTGTGGGTGTCCAGTTTACTTAATTGTTCTTTAACTTGTTCCTCTTCAACCAAGGGAAAGTTTTCCTTTCTCCAGACTTTCTCTGTTACTTGCAAAGTCTGGGACTCCTGAGAGCTGGCCCGAGCAGTGAAGACAGAAGCAAAGAAGGCATTCAGCAACTCTGCCTTCTCTGCATCACCCGTCACCACAGCACCCATCTCATTCAAGAGCGGGCCCACATTTTCCCTGGTTTTCCTTTTGTCTCCTATATACTTAAAGAAACCCTTCCTATTGGTCTTGACATCCCTTGCCAGGTTCAATTCCAAAGCTGCCTTGGCTTTTCTCGTTTCTTCCCTGCATACCCTGACAGCATTCTTGTACTCATCCCAAGTCATCAGCCCCCTTTCCCACATCCTGTAAACTCCCTTCTTCCACCTGAGTTTTTTCTGAAGATCCCTGCTCAGCCATGCAGGTCTCCTTCCCTTGCCTGATTTCTTGCTCTTTGGGATGCACCTATCCTGAGCTTGGAGGAGCTGGTGCTTGAATATCAGCCAGCTCTCTTGAGCCCCTTTACCCTCTAGAGCCCTCTCCCATTTGATTTCTCCCATCAATTTCTTGAAGAGATCAAAGTTAGCCCTCCTGAAGTCTAAGGTTTCAACCCTACTTGTCATTTTGTGCATACTGCACTTAATGCTGAACTCTATCTTCTCATGATCACTACAGCCAAGACAAGTTGACTTGTTCTGTCAAGTAATGGGTGATAGAACAAGAGGAAAGGGCCTCAAGTTGCTCCAGGGGAAGTTTAGATTGGATATTAGGAAGAATTTCTTTACTGAAAGGATCATCAGGCATTGGAAGGCATTCCCCAGGGCAGTGGTGGAGTCCCCATCCCTGGAGGGATTTAAAGGTCATGTAGATATGGTTTAGTGGTGGCTTGTCAGTGTTAGGTTAATGATTGGACTAGATGATCTTACAGGTCTTTTCCAATCAAGGAGACTCTGTGATTCTGTAATATATAAGTAACATTTATAAGTGCACATATATATGTATATGCATATACTCACACACACAGATGTTGAATTTCAGTATCTATTTCTCACAGCAATTCTCTTTGTATGACAAAGAAAGAGGATACTGGTGTTGGTTTTTTTTTTAATTTAATGGAATGAGGCACGCTGTATCTTTTATGGAAGACAGATGGATATTCTCCTGTTTTGGTTCTGTTCTGCAAGCACCCTCATAAGAAGTTTTCATAAAAAGAAGTTGTATGCTCTTATATTTTAAAAAGGAGCTGTATGTTTACTCCTTCCTGCTCACGAAGCATGTAATATGACACAAAGTGAATAAGCATAATAGCCTCATATCCTAGAATAGCTATTATCATAGATCAGCTTTGCCAGAAAAGGGTCCGGAGCAAAAGAGGTAGGGAAGGAGAACAAAAATATTTATCTATGCATCTTTTCACTTAAACATCTCAAGTTCTGTGATGATGCATTGTTTTAATTAGAAGAGTTTTCTGAAGTTATATTTAGCTTCGAAAGGGCTGTGTTAATTATTGGCATTACAGCAGTGCTCAAATTGGGAACAGTTTGGAATATAACGCACTCAATATTCCAAGAGAAACACTTCAGGAAATATATTTGACATGTTAATGCAGTAACATTGTTTTGCAGAGAATAAATTTAATATTCTAAGAGACAGGGGTTTAAGGCTTGGTTCGGTGGTGGTTTTTTTTCAGAGAAATGAAACGGAAGAAAAACACACTCTTGTGCTCACTTCTGCAGCAGTAACCGTTTCTATCCTTTACCCTGGAATGGCACAGTCTCAGAAAAAGTTAAATAATTTCCCCACAAAGCAGACGTGCCTGAGGTGACTCTGCCCATGCTCAGCCCAGGATGGAACTGTGGAGAAACTGGAGCAAAGCCCAGCTGCGTGGAAAGTGCTGCATTGCATATGGGTGACATACGTGCTTCATCTCCACCAAACGAGGAATTCCCTTGCCCCTTACTGCATTTGGCTGTACGCACACCCCCTTCCCTACGTGCAAGCAAATTAAATATATAACAATAGAGAGAGTACAATAGCTAGCTTGTCCTTTTTTAAAGGAAAACTTACAGATCACTGTAGACAAGGCCATAAATCTGTGCTGTGCTGTGATGATAGATTCCTCTCAGGATAATTAAAAGCAGGATCACAACAAAAGCTGGAAGCCCCCAACTCAAAAGGAAGTAAAGCAGATAGCGCCGCTCTGTGTGTTCATCATTCATCACCAGGACATACCAGAAATTAACAGCCTGAAGAAAAATGCAGAATATTATTCAGTAGACTTGGTGGATTATTAGCTATCCCAAAAACCGAATCACTCTGAAAGTCATAGCACAGCACATTTCTGTCCCAGCGTATGGGTATATATGAAAATTTTTCAACAGAAATATTTTGTTCTCATTTTCTTCTTTTAAGTAACCAAGAGACTGATTATAAAAGAATTATGCTTATTTATATAACTGTTAGATTTGGAATTTAGACTATCAGAGAGGAAGGGACCCCCTGTTTCATAGAAAACACTATTTCCGCAGTGCAAAAATAGCTTTGTGGTGCAAAAGGACCTTTCTTCTTGGATTTCAATACCTTCACAGAAAAGACTGACATATAATATTGCTAAATCTGTTCTGTATTGAATCTTTTTATACTCTTGTTCAGCTCTAGGTCTCTTCTTATAGGAAATGCACAAAACTCCTTCAATGGTTCTGGCTGTGGTCCAGTTCTGCACTCACCAGAATAAGAGAGATACGGAGTGATTCCAGCAAAGGGCCATGAAGATGATTAATATCTCCTATGAGGAGAGGCTGAGAGAGCTGGGAAGTCCGACCTGGAGAAGAGGAGGCTGTGGGGGATCTTATTCATGTATATAAACACCTCAGTGGTGCCCAATGGCAGGACAAGAGGCAAAGGGCACAAATCGATACACCTGAAATTCCACCTGAACACAAGAAAAAGCTTTTTTACTGTGGTGTTAGCCAAGCACTGGCCCAGGCTGTCCAGAAAGGTTGTGGAGTCTCTGTCCTTAGAGCTAATCAAAA
The DNA here is from genome assembly GCA_017639485.1 of Pluvialis apricaria. Lineage (NCBI taxonomy): Eukaryota > Metazoa > Chordata > Aves > Charadriiformes > Charadriidae > Pluvialis > Pluvialis apricaria. The sequence continues at coordinate 84,051,688 of CM030044.1, read as the reverse complement.
CATAACCGAACGTGGTCCTGGGCAACCTGCCCTGGCTGACCCTGCTTGAGCCAGGGTGTTGGACCAGACAGTCTCAAAATGCCCCTGCAACTTCAGTGGTTCTGTCATTCTGTGTAATATTTGCATAAGAGTTTGAGATAAAACTGCAAATAAGTGAATGTAAATTCACATGCACCTCTACAACAATCTGTGTCTTCTTATGATCAACACATCATCAAATAGCGTAACTAAGAACTTAAAGACATATATGAATCAAAATGAAGAAGTGGAATAGTTGAAATCTCTTGAAATAATGGGTAGTATGAGCAAGGAAACTTTCAAGCAAAACAAAATGCTTAAAGTTTTGCTTGGATCTTTGCATTTTCTTTAACAGGTTAATAGTTGAAGTGCTTTCCAATGTGCTAAGCATTTTGTTACACACATCTACACACATTTCTACTTTCTAATGAACCCCTAAACTATCCATACTAAGAATACGTCTAGAAAATATTTCTTCACATTCTCCACTTCTAATGTATTATACCAGCTATAGCTGTGCATGTTATATAACTATTTTTGGCCTTTATATGGAGTGAATGAAGGATTATTTTTGCCTTTTTCTGTCTAGAGGGCATCGAATTCAAGCTTGTGCCTCAAGCTGTCTTGACAGTCAATGGAGAAGAGGACAGACATCTTTGGGCACCCATCGATCCTTACCCAGTCATACTCATCCCTCTATTGTCTACACTGGATTTTCATACAAAAAGGTTTACTTATATGCTTAGTTTGCAGCTGTCTATTGTTAGTATAGGTAAAACCCCTATACAGTGACAAGGCAATTGCAAAGCGATTATTTGTGTTTGTGAAATTTTGCAGATTCCCCTCAGCCAAGGGTTTGTCTACCAATTTCTTCAGGCAGACTGAATTTTCACAATCAAGTACTTAATTAGTGGTTTGTGGATTCCTTATGTAAGCCTCATCAGTTAATTTTCATTACAGTTTTTTTCTGTGATTTATATAGCATGAATATACAATACTTTCTTTCATGAATCATAAAGCACATCACATGTGCTAACAACTAGTTTTCAAGAAAAATTATTGGCTTAGTAAGCACTCTAAATGCTTCCCTAGAAAATGGCATTTTATAAATATATGTCCACTGTATGTAATTAAATTTTTTATAGAGTAATTATTATGGCATTTATTATTTTCATTTGGTGATCAGTGCTATGTGAACAAAAGCAAAGTTTGTTGTCCTTAAAAGAACACAGGAAAATCCTACCATATAATTGTTACTGTTCTGTGTAGTTTGAAAGAACACAGAAAAACTGTTAGTTCCATTGTTGGCCATTCACAGGAATAAAACATTAAAGAGATTAAAATGGTATTTGGAAAACAAATCCACAGTTTGTGAAAAGATTTTCCCTAGTTAATGGTTGCTCTCTTATCTCTTAACTTTTGCACGGGATTAAGAACACATTCAAGATTCTGTTTGTTACCTTATGCCAATAAACATTCTTCAAATTACATGCCCTTGTAGTCCTGACCAGGCTGTGCTTCAGCGAGCATTTCCAGACAGCAAAATCCGTGAACTGATTTATGCCATTATGCTCAGGGATTGTTTGGTCTACTAATTCTGACAATCTGGTGAACATTGTTCTCAGTCATCCAGCTGAGATTGCTTTCTAAGAAATTGTACCTCATGTCCTTGCTCTGTGTTTGTTTAGCCATATTTACCTATCTCACCTCATTTATCACAGAAGAACACCTTAACTCCAGTTCTGCTGCAAAGATGTAGAGGGGTTTGGATAGTTCACCATGTCCTGCACAGTGACATTTCTATCTTGATAATTACAAGTTCTTGTCTTCAACCCTTTTTGATGTTCCAAAATTTAATCAATGAAATACAAAGAGTGGAACTAATTTTAGCAAATCCTTTCCTGTTGCCATGCTGCAACAATAACCAGTTCTACAGAAGAATAAGATGTACAGTCCATTTCCCAGCTGCTCAGGTGGAAGAACACATGTACAAGTTCTGATTGTTCTGATGCAGAATGAAAAACGATTACAAATTCAAATAACATTCTATGAAACAATGAGAACTTCAGTGAAGCTTTTTTCTTCTAGAATGAGGCAATTAATTGACACTACCTTCCCAACACAGGGGTGCTTTTGTTTATTTCTTTATTTATTCATTCATTTATCTTTAGTGATAATCTGTGGATATCCATTATTAGCTGCAAAACACTTTAAATAAAGTCTTTCCCAATGCAGTGGGAAAACATATTTCCTTTCAGGAATGGTCACAGGTTTAATTTTCAGAATTGCTGAATGTTTTCATATAATTCCTTTTTCAAAGCTGATAAGCAGTCCATAAATCATTCTTAAAAATAAGCATTAAATTTACTGTAAGATAAGTACTTGTCCTACAAGTCTGCAGTAAATTTATACAAAATTTAAGATGCCATTAAATCCACAAAGGAGGAGGATTTAGGTATGGGTGACAGCAAGCTCATGAAATTCACTCTCCTTTGCTTATTGAACTGCCACTTTTGCTGTTGATTTACTCCACTGTAGCAATGGGTCAAAAAAGTACAAAGAATCCACCTTTTCCCACCATTTTACTCTATGTCAGAATTGGCAACTGAGAACTACACAATTTCAATTTTTTCCTCAAAAGACAGCTTTTAACTTTTTTTTTGTAACCTTTTTTTTTTTTTTGGTAACAAGTTAGAAAATGCTAAAAGGAGAAAATTATTTTTCCTGATAAATGGTTGCCATACTACAGATTTGTCATGGGAACAATAACAGAATACAGAAAGGCATCCTTCGTATATGCTCCTAAGGTAAAAACGCAGACTGCATTTGAAAATACAGGGTTATGCTGTAGTAACACAAATTTGTATGAAGGGACATTTGTCAGGATGAGACTTCTGAATTTCAAGCATTAGTATAAGGCAAATATTTCAGGCTAAGCTCACTCTGTGGGCACAAAGAGCCATCTGTACCTTGCTTACTCCTTTCCTTCTGCAGTCAAGAAAGCTTCATCCCTAAAAAAATGGGTAATGATACCAACATTCTGCAACTTACAGAAATCTCCCTATAAAAGGGAGAACATGAGACAATGCAATACAACGGAACAGGAGCAGTCAGATAAACAAGGATGATTTGACATGGCCTTTTTTCTGACTCTGCAAATGGATCAGATGATCTCTGAGCTTATCTCCATTCCTGCACTTCAGTCAATATGTGGGTAGTAGCTACATGTGTACTACAAACACTGATATTGAATGTAAGACTACAAATACAAGAAGCTAAAAATGGAAAAAGAATTAGAAAATGAAGCTATAGATTTTGTTGTTGTAACCACTATTAAAATATGATGAAATGCTAAGTGTAAGTACTATACCTAGCAATATGTAGAAGATGGAATGATTAGGACAAAAAGGTAAGGAACCTATCCTAGAGTCTAGAAATTTACGATCTTTGATCTGGACTACAGAATTGAATCTGTATAGGTACAACTGTACTGTTAAATCTGGGTTTTCCTATAGACTCTTATTGCTTAGAAATGTTGCTCCATCACCTTCTGATCACTTAAAATTGTCTATCAAACACCGAGTAGTCAAAACATGAAATACCCCAGTAAAACGGCAACTTAAAAGCATTACTTTTTCTCTCCAAAACAGTAAATGTTCAAGAGATCTGAAGCGATTTAGGAATGAAGTGAATGAGCAGCTGTGAAGAAGAGTATAATTGACAGCTCACAAAATAATTTGGGTAGGTTAACCTCAGAGAGAGTCATAAGCCAAGCTAGGTGAAGGAGAAATACAGCAGCAAAGTTTCTGTACTGAGACAGCAGAAAGTAACATCCACTGGAGAGAATATTTAATCTTGCTAACTGTATAAATTCAGGAAACACAACAAGAATAAAAAGAGTGTTAGTATCACGAGAGACAGCAGTTTAGTCTCTGCTCTGTTTTTATGAGCAGGTACAGCAGCAGTGTACATGAGAGCTCATCTACTCGTAGCTCGCTAAGACCAACAAGCACAGTGGAGCTGTTAGAGAGGCTGCTGGGGTTCTCAGTGAAAGAGAGCCTGACATAATCCCAGGAAAACGCCAGATATCACTTGAATGTCACTGGCAGGGAGAGCTTTATTTAGATATAGCCTAATTTGCAATTCTTGGTTTGGTCTGACAACCTGCATATTGAAGAATTTGTATGGTAATGTATGGAGCTGCATTCATAAATCTGTATGCTATAATAACTGTGCTATGGACAAATCCTATTAAAATAACAGACAAAGAAATGGCGTAATTCACACATTAGTACTAAACATACATTTCTAGATGAGGTTATGATAATGTATTTTCCAAATAATGTCGCAGCTTCTTATTTTGACTAACTTACAACAAGTAATTTTCAGTAACAAATTTGATTGTTCATGGTTCCCCACATTAGTTCAAATGGTTTTTACACCACTTAGTGTTCTATATTGTGTCAAAAGAGCAATGGAGCTGGTAAGGACTCTGGAGCACAAGTCTGATGAGGAGCGGCTGAGGGAACTGGGGGTGTTCAGCCTGGAGAAAAGGAGCTGAGGGGAGACCTTATCGCTCTCTACAGCTCCCTGAAAGGAGGGTGTAGTGAGGGGGTTTCAGTCTCTGCTCCCAGGTAACAAGTGATAGGATGAGAGGAAACAGCCTCAAGTTGCGCCAGGATATGTTTAGGATGGATATTAGGAAAAATTTCTTCACGGAAAATGTTGTCAAGCACTGGAACAGGCTGCCCAGGGCAGTGGGGGAGTTGCCATCCCTGGAGGTATTTAAAAGATGGGTAGAGGTGGTGCTGAGGGATGTGGTTTAGTGGTGGACTTGGCAGGGTTAGGTTTAGAGTTGGACTTGATGATCTCGAAGGTCTTTTAGAACCTAAATGATTCTCTGATTCTTTATGAATATATATACTCCTATATTTTATATATACTCCTTATTTTAGTGCAAACCTATGAAGGTATATTTGTCAATTACATGAGTCTAATGAGTAAAATGCTACTGACTCAAAAAATTAGAGTGTAGTTTACACTTACATTTCACCTGTAAGAGACTGTTTCAAAAGACCAAATAAGAGACACTCAGTAAAGCTCAACTCTAATACAAATAGTTCGGTGTTTTGAGACAGTAACTTCTACAGGCTGAAGTGAGATGTGGAAATTCTTACACGGTTGTAATGGATATTAGCGGAAAAAGTCTTTATGGAGCTCGAATATTTACCCTTGGATCTGTGATATTCTAGGTTTAATAAAGACCATCTAATGTTTTGACTCTCTACTAGCATTGAATTGCAAAGATACATGTACTACTATATAATAGAAACACAGTCTAAGTATCAGTTACTTTTACAGACGTTTTGGGGAAGGGGTGAAAAAGACTAAGAGACCAACCTGAATAAGCATCCAGCTGAACTGGCAGAGGTAAAGATAATGGGTTACAGATGCAAGGGCAGAGCAGCTCTCCTCTGAGAGATGTTGGCTCATGTAAGCAGAGGCCAGAAATGAAATCTGCAGGGAAAAAAATTAATACATGCATATTGGAATTAAACAGAATTCATTTAATAATAATTATAATAATGAGAAAAATAACATCTTCATTTTGGATGTAAAATATACTCCCCATTACCATTCCAGAGACTCAGGAGACGTACCCTGGACATTTAATATTCACCCCAAATAAGTGACTCTTTAACACTGCCAGCCACAAAACTAGCTTTAAACATTTGCAGACAATTTAGTATCCATTACATCCATACCTGAAAAGACTGTAGAGAGACTTAATAGCTATTTAATATTGTTCCCCAGACTAATTGCCATGCAACACTACACACCAGTTTTGTAACTGAGAGTGGAGATTTTCCTCCATAAAATAAAACAATACATTATCTTCTGATTTCAGTAAGGCCAGAAATCTTATCAAGTAAACAAACAAACTCAGGAGGCATTTAGTGTCTCCAGACTGTCAGGCATGCAGCAATATTATACCTCATCGCATAAGACAGCAATACTGGACAAAAGGGAGTAAGCATTTCTTCTGTTGCCTAAGAGCAGAGCAGGATTTTGCACTCACAAGGCAGATGCAAGTTTCTTTCTGCAGACATGCCAAAGTCAAAGGACTATACACTGGCCGGATAAGTAGCCAATGCATTGTCTAAGGAACAAAGGTATTCTAACTCTGACTGCAATGAACGGTGCTAAACAATTTCAATATAGCATTTAACATTAAATCGCAACTCAGAAACTTTGAGCACTGTCTTCTGTGAATTCCTTTACAAACAGTTCTACAACCAGACTTCATTAAAGTGTTCACATAAAGAAAGGCTCAATTTACCTACTGAACACCTGCAGTAACTGACGACTTTTCCTTTCCTTTACAAGGAATACTACTACTTTGACCAACGGCCCATTGACTTGTTAGTAATATCAATTCATGGACTGTGCAGACTGGTTTTCTGTATATAAAACTAGGAGATGGGGTGGGGAAGGACATTAAAGTATACCAAGTACTTTGGCATACACCTGGACATCGTATTTATAACAAAAAAAATACATGTATGGTATCAGATAACTCTTGCACAGTCTCTTTACTATAAAAATATCCCTATAAAAGCAGGGTCTGTATATTGACAGATAGACAATGTTATCTCACCATGAAATGGAAGAATAGGAATGAGCAACTGGGCAGCAACTGAACCAAACCCAATTATGAGATGCATTTCATTATCTAAAGTAAAAACTGCACTTTTAGTATTTTATGTGGGGTTCATCAGTCTTCTGCTGGGAACTGGAGTCTAACCATGGCCACATAACCATTCAGTTATTAAGAGGTTAACACACAGCTTAATACAGACGGCTATTTGCCAAATGCTGACGCTGCTGAAACAAATGCCATTGTCTGGAGTGGGTTAAACACAATTGAAATATGTGTGCAATAGCCGCCTTCCATCAGGGCTAAACACAAGAAATGTTTGCGTAAACAACTCCATAGCACCAGCTAGCTCAAACAGTACCAGCAGTACTTTTCCTAAAACTTGAGCAAACACTTCTACTTACAACATGCAAAATACAACACACATCTGGGTGGAGAGGCTTTGCCACCTTTCAAGTTCTTTCAAGTTCTTTCAAGACTTGTGTATATGTCAAGGACAGACTGTTAGGCTAGAGATGATAGAGACAAAGGAGAAATGAAAACACAAAAGCAGACTGACTGAGTCCTGGAAAAATGTTTGTAGCACCTTCTGGATTGAATGTTGACTTGAAAGCATTTTGCACCTGTAATCAAAGAAACTATCATTTCTAGACTTTTCCTGTGTTTCAAGAAAAATAATTTTTGTATTTTTTTTATGTTAAAAAAGAGAAGTATATTGCTATGCCAACAGTTTTCCAACCAAAACAATTCAAAGAGTCCAAATTTTTGCTAAAATTGCGTAACTTCATGCATACTCTTCTTGAAGAAGTAAAACAGCAATACGGCTGAAGCAATCACTCAGCTAAGAATTTATTTTAACAAATGGCATTGCAGTGTTTTAGACAAAACAAGAAGGTTAAAAAGGTAAGAGGCAAAGAAAGTTCTACACATTATTTTCATATAATTGCTATCTTGCATCTTGGGCAGAAGATACAAATGAGGATTGGACAATAACATAAACATCAAATGGTAGACCGTTTTTGAAATGCTGGGAGAAAACACTGCAGTTCATCTACGCTGTTCTGACAAATGCTGGCTATCTTGGCACTTACAGCTTAAAATGCAGTGCACTGGAATTTAGTAGAAATACATGGAGTGCAGGCCACTGAATAGACATTTCCCCCACAATATCTGAGGCTGTTAGGGAAATCTACATGAAAAGCACCTTACAAATAAATTGTTCTTTAAACATAGCTGACATATCTTCTGTACTTTGCTTAGGTTTTGACTGTAGTGGGCAAACTTTTGTAATAATGAACCTATTACTTTGATAAGCAAAATAGGTACCATATATTGGAATAAATTGTTCCCTCTTGGAACGTTAAAAAATGTATATATCATATGTGTTCCTTTTGATACTGATTGATCAGAAGTCTTTTTACAGAGATCATATGATTTTAAATACACCTTTTCAAGCAATCTTTGTAACCTGCCATTTGGTTCTGTAAAGAGATTATAACATAATGCTTCTTCCTGAAATTTGTCAAAGTGGTCATTCTTGACTCAAAATGATTTAACTAAGGGATAACAAGTGAGTTATGTCACTCAAGTAGCAGGCTGCTGATTTTGTTAATTTGTGTGCGATAGTTCTGTGCCACATTCGCAATTACAGTGATACCGTATCACTCACAAGGTTCCTTTTGACAAAATGAAAACATAAAAGTTTAAAAATAAAAGACAATGAATCAATGCCCTTTTATTAAAGAGTGAAAAAATCTTTGACAGCGTTCCCGTCTGACAGTCATTTACTCAGTTAATTAATCAAAGGATACCGCAATTCTTTTGTAACTCTAAGACAATTACCTAGCCATTACTTGAAGGAAATTAGCACCTGGGAATTCAACCTAAGTCATCAACACCAAACTACAAAATGAATAAAACCAGATGATTTACAAAACTGTGTGTTCCTATAAGGGGAAGTGTTAGGGAACTGCCTTTTCCAAGCAGTAGGCTGTCTCAGATCACTCCTCTGCTGGTTAAAAGCTGCCTCCTCGTTTCCAGCCTGCACTTATTCATGGTCAGTTTACATCTATTTGTTCTTCTGTTGGAAGTATCTGAGGTTAAACAGGATTTCCTCCTCCTTGGGGTTTGCACTATCATGAATTCATGGAAAGCAGCAGTATATTCCCTCAGACTTCATTTTTCAAGGTTAAATAAGCCGATCACAGCACAGCACAGCACAGTACTCTGTGGAGATGCTTAAATGGGGCTTGACAGCAAAAGCATTTTCGCTCCATGAATACAACACCTGCCTGGATCAATTTATCTTGTTCCTCCAAGTAATACTATGTACTGCGCTGTAAAATGTGTACTCACACGTGTGAAAACCTGTCCTTCTGCAAAAGCCTTTGCAGCTTGCACACCACTTTCATCACCCATCTCCATACTGGTCCCGCTTTGAGTCTCTCCTTTGTGAAAACACGTACTCAGGCTTGGATGGAGAAGAGCTGCAGAGGTCTCACAAGATTCTCACCCAACAGTTTTCTTATCTCCCTATTTACCATGCAAATACTTATTCTGACATATGGTAATAACTTGGTGGTCACCTGGCACACACAGTTTTTCTTCTCATTTCCAGCTGACTACCTCTTGCCACAGAGCTGAAGTTCTGGTGTTAGCCTACAAATGACGAATTTTCACCCTGTTCTAGGAAATATCCCTGTATTCCACACTTCAGTCCTCAAAGCTACTCACATCTTTCTATCCCCATTACCACATCGTAGTGTCAGTGCTTCTCTACTTTCTGCCATCAGCACATTTTGCCTGGGCACGTTATTTTCTGTTCCACAAACCAGTCCTTTAGGATCAATGAAATACCTCTCTTCGTTCGCCATTCTCTCATAGCTGTCTTTTCCCATTAGCCTGTCTCTTCTCACATCTGAGTTCTTGGACTAATCCTCCTCCATTATTATTTTACTAATTATGCGCCATATCATGTATTTTACTGCAGTTATGTCACCAAAGAAAACTATCAGACTAGTCTGGCACAATCTAAGTATAAACACATGGGAGTCTTATTCTCTGCTTCACTTATCCGTATGTCTTTTGATAGAATTTTTTTCTAATCTGTTAAAAGCTCCTGAGATGGAATTAATAGGCCTGTAGTTGCCAAGATGATTTTTTTTTACTATATATTACTTTTAATATATAATTTTCCAGTCACATAGTAGCACTCTGAAGTGAAGGATTTGTTAAAAGTACATGCTCTGAGACCTGCAAGGTATCATGCCAGCACTTTCAAGGTTCAGAATGCGGACATTTTTGTTCAAGCTATGAATGCACCTATCCTTTGGGTTCTCCTTCTGCTTCCGTAGCCATAACCTTCCCTCCATGCTACTAACTCTATTCACCACCTTGCCTTTATCCCAGTGGTGATCTTTAACAACACTATCATCTTCTCTGAAAATCTAAAGATTTTTATTTTTTTTGTTTGGAGTTACACGTAATATATTTTTCCCTGCCTCACTGCAAATTTTTACCAGAAATTTTATGTTACTCTCCCTTCATTTATATACCAAAAAAGGATTTGACAAAAATTCCACGTGAGAAAATTACACTATTGTCAACCAAATCAAATGTGCATGGCATATTCATTAACACCAACTATTGTGACCAACCAAATGTACATGGCATATTCATTGATGCCAACTACCGATGATGTCAGGACATCAATCAACTTTCCAATGATAAAAGAATTTATTAAAATCTAATTTCAGAATTAGCAGAGTTAAACTTGTCCTTGTTAATGTACAGAGAAATTTACAGAGAAAACAGTGAGTCTAAGTGAGAGTTGCCTTCTGAATATTGTATAAAAGAGAAAAAGGAAAGACCTGAAGACTAAAGCAATTCCATACCAACCAGGTAAACAACAGCCAACTGAGGAGTAGGTTGGCTGAAACTTAAATAAGATGTATGAAGAATAAATAAGTGGCGTACAGAGTAGTAATAATTACAACTTGCCATGGCAAGTGCTGAAATGCTACCATATGATGGAGTTTAAAATAAGGATACAGCACATGATACATGGAAACGAAGCTTATCTCTGAACCAAAAGGCGGAAGTAGTGAATGTCTCCTTTGCCTCCGTCTTTTCTAGCAAGATCAGCCTTCAGGAATCCCAGGTTCAAAGAGCGGGGGTAAGGTTGGAGCAAGAAAGATGTGCCCCTGGTGGAAAAGGATCAGGTCTGAGAATACTTAAGCAAACTGGACCATGGGGCCTGATGGGATGCATCCACAAGTGCTGAGGGAGCTGGTAGATGTCATTGTGAGGCCACTCTTGGTAATCTTTGACCAATCATGGTGACTAGGAGAAGTGCCCAAATACTGGAGGAAAGCAAAAGTCACCTGCATCTTCAAGAAGGGCAAGAAGGAGGACCCAGGCAACTACAGGTTGGCTAGCCTCACCTCTTTTGGCTTTGCATTTGCAAGCACATTTAGGATGAGAAAATCATCAGGAGTAGTCAGCGTGGCTTCACCAAGGGGAAGCCATGCTTGACCAACTTGATAAACTTCTATGATGAAGTGACTGGCTCAGTAGATGAAGGGAGAGCAGCGGATATTGTCTACTTGGACTTCAGTAAATCCTTTGACACTGTCTCCCATAAGATCCTCAGACAAGCTGTTGATTTATGGGGTGGAGAAGCAGACAGTGAGGCGAGTTGAAAACCAGCTGAATGGCCAGGTCCAGAGGGTGGTGATAAGCACTAAAAAGTCTAGTTGAAGGCCAGTGACTAGTGGTGTACCGCAGGGGTCGATACTGGGTCCAGTCCTGCTTAACCTCTTCACTAATGACCCGGATGAGGAGGCAGCGTGTATCCTCAGGACATTTGCAGGTGACACCAGACTGGGAGAAGTGCTGATTCACCAGAGGATTGTGCTGCCATCCAGACTGACCTGGACAGGCTGAAGAAACTGGCTGACAGGAACCTCATGAAGCTCAGGGAGGGGAAGTGCAAAGTCCTGCACCTGAGAAGAAATGACCCCACATACAAGTACATGCTGGTGGCTACCCAGATGGACAGCAACTTGGCAGAAAAGGCCCTGGGGCTTTCTGAACATGAAGTTCACCAAGTTAACCAAGTTGAACACGAACGAGCAATGTGGCCTCGGCTAACAGCATCCTGGGCTGCATTAGGAGGAGTGTTGCCAGCAGCTCGAGAGAAATGATCCTTCCCCTCTGCTCAGCACTGGTGAGGCCACACCTGGAGTGCAGAGTCCAATGCTGGGCTCCTCAGCAAAAGAGAGACCTTGAACTACTGGAGACAGTCCAGCAAAGGGCAATGAAGATGATTAAAGGACAGAGCATATCTCCTGTGAGGAAAGGCTGAGAGAGCTGGGACTGTTCAGCCTGGAGAAGAGAAGGATCGGGGAGATCTTATTAATGTATGTAAATGCCTGAAGGGAGGGTGAAAAGAGGACGGAGCCAGGCTCTATTCAGTGGTGCCCAGTGACAGGACAAGAGGCAGTGGGCACAATCTGAAACACAGGAGGTTCCCTCTGAACATCACGAAACACCTTTTCACTCTGAGGTTGATCGAGCACTGGTACAGGTTGCCTGGAGAGGTTGTGGGGTCTCCATTCTTGGAGATATTAAAAAATCAGCTAGACACACTCTGGGCAACCAGTTTTGGGTAGCCCTGCTTGAGCAAGGAGGTTAGACAAGATGACCTGCAGAGGTCCCTTCCAAGCTCAACCATTCTGTGACTGTGATAAGAGTAATGACCTTAACTATATACCTCAGACCAGAGCGGACTGAGTCAGTTTTTGGAAAATTAGCATATGTATGAAATTTACATATTATTTATAGCATAATATACTACTTGATCACTGTATGATCAAATCCAGGATTATGTGTGGGAAAAACTACCTAGGGGTAAAGTTGTGAGTGCCTCTGAAGAAACTTAAATATCCTCCTTCCTCTCAGCTGTCTTTGCTGGGCACGACATCATACGGTATGGAATATCCCTTTGGTCAGTTGGGGTCAGGAGTTCCAACCCCTTGCCCACCCCCAGCCTAGCGGCCTTTGGGTGGTGACAGAAGGGAGGTTGGAGAGACAGACTTGATGCCATGAAAGCACTGCTCAGCAGTAGTGTGTTACGAACACCATCCTAGATAAAAACACAATGCACAGGACTATGAGGGCTGCCATGGGGAAGGTTACCTCCACCCCAGTCCAGACCCAATACACAAGGAACTACACACATTTGCAGTGGTACGGACAATAAACTGGGAAGTGCACATTTTTCATGAACTCTACCAAACAGGTAGCATTGTTCCTCTGCATTCAACATTTCAAGAGTGATAAAGGCCAGTGATTCCAAATAGACATCCAAAGTATCAGCTCTTCCAATTACTTCTGGATTTAAGGCTGCATCTTATCTTCCCACCAGCTGTTTTGAACTCGTTTGGAAAGTACTGTATTAAAATGGTTAACGTTGTGGCATCCCTTCAGAACCGTTCCACAGAAGTACAGTGGAACTCATGAATTTGGAATACTTTGATGAAAGAATGTTCCTTTTTTATAATTTTTTTACGTAAACAATTTTTTTTTCCTTACGTTTTATGGCAAACTTTATCACATAATCTATTCCTGGTCAGAGAATATGCAACACCCAACAAGGAGGACAGGAATGTTTTTATGTTGAAATCCACTGATCTGTCTTAAAAGTCTGTCCCAATTTTTCAGCCTGACAATGCAGTAAATACTGAAAAAATAATTTTACAAAGACCTAAGTGTATTTTATGAGATATTAGCTAGACAATGCCTTCAAAAATACTAGAGAACAGGAACTTTCAGCACTGATATTGCAAATGTTAAGTTAAAACCCTTAAGTAATAAGTAAAATAAAGGGTAAAAGTAAAATAATAAAGCAGTAAAGTATAACTAAAACTTGATTTATAATTCTAAGAACTGCAAAAATACGTTCACATGGGGAAAACAAACCTGAGAGTAATAAACTTTCCTCTGTATTGTAAGAAGTGCTGAGAAGGCAGCACTTTATGCTGGGTGGAGCAAAAGAAAGAGAACACTTTGCTATGCTCTAGAGAAAAAGCCGTAGAGAAGGTTAACCCAAGCAGATATAAAAGCATCAGGTGCCAGAACTGCTCCTGTAGCTGAAGAAAAGATCCTTCCCCAATCGGAGAAACCCACAGACCAAGCGGCCGACGCCCCTAGAACGCTCTGGAGCGTGCCAGAGAAGAACACATCAGTATACTTTTGCCACATTTTTGTAATTCCTGTAAATTCCTGTCTCACAGAACGAACTCGTGAAGCTTTAGATGTTGCTTTCTTCTAGACAGATATGTCTTCACAGAAATGTGATGCATGTCTTACAGAAACGGATCTTAACAGTGGTCATTTCATTTCTTTTCACATTAAATAAATTTTTTCTCTTTTATTAATTTTATTATTTTCTTTTAATAATTCAAGAATTATTTCTTTGTTCCATGTAGGAAAATACTATCTTACTTATAGAGCTTGTTTACACGCTTTTCTATTAAAAAATAAAACAAAGCAAAGAGCCCGACCACTGTCATTACACCAACCCAATCTCAAAAGAGGAATAGTATCAAAGGCTTAATTTACAGTGCTGTTCCTTTTGTTGAACTTAATTGCGATGAACAATAACATAGGAAAACAAACACATTAAAACTCCCATGTCCTCACCGAACTGCTCTCTTCTGCTTTGAATTTACTTTATATGGGTAAAAAAGGGTTTCACTCCTTGAACACAGGGACACTGCTTAATAATAGTGCATATGAATCATAGTTTTTGTTACTGCTCGGTAGGTCAGGACAGCACTGATGTAAGCCGAGTGTTTCTTCTTGTGTTTTGTGTTCTGATATTAAATGCCAGGACAAAAATACCAAACAAGGATGTACAAAAAATTGCAGAGATTTATGGACACTAACAAAAATTCTAAGTCACTCTTCCTGGAAAAAGTAACAATAAAACACACAGCACGTTTCAGAGCACGGAGGAAAAGTTTATCTAATTTAGAAGGATAAAAACACAGCATTTAACTGGGTCAAAAGAAAAGTTCGATAACTAACTTTTCTTTTCGTATTTATTCTGCATTAATGATGCTAAAATAACCAGTTAAAGCTCCTTTGTGAATTTACAGAACACTAAATGACTTCACTGGTCATTGAATTGTTTCAGAAATTACCATAATTCAGACAGTGGTGCTTTATAACTGACACCAGAAAATAACAATACATGTGGGTTTAGCTTTATTTCTGCCTTCAACTAAGTCAGTGAACATATATATTAAAAAATAAGTGCCTTATGAATAGCAGCCCCAAAGTATTACTGCATAATTTGCATGCATTGTGTAGTTTAGACATATTTTTGTGTTTTTAGAGATTTTTGTGAATTATTTGCTTAAAGTACCTTGATTATACATCACGGTAAACTGGCGCTTGAAGAAAAGCCAAAGAGCTAGCTATAATAAAATCACGTGGAGTACCTATGGTATATTTACAACACACAGTGACCCATGGCACTTTTGTGTAAAGATGTTTACACTTTATTAAGCGGCAGCAGAACTGGCAACCATTTTAAGCAGCGATTACACATCACTACCATATGTTACTCATTCCCTTCCCCCAGAGGAGCAGGATGCCGGTTGGTTTCATGCCGGGCTGGTCCCTGCCCTCTTCACTTCCCATTTTTAGGCTCAGGGACCTTTTTTTTTGTCTTCTCCAAGGACGGTGGCAGGCCATCGGAGGGTGCAGAATGCAGGATGGGAGGGTGCAAGGCACCGTCGTCAGCAGCACAGCAGCTCTCCACTGGCCGTGCAGCGGAACCGAGCCAAGGGGAAGAGGCTGGGGTCACTTGCACCCTCCGCAAAACAGGTCTGGCACAAGTACCCCACTGCACGGTCTCCTATAACGCACCTTATCCTCTCTTCCAACCACGCCGTCCCTTACGAAGAATGTGTTGAGTGATACCCATTGAGAAGTTACACTTGACTTTATTTTTTTTTTTTTTTTTTGTAAATAAGGAAAAATAAGGGCTCACAGGCTTTTAGCAGGTCCTCACCCGTTTAGTTTTACACACAGATTCAGACCAATGCATCTGGCATAGTACCTTATAAAGACAGATCCTATTATCAGCTCCTTTTAGATACGGGACAAAGATGCACATTGCTTTGTCACTCATTACCAAACACGAGCCAGATCTCTTGAGTCCCGCTGCAAGATCCTCCATAACCTAGCACTTTGGCTATAATGATGCAAATAGAAGCTGAAAACCCCTCTTTTTAAAAACCATCAAAAATGTATCTAGTCTTTTCCAGTTTCAAGTACCCAGACACAGCTCAGGGCAATCTGAGTACACTGATTTGAGCAGGTCCAAAACAAGCTGTTCTGATGGATGTTGACTTTCTGTGGTAGGATCTGCCTTGTATTGCTTTCTGCCTTGAAGCTCAGATTAGACCCTGAGCAGGAGATCTGCCATGACAGATTAATTGGCTCTAGAAGCTTCTGAAGTGGGATCTATATATGCTTATGGGGTATATCGGGTAAAAGTATTACTAAAGTGAATTTTGACTTCCTCCATTTCTGGATATAGTTTTTCTTAAATTTCAGGTGTAAGTTTCCTTCAATAATTGTACACAAATTTGACAGCATGACCATTTGTTACCTCTAAACTGAATTTACGACTCTACCCAGCATCAGTGATATGTGATGTTGGGTAAGTAAAATTACTGTAAGGATAACACATCTGTTTACTGCTGATGCTTTATGTAAATAGTTAGAAATGGTCAATGCCTCATGCCCCATGGCCGATGCCCCAAGCTTGTCAGTGCTGAAGAGGCATTTGGACAATGACCTTAAAAATACGCTTTATCTATTGGTCAGCCCTGAAGTGATCAGGCAGTTGGACTAGATGACTGTTGCACATCCCTTCCAACTGGAACTATTCTATTTTTTCTATTCTATTCTTGAAATAACCTGAAGACGAGAAAGATAACACGACTCCCCACAGTCCAGGTGCTGGCTGGAGTAACCTGCAGCTCTCTTTCCGCCTGCATGCCCACAGGAGGTTCCCCCCTTGTAGGAATCACACCACAGGGTAGGGCAGACTCACCATAAATTGGGGGCAGGATGCAATCAGGTTCCCCCCATGCTTAATATTTTAAGTATGGCAGCAGATGTCTCCCATGTTTCTCTATATAGCTAGCTAGCTGTGAAGGATAACTATTTATCTATCATCTTCTTTACAAAGAAATAGCCAAGCTGTAATTACAGACACGTAGCATCTTCTGCCTTCACCATGCTTCAGCAGCAAATCTCTGCCTAGAGATTATTCCCCTTATACTGGGCTGGAGATCATCTTGAGGGGCTTTTCCTTTTCTTCTTCAGTTAAAATACACTAGGTTAAGTAAAGTTAAACTGTTGATGGCAATCTGAGTCATGTTTACAGAACTAGTGGCTGCGTAAGCAGCTCAAAAAGCAGGTACACTACAAATGTAACCTCGAGCAGAAGGCTGGTGATGGTGGATGGTCATGCTTTCCACCAGCAGCTCTGTTGGTAGACTGCACGCTCTCTACAGTCTCAAGAGAAAACAGGGGTTTACGTATAGAAAGCAAGCCTACGAGATCTGGCTTCTTTATGGGCTGGAAGAGCCATTCTGAGATGAAGTCTGGTGTGATATGAAAGAATATTTAATTGAAGCAGTTCAAGTTTTGCCACAAGCTTTTAACACGTAAAGAGAAACTCAACACAAACCAGGCATTCTTCAACAAGGGCTAACAGGTAAGTTCCCTAGTTCTAGTATTATTTGTAACCTTTGATATTAAAGAAATGATGGTCTGATTTAGATATTCATGGCAATCTTTGATCCAGATTCCTTCTAAATGTCAAAATATGGCCTAGAGAATGATCAGTTCAGTGATCAATACAGTCCATTGTGATATAGGTATCTTTAACTGCTGCTTTCTTTGTGCAACAGGCTTCATAATTACACAGCAGAAGAAGAAGGTTTCCCTCCCTAACAAAAACAGAACACAAAACTTTTGGATTTTGTTGTATTAATGGAATTGTTGTTTGAACCCACAATAATCAATGTGAATTAGTAAACAGCATAGGCTATAAAAAGCAATAAAGATTTAAGATTATTCCACTTGAAGACAGGACTTTCCAGACACCTACAATAAAACCATCATGAGCATGCCAGCTGATGTAGATTATTAAATAGCATTAAATAATCTCTTCGTAGTCATAGTTTATCTGTTCTGTACAGACTCACCTCATCTGTAAACAAGCTGGGGAAGGAACTGGGTCACTAGTGCTCTGAGCAGTAACTTAGTTTAAAAACAGACAAACAAAGAAAAATGCATTGAATATGCCAAAAAGATAAGGATCCTAGAACTGTGACTAACCTAAAGCACTAACATAGATTAGGTATTAAGTACAACTTTTGGTACACAAACAGTATTGTAAAAATAAGTTCCAGAGTGTGGTTCAAGTATTTATAGAATTTAGAAGTTGTATCTTGCTGCCACGGACTTTGTTCAGGGGTACAGACTGAATCTCTTTTTCAAACTCAAACACAGAAACTCCTTATCTAGCTAGAATCTGTCCTCTGTGGTTTTGCCAACATGTGAAAATGAACTGCAGAGAAAGTCACTTATTCCTAAAATAACTGTTGTTCTAACTGTCTTCATGCAAAAGTGATTTAAAATAAACTGATGTTTATTCTGGAATAGGGTATCTGCATATGAAACTAGTCTGAAAAATTACTCTGTAATGCCTACTTCGCTGTTTTGATATTTAGTGAGTAGAGGTTCTGGTGAGCACTAGAGAATATAATGTTTTCTGTAGTAGTTTCTCATAGTTTCTCATGTGTAATGAGAATGCAGAACACACGTTAAGTTCTTTGTCTAAAGTGGGCTTGCAGATAGCAGTCAAAAGCCAAGCTTTCTGAAAAAAAAAAAAGTGATTCAAGCTTAATTCTTCAAAATGAACTCTCAGATGTTATTAAAGGGACTTTAATTAAAACAGTAATGTAGACATAGATTTTTGTATTTAAAAAGTAATTAACTACTATCTGTATTTTATCTAGTAAACTAGACAGCCATGCCCAAGGCTGGGCTATGTAGGTTCATACAGTCTAATTCTGGTTTCATGGTCTGGATCTCCCACCAAATGCTGGAAGAATTTGAGCACACAGTTCTGTACTGTCATTGTCAGCTGCTTTTTGCATCGTCCTGTCTTAGTTACTCACAATTTGAAACATTAGTTTGGTAAACTAGTTCCAAGGGACCCTGGAAATGAAGCACTTACTTAAACATATTCTGTGCTTTGGGCACCATTTTTTTCGCATTTTTATTTATCACCACACTTATTAGCTTCAAATTTCTGATGCACATTTATGGAACATCGAAATCAGTTCTTTAGGTTGAGAATGGCTGTACCTTTATTCACAGTGAGAGAAACAGAAAGGTGGTTTGCTTTCTACATTTTAAAATCACCTGCTATACTTTCCATCAATATATAAAAATATGTGTGTAATTTATGAAAAGTGTGGGGGAAAAAAATGGAATATGAGACAGTCCTTTCATTTCACAGCACCAGGTATTTCAATACCATTCTTACTGTAAAAATCCTTGAGCTTTGTATAGGAATTCGAGTAAAAGAGATATTTAATTTGTCACATGCAAAGCAGAGCCAATATCCAGTGATTTGGACTCATCACATCCAGATGTGGCTGAATTTTAAGCACTGTAGATGTTCTGAAGCTACAGTAGATAAAACAAGTTATAACTTTCAAATGCTGTGACTAGACACGTGTGGTAGTGCCCTTGTATTCTCTCATTTACACACACTGCTCTAGCTGATTCTTTCTGACACTTTTAATGTTATTTTAATAGCTTTAGGTTTTGAATGCATAATGGCCACAGGATTGACTGGTGACTTGTATCCCTCTTGAACAAAGCAGTGGGCCACAGGCTTGCCTTTCTGTATCTCACTTTGTGTAGATCCCCTTGGTCCAAAAGTCTTTAAACAGCATCCCTGGGCTTTTACTGAAAACAGACAAAATATCCAACATACGCCTGCTCTATCATACCTGAACAGGAACAGAAATGCACTCACTAATAACTCGTTTTCCAGGTAATCTATTGACTAGATAGGAGTTGCTGATTTGGTAGAACAGAAGGACAACAAACAATTTGTAGATTCCTGGTCACATCAGGCCCATGTAGTCATTCTCAAAGGAGGACACTCAATGTCCTGGGGCGGATGGGGGAGCACAGAGGCAGGCAACCAACTCTTGACATCCATCAAAAAGTGCATATTAAACTGGGACAGGTTGATAATGCATTTGTGCATCCGGCACTTTTCTCTGAAGATGATACATAAACTCCAAGCTGCTTTAAAAGGCTTCCCCTGTGTTGAAATACTTGGTTTCCTTGCCCTGATGATGATGATGACAATGTAGAGGTGGTGATTTAAGGCAAGTCTGATGCTAGATTTCAGGGCACAGTGGCCAGTTTACTCCCACAGTGTGTGAGTCAGCTGTGCAGAGACGGAGCAGGACACATACAACAAAGGGTCTGAAATTAAAATAGCAGATGACTTTCTGGCTAGAAGTGACCAGTTAAAAATGAGGGCTTACAGCAGCTGCAAGAAATGAACAGGAGAACTTGGAGACCTGTAAGAACCCAGTCTAGGGTTTAGCCTAAATCTAGCAGGGAACATGCAGAATAGATCCTACACGGAAGGAAATCTCTTCAACACTCAGACAGAAAAGCTGGGTTTGAAGTATACTCGACTAAAGCAAAAAGGCCTTTCTGTGCCTGGACTGCAAATAGGTGTGGGACAAACTAACAAGTCTGGATCAATTCTGCAAATCCCTCAGGGAAAAATGGATCTGGAAAAAGAGCCAGAACGTACGGCTTCAGCATGAATTTCTCAAAGCCTCACACTGGTATAAATGAGGCAGCTTCACAGCTACCAGGGAACTTTCAAGCTCTCACCTGAATGACAAAAAAAACCTTCTGCATCAAAGTTGAAATTGTGATTTGGGTCTACTTCTACATCCTCAAGTTGTAGGAATACATTTTAGTATGAAAATTCAGACTCCGGGGTACAGTTCTGTCACAAGCTATTTCCAAATTATATGGCCTTTATATCACGAGGATTCACCCTAAGGGGCGGGCAGGTAAAAATGGGTCCACACAGCTTTCCTAGCACTGCCAATTCAGCTGGCTGGGAAAATAAGACCACCTAGAGAGAGACATCATTATTTACATCAGCTCTAAGCAGCTTCAAGACTCTTTTATGATTGCTGAGCATCAGTAGGGAGGCTCCCATTATGGTTGCCACCTGATTGCAGAGATCAGACACTGCACGTGAGAAAGACTGCATGGGGCAGTCAAGAGAACTTCAGGGAAACCAGATTTGTGTTAACATCGAGCAGGATTTTGAACCCAAACTTCTGTTTTGTCAAAAACACCTCCCTGAAACAAAGCTGTCATGTGATAATCTGAAAGTTATTCCTGTTTTCTTAAGTATCACTTATTTGTTATTTAAAAACATGAACCTCTGGCCTTGACATAGGTTTCACTTACAGTGACAACAAGAAGGAATAACGCTACTGAAGGGAAGGGGGGATAAGATGGAAACTAATGGTAAGATGGAGAACGTACAAGACTCCTGATCTCTGATTCTTATTTTGTTCCACCTTAGCACCAAGTGACTGCTGTCACCTGTTTCTATCAGCTCATCTCAAAGCAACACAGCAGGCATTCAAAAACCCTGCAGGAACCCCAACGGTCTGTGCTGCTGCCCAAGACGGACCCGACCCTCTCCCACCGACCGCCACACCAACGAGCGTGTGGTCACAGGAGACGGTCTATGGTGGGTTCAGCAGCAGGTCTCCAGTGGGTACATTCTGCTGGAGGGGGATGAGATGCCTCTCCCAGCACTCGTGTCCCCATCCCCATCCCCTCCTCTCCCGGGGTTTCGTTCCCAGCCCCATCAGCATCGCTCCAGCTCTCAGCAGCTCCTCTGATTAATCTGGTAGCTGCCAGATATTGCAGGACACCTTTTGATAAAAAGGGCATGACCAAGAGCTAAATGACAGCCGTTCTTAGTGCAAATACTTCACAGAATCCCAGAACCCTGGAGTGGTCAGGGTTGGAAGGGCCCTCTGGAACTCCCCCAGTCCAACCCCCTGCCACAGCAGGGTCACCTCCAGCAGTGGCACAGGACGGCGTCCAGGTGGGTTTGTAATGGCTCCAGAGTGGGAGACTCCCCCACTTCTCTGGGCAGCCTGTGCCAGTGCTCTGCCACTCTCACAGGAAAGAAGTCCCTCCTCAAGTTAAAATGGGACTTCCTATGTTCAAGTTTGTGCCCATTCCCTCTTGTCCTGTCACTGGGCACCACTGAAAACAGACTGTTCCCATCCCCCTGGCACCCTCCCCTTAAGTATTTATAAGCATTGATAAGATCCCCCCTTAGTCTTCTCTTCTCCAGACTAAAAAGCCCCAAGTCCCTCAGCCTTTCCTCATAAGAGAGATGCTCCTCATCATCTTTGTAGCCCTTTGCTGGACCCTCTCCAGCAGTTCCCTGTCCTTCTTGACCCGGGGAGCCCAGAACTGGACACAGTGCTCCAGATGTGGCCTCACCAGGGCAGAAAGTTGGTTTATTTTGGTTGTAATGTTAGTTATTTACAAATTCTTCCGGCTTCAGTAGTGAAGAAGCACTACTCCCCAGCCATTTACATTTAATCCACTGAAACTGCATTTAGGAATTCTAATTACGTGATCCACTGACTCTACCTTGTAAGAAAAACAAAGCCCATTCCTGATAGGGCAGTAACTTTATAACCATCTCCTGTTTCATCATGTCAGACTGAAACCAGAAAAAGTAACTGGAAACATTTCAAAATAATTCCCAAATGAACCTCCTTGCACAAAAATTGCTTTTAGACAAGAATTTTACACGTGATTAAGGTGCTACTGAATTTTTGGGCTCAAAAATAATGTCTTCTGCTGTAACTTCTACAGCTGCAAGGAAAGCTTGTCATATATAACGGCCATGCTTTTTTTTTTTTTTTTTTTTAATTAATTGTAAAACTCATATCCAGATTGTTCTATGTACCACTAGTTGACTGACAAAATAAGCTGCAAGAATGAAAAATCTTCTGTGACTTCACAGGTCATATAGGGTATAATGCAGTGCAATAGAGAATTCTCTTCAAAAATAATTCAATACAGCACTCAGAGTGAGAGGAATAAATATTTGTGGCTTAATGATTTTTTTCACGTATCATTTTAAGCACCGAATATGCTGCAGCCACTCATAGCACAGAGATCAATTTTCCCTTGAAAGGGCAGAGTCAATCAACTTCAGATCTAAGTTCTCTGAAAAGAGCTGTTTGTGAGCTTATAGCCACCTAGCCCAGTTTATATTCGTTCCCTGAGGTGACTGCAGCTCCTCTGCAGCTCTGCCGCTGTAAAACCAAGACCTGTTTACATTTAGCAGGTCCAAAACAATGAATATTTCTTACGGATGCCCGGTAATTCTGCAGGCAAAAAGAGCTGAGACAGAAAACAGAGTTGTGAAAGCCAGCTCTGAAGAGCATACACTTAAATCACATAAGCAAGGAGAACAGGCTGAGCAGAATTACTTTGTGTATGGGCGCATGTACGAGAAAACAAACACCCTCTCTGCTCAACTGCTAGATCTAAAGCAATTAATCACCACATTTATTTTCAAGATGTGAACAAAAGCACTTTTTTCTATACCCTCTTTTTTTTTTTTTCTAGGAACATGGCATTATCCCCCTTATCTTTTATTGCAACACAAGCCAAACACAAAGAATGTTTGTCTTAAACAGTCACATATCTGAAACCTGTCTCCTTTTAGAGATCGTTTCTGTATTTAGTCTCAACATTTTGCTTGTTCCTACAAAAACAGGGATGTTTTTGCTGTGACCAAGTGCTTCAAACGCTTCCTATGCTTGACTATACTAATAATAGCAAATGCTCTCCTCAGACCCCTCCCATGTGTTAAATTAATCAACACTAGAAGGTCAAACGTGCATAAAGTAGCTTATGCACATTAATTTATTAACTAAAATGACCTCCCCACCACAGGTTTTGCTTTTCTGTTTCTTCTTAATATGTTCATGTTGTCTGTTACTATCACTGAAATAACTTGTGAACTCCAAACTTGCGTTGACTCCATGCCCCTTCCATACTGCCTTTGCGGATGAGCTTGCTTGCACTTACTTCTCGACAGCAAAGCAAAGCCGAATTTTGCCATTTCAAAGAAAACAACTTTATTTCCTCAGTCAACCTCACCTGCGTAGGTACCTCCCTGCTCTCTCCCCTTCCTGCCCCTTCCCATTCTCCCACCCACCTCCAAAGGTTGTGTCGGTAAAAAGCTCAAATAGCCCCGCGCCCCTTGGCACCGTGAGGTCGGACCTTCTGCCGTGCACGGCCATTAGCCGTGCTGCATAAGATCAGCTTTAATTCGCGCTGTATCCTGCACACAGATGTGATCTCATCTGCCTCATGTCCTTAAGTCAGATGGACGTGAGCTCACTCCAGCTCAAAAGCTGCGTAGTTCGGCTAACACCATGCAGCACTGGAGAAAATACGCCTTGCTGAGAGGCTGAGCCCCACGTCAGCTTGAACACAAAGTGACGCTTAACTGCAGCTGAACGGGTTTTGTTAAGAGCTGGCCTGAGCCCAGCTTGAAGGACGAGAAGTGTACAGGTAGGTCTGCCAGGAGCGGACTGCCCGGGCACATCCTTGCTCGCCAAGGCCCGGTGAATGACATGTCACCGGATAAGGTTGGGTTTCTAGGCTTCATTTTTTATTTTTTTTTTCCACATTGCACAGCCCCTTGGGGGGAGCTCAGGGCAAAGGATTAGGCAAAAAAAGTAGGGTTCTCCTCAAATTTGCCAGCAGTCTCAGGCTGCCGTGATGGCCCCCGTGGGTCACCAGCAACTGACAAAATTTACAGTGAAGCAAAGCAATTCGGAGAGGTAGTAAACTTGTGCAAGGCACCTAATTAGTAAAAAACCACCAAAGTGGAAGGACACCAGCCCCTTCTTCAGTTCTTCATCACTAAAACTGTTTGCATATTAGAAGACTCATCTAGTTTCTCCAACTGTGCTAGCTGGTGTAGTAAAATACATTATCTTCCCCTACAAATTTTGCTGCGAGCAAACTGCAGCTGCAGCAGTATTACTACATGAATCCTGCAATAATTTAGCATATCCTTACGAACGTGTGTATCTCTACTTTTTATTTGATTGGACGCAAGCATACGGCATGAAAATATAGAATCAAGCAAATGGATTAAGCCCTGAGGCATACAGCCTATGCCAGGCTGAACCTTCCCTACGCAGACGCAGATCCCTCGCTGCAGATTCTCCTCCGCTTCCCTGATCCCTACACAGCCGGTGACTGCGCTCAGAATCTCATTTGGAAGCAATGTGAATGTGATCGAAAAACATGAGTTCTACTTTTCATTCCATGTGATTAATCACTTCAACCATTTCTTATTACAAAGTTGTTATTATTACAAAGTTATTATTAATATATGTTAAAAAATGGGATTATTTTCCTATGTTTTATCACATTTTTGTGTCTTGCGTGCAAACGTAAAACCCGAAGGTTAGAAAAATTAGTATTTCCACAGAACAAACGAGTGCAAAATTCTGTTAATTCCTTTTTCTCTCCATAGGCTCAAACTTGTTTACCTAATACTTCATTTGCTGGTATCTGTAGCATACTGCAGATATCGACACGACTGCTCAAGAGAGAGCAGTAATTCAAAATGTTTTCGAGACAGCCATATAGGATTCCCTTTCATTCCCTCGTTAGGTAAATTAATTGCAAAGACAGTCCACATAGAATAGGTACAAAACCCCCATATGAACGAATTTTAAGAAACGTCAGTCTTCTGAGCATTCAGGTTGAAGCGTGGGTAAAGACTGCCACTCAGTGGGCACATCTGTTCCATGTGAAAGCGAAAGTCATCTAATTAAGTGGAAATCCCCAACATCATATGTGTTCCAGTGGTTTGTCACTGTCTAAATTAAATAGATCTGGAGAGAGATTGGCATCAAGCGTTTCCGAACAAATGCAGCAATTCATGTGATTTACCATTACTTTTGAGCACTGTTATGCACACTAGAATTCCTATACTGAAAATAGAGGAGGCCTTTCTGGGAATAAAAACAACTGGGTTTTGGGGTTTTTTTTTCAGCTGCACACATTAAAAATAACCTGTTCTTCATGTTAAAATCTACTTTGGCTAATTTCTTAACCTTTCTTCTCTTTTTATTTTTTTTTTTTTTTCAGAAAAGACAGATGTCAACAAAGGTCTTGACAAAGGTCCCAAACTTCTGATTTTACCAGGACTATCAACTCTTTCCCCCTTAACCAAGACCATGGGTAAATAGCCCTGCTCTGCTCTCAAAATCCCTAATTTGCACCAAATCTCTTTAAAATGCAATTAAAGAACATTCGCTTTGATCAGGAAGTAGAAAACAAAAATTCAAAAAAATACACCCCGCAGGAATTAATAATTAAATGAAAAACAGGAGGCAATAATTTTTGTAATACTCTAATGATAGTGAGCATGTGAAAACAAAAGACAATTCTGAAGAGATTATTATCAGCTAAGTAAAGACCAAACAACTGCCTATTACCTTTGATAGCGTACTCTGCTATTTGACAGAGCAATATATATTATTTCCTGTAGAAGTAAGCAGGTCAACAGTAATACCATAAAACTGAGATGGAAATTAGTACATTTTTATAAATATATTGGAATTTTTCCTGTGTTCATTTTTTTCTCTGAATTTTGATTTTTGTTTATCATAATTTTATGACACTAATCTCTATCTCTGTTCCAGAAATGTAGAGACTTGCAAACTCTCATTTATACTATCTTCAAACTCATAAAACTTCTTACTCTCAGGAAGCAGTTTTGCAAATATCTACCTCCTTTCAAAATGGCTTTTTTTTTTTTCCCATTACATTTAAACAACACAGCAGAGCACACGGAGGAAAACCAGTACTGCTGTTTGCTTTGGGCCCTGACTAAATGATGAAGGCAGAGACAGTTGGCACAGTGGTGGGGGAGAGGAAGAGGCATTAAGAAAAAGGTTAAGGGTGAAATAAAGTTGCAGGGGACCAGAGGAATGTTAGATTGAGAGTTTGCAATGCAGCATTTTTAGAAAGGCCGAATCAGAGCACGGGTGGAGAGGAAAAGTCATGGTTTACACCTCTCAGAAGAGATCTTTGAAGCCCACCTGTTTTCCTGGAGGCCAGCTCTTTCTAGGCTCAAGTCTTGTGACTACAAGACACACCTGAGAAAAGGAGGTTGCTTATGTCCTTTGCACAGGACTGACATAACCAGTTTACGAAGCGGTGTTTCTGAAGAGGTTAGCGAGCCACAAAACTTGGAGAAGAACACATTTTTAAGCAGGCACTCGCATGCTCGCATTGGGACACTGCTGCACAGTGAAATCTCAAGCTTTATGCTCCAAGAGCAATCAAACACGTTTCCATTTCTTTTATTCTAATAAAACCTCCTTCCTCTAGGCCTGAACTGACCCTAAACAAAGGAATTCAGCCAGACTGGTGAGGCATGAGTCACAGGCGATGCTGACTCGAAAATGAGTCTTCTTTGGCTTCCCCTTTTCTCTCCCTTTTCCCACCATCTTCCCTGACTTAAAGCTCTCAATTTCTTTTCTCCCTGATATCCAGCCTAACAATCAAAATATTCTATTAAAAATTACCTTTAGGAATGGAAGAAAGATATACAGAAGAATAAAACCACCACCTGGAAATGCGGGACGGGGCTACAAACAAAGAAGCCAGAAGCAACTTCAAATGACACAGAGAATTAATATTGGTCACGTTTTGAGGAACCAGGCAAAACCCCTTAAAAACTATGACAGTACTCAGAAGCAGTACCACTGCATGTAAAGAGTTAACATTCTGGAGCTGTGACAGTTAGTTTTCACATCTAAATTAACCCAGAACAGCGTTTATTGTTAAACTGACTACCTCTAAGAGAAAAAGTGTTTGTGATGTGACAGACGGTTCAAAACTGTGTTGCAGCTTAGTTTTAAAAAACATAACAGACCTTTTTCCCCCAAAAAAAACATTATTACTTAATTATTAGTTGAGTGATAAGTTACTGTTTACTTCCCAATATGTTTTCCCATTGTGGCAGAATAATGTTGAGGGACAGCTAAGTAAAACCACAGCCGCGCCGGCTGCAGCAGTGAGTCTGCACTTGGCAACAGAGACGTGCCAGTCCTCCTGCGCAGAGATTGGAGGTGTTTTTGTTTGAGGACCTCCAGTGCTTTCTGTGGGAAGGAACTGCCAGGTATCAGCCAAATTAAAACATTCTCCACTTGCCTTAAAATATTTCTGCCAGACAACCAGAGAGCTGTGTAATTAACTGTATTTTAAACTTCAAGTATAGAAGCAACATTATTAGCTTTAGCCAGCCGGTACATTTAAATGTTTTACACATTATTCGTTTCACTACAGAGATTAGTTCAGAGCTTCAGGCTGGTTTGTCAGTTTTAAGACACTGTGATAAATCTGTCACAAACACTACACAAATACCTCACTATGAGAAAGATCCTTTTCTTTCCTTTTGCATTTTAATATCCTTTCATTTGTGATTTAAGGCAAGAAAAACTTACAAAGACCAGTTACAAAGGACTTTAGTGCCATTTGCAAGCAGAAGGTGGAAGTGACAAGATTACCGATTGCTTTGATACAGCACTTTTTAAAAGACCAAGCACCGGCTCTCGGTAGGTGGTGCTGTGGGTAGAAAAGACTACTCCAGCTGTCAGCAACAGAGGGAAATATATTTGTAGACAGAGGTTCAATAATACAGTTTATTGGTACAAACTCCAACATCCAAAGTATATAAGCAGGAGGAGAAGAGAAAGTATGCATTGTACTGCAGTATCTTCCATTTCTCCCAATGATGAAACCGAAATGAACGCTGCATTAAAAAAAATAGACTAAAAGTGCCAGAAAAATATTGTTGCAATAGAATATGTGAGAAATCAGTATGAGATCAGGGACATATTACTGCTGACAATTTTAGCATTAGACGGCTCGTATATATCCTTAAGTAAGTGTGACTTGCAAAGCAATCACTCCTCCCAGTACGATGGACTATTAAAGACAGACAAAACCTGGGCTTTTTCTGACTGAACATGCAGGCGTTGTGGTCAAAGAAAAAACCCTCCCCTGGCGCACAGGCATGTCTTGCTACAGTGCACTGAATACAGGTACCAAATTAGGAGGTGAAATGGTAACTGCCAACGGTGTCAGACAAGAGTTCATCCCACCTACAAATTCAGCCACATGTGAAATTCCTGAAATTCCAGAAAAGATTTGCATGAAAGTATGATTACTTTATAAATACATTACGACTTTGAATATGGCTTCTTCTTATAGGTTTACAAAACACAACCCATAAGTCTGCTGCCTTTTACACAGGCCGATATAAACAGTAGATTCCTGATCAGTATTTCCCCCCTGACCAGTGCTTTCTACTGCCGGTAAGAAATGGTCACCACTCACTGAAGAACAGAGAGTTGTTTGGTGACAGTGAGCACAACTGACTCAGTTTTGGCCTCTGCGTTACTCTGTGACCTGCAAATAAGTCTTAAATAGTAATTGTTCAACAAAACTCCACTTAATCCCTGCTCTCATCCTCATAAATTATAATTGTTCTTTTTTTGAAGAAGGGAAAAGTGGAAGAGCTCCTCCTGAATCCAGCAGTAATTAAATTTTCATAGTGTCTAATGTTTATATGTGGAGTTCATAAGGAAGAATGTTTTTCAGGGTAATCTGAAAACGATTTTCATTATTTCATACATTCTCATATTGGCATTTAATTTGTCTGGAGACAGGAGACTATGGCTGTTCCACTCATGAACTACCTCAAGTCTTCATTACTGAAGTTGAAAATACAGTTAGTTCTTAAGATACATAAATTTACTGAAGTAGTTTGTACTTTGGGGGAGTTTTTACATTCCAGTCTACATAACAGAAAAACAAGAGACTATTTGCAAAATTCTGTTTGTGAACACAAAATAATGCTCCTTAAAAATCATTTCCTCCTCCCCCTTTTGCCCCCTTTTCCTTCTCTGGATAATGGGAAAGCCACCAATGGACCCACTGGAACCGATCCTGCCTGTTTCTGTTCCAGCTGCTAACAAAAAGGAAAAGTCTTCTTTCCTGCGGAAAAAGGATTGAAGTTTCTGGCTCCAGTACAATTGTTTATAGCTCCCTAAGGTGTTCAACTACTCACTGCACTCCCTTGTAAATTTATATGTTGAAACAAAAGGAGATATTTATATGTAACCACAGTATGTTTTTAGCACTGCAAGGGCTACTATAGGAAGAACCTTTCTGACTTTATGGTTTCAACCCATTTCTCAAGGGGCAGATTTTTCAGGAAAATAATTCATTGTTTGAGTGCAGGTGAATGGCATTGTTAATTTATAGAAAGGCATCACCAATAGTTTAACAACTTTATACTTACCCTGGTCAATCAGTAACAGATAAACCACATTATGAGGGGGAACTGTATAAGTGATTAATGCCAAATCTCACATAAACTTCTAAGTAGCACATGGAAAATTACAAAGTGTCTGCCGTGTGGTAAGAATTTAGCATCCTATCTGCCACGGAAAAATCTAGGAAAATACACAAGAAAATGAGAAAGAGCTCTGCAGACAGGCAGAATTTTAAACACTTTCAAGTAAACTATTTTGAGAAACATAAAAAAATAATAACTATATTTACCTTTACCTACATTAAATTTCAAATTGGCTAGTATTATTTAAGGAAGCTTGTTCAAACATTAACATCTTAACCTAACAATGAATATATAGCATCAATTTAAAAACAGACAAGAAGAATACTGCTCACCCGAATACTGACCCCAAATAACCCTTCACGGACTTGAGTTCCAGTAAGTTACTCTCAGGCAGTGGAACGGCTTTTTAACAGCAAATTTAACAGAGAAATTGAGCTATTGTCAATGAGAGGCTCTTAAACTTTAAGGTAGAAATGCCTCCTCAGAGTAGAATCTTTCAAAGAAAATCCTAATAGCTACAGGACAGAATTTCTGGAAAAGCAACTCAGAATATAGTATAGATCTTAACTTTGGTTAGTGTCTCAAGGACAAAATGGGACTGTAAAACCAGTAGATAAAGTTCAGATTTTTACTAAGAACAGGCATATGTTTTGGCTCTTTTCATACTGTAGTGAACAGACCACTGGTTGAGGACTGAAAGGACCTAGGTTTGAATCCTGGCTCTGCCATATCCTAATGTAAGGACTCACAGGAGAGTAAGGATGCTCCTCTGCCTCTCATTTTCTCCATCTACAACATAGTTTTCAAATTTTTTTTTTAAGCACTTTATGATGGGCTGTGAAAACATGACACGCAAGTATTACACGCCGTTGCTGTGCTTATTTTTAAAACCATCCATCACTTTAAAGGCTAGGAGACAAGTTGTCACGCTCGAGCCATGCAGCTGCTTTTCACATCTCTACTGACCTAAGGCTACAAAGATTAATAAGTAATACCATAATTATGAATGGTGGTTAAACAGCAATCTAGATTCCAAAGCCAAAATATACAGTTCTCTTTCATGTATATAAACTTGCCCCAAATTAAACAAACTAGCTTCAAAGGTCTACAAGACCAGAACTGAACTCTGTCACCTTTGCAGGCCACTTTATTTGAGAACACTGTCCTTGATGTGTTAAAGTTCACTGGGCTACATTCACACTGTTTTTTATTAAACCTTAAATCTGATTCTGCGGAAAAAAAATACTATTCTTCTGGAATGTTACACCCTGTGCCAGAAGCTTACAATTTACAGCTCTACTGACAACATTTGAAACATCAGCCTATAAAAAGACCGAGCGTAGTATTTTCTAGTGGTGTTTTCACTCCTGTTTTTCCTACCATAGCAATCAGAAGACATCAAGGCCCTTCCATAATGGGAGGTTTTCATCCGCCAAGCTTAGCTTCATCTTATTATTTGACGCAGGAGACACCCAGCTGGCTGAAATGTTTTATGCCACCACATATGATCGCTTTTTGACTAGAGGAGTTTTGACTATTTTTGTTATAGTCCCCTAGATATCACTGCAAAAAGTCTATGCTGACACAGAAATATCAACAAAAAGGTATTAATGTCATGACCACTATGACAGAACAACGTCAAACTGCAGCAGAGGCTACTTGTGGAAGCTTCACTTGTGGAAGGTGTGGTGGCTGAGCCAAGATTCCCTGGTACATTTCTGGAACTACTCATTATAGCAACCCCAGTTCACTCATTTTGAAGTTGTAAGGTGTACAGTAAAGCAGGGATTGACAGAGGCAGCAGAAGGAATGGTCACACCTTACAAGGAAAGGATCTCGGAGAGAAGGTAGAGAAGAGACACGTTTTGGTGGCCAGAGTGTTATCATCATTGATGCCCCTGCCTTATGGGTTCCCCATGTCTGAGCAGTATCAGCAGACTCAAGCATGAAGGCTCAAGCATGGTTGACTTGTTTCATTGCTGTTTGGCTCTCTACAACTTTGTAGACGAAGGATGCTGAATACTTTTTTATTATTTATTTTATTTTGGTATTACGAGGGAAGGAAGCACGTTAACAAAACACAGCGTACATGATTTTTCAGTACCTGATCTAAGCACAATAGGTAAACATCTGAGATCTTTCCACAGAAGTATTTCTTACAGAGTCTGCCAACTCTTGATTTCCAGTGGCTGGTCTGGATCAATAAGACAAAATGTTTCAGTTCTACTCATTGTAAACTTCGATTAAAATTAAAATTTTGAGCACGATATTTCTATTTTGGTATAATATCAGCTGCCAATGAGAAAATGATTAACTAAAATTCTTCCAAAGAGCCCTGCTGTTAACCTAGAAATGCCTTCTGGAGAAAATTAAGTTAACCTGATGTTACTCTGCAAAATGGTTATTCAAGGGCAACACATAACAGAAATTGTGTCACATATCTGACACAGAAGCTGTTGTACCCTAATGGCCATTTATGTGGATGAATCTTGTTGAGCAGCTGGATTCTAATTATTCCACAGCACAAGAAAAGGCACAGTGAGCAGGAGCTCCTCCATCTAAAAATCTGTGGCACTGTATTTTGGATTGAGGAGCCAGAAGCAAAATCAGTTTTATTATCCAGTTATGCCCTTTATTGTTAAGCCAAAGATGCTAACTGCTGTCTCCCGCTTCTCCCCATGTTTTGATAATTCCTCTCTTCCTCTACCAGGCTGACTCACAGAAGGACATTCTTTTCCAAGAAAATACTCACATACTGTATCCTCATCCAACTTCTAATCTCTGCTAGTCTGTTTCTGTGAATGTCTATTTCACTGCTTTAAAATCTCTAATTTTCACTGTGATTTTCTATGGGTTTAGCAATCCTGAATAAATGTATAACACAAGCAAACTTTTTTCCCAAGTATACATAATACATTTATACGTAAATAGAAATAGGCAACATTTATGCATAATAGAAATTTCAGCTTATGGAGGAGACACATCCTTCTTTCTACTGTTGTTTCACCATTTTAACATTGTGAACAACCAGCAAATTTGTAATCTCTTCTAAAATGATACAAACTTTTTGAGCATGACCCCAAATTCATTGAAAAATTAAGTCTGTTAAGACTTAAAACTTTTCATTGTTTTTAATTACCCTGGTAAATGAAAAAAAAAATGTTCAAAATCTCTCCAGTTCTGCTTTTTTGTGTGAGTAAAGCAAGAAAGTACAATTTACTTCTTATTTATTGTTGCCTTTTACATTTCTTTCTTCATATTCCTTTTGGGAACATAAGCCAGGATCATACACAGGACATACACGTAAGGCAGCATCTCCCAACTACACAAGGAGTGATGGCATATTATTGTGAGAGAAGGCAAAATGGGATTCTGTATGTGCTTTGTGAACAAGATTTCCTACATTTCTCCTGAATTCCAGCAGAAACAGTTATTATTCAGTATTTGAAATTAAAAAAAAAAAACACCTTGAATGATGCTAATACAGAGCCAAGGAAAAATATCATCATGGGCATACAATGTACTTTGCCATCAAACAGGATATTCCCAGATGTTTAGTAAACCACTATTATTCTACACTGTTTCTGTTTCCTGGGAAACACGGTAAGAATGAACACAAAGTAGACCTTAGCATGAACTCTGGAAAGACACAAAGGTGAGTTGCCCATGCACTCAACACGTGATTGCTGCACGAGAATGTTTGGGTCTGGAGACGCTGGCACATACCTATGTTTACTGAGAGTGAAAAAAAAGAAAGGTTAATAAAGCCAATACAAAACTTCCAAGCTCTCTGCCTGTGAACGATTACCTAAGACGCTCTTTTTAATAATTTTTGTTTGTCCTTTTGAAAACTGAACTATTCTTGGCTACAAAAGTTACTCCATGCCCCCTTCTTATCTCTCTCTGGAGTGTTTGCAATGAAAGTATGACAAGAAGGTTAGCCTCTAAACTGCCTGTTTGTTTGACCCACTCTGAGATTAGGTAACATCTTTCCTAAGAGCAAAAGCATTACTGTTGTGCAAAAGGACAATGTCCTGACAGTACTTTGCTTTGTTTGTGAAAAGGCCCAGTCACAAGTATATATCACATTCTCAAGGGCACTAAATTGTAGTAACAGAGAACACACTTAATAGTGATGGCAGCCTAAACACACTTTTTGTTTGCAGATCCCTGCTTCTATCTGCCCAAACATCGGCAAATTCTTGCTAAATCTTTCTATTTAATCCATAAATCTAAGACTCCAGATTTAGACCTATTAAGGTTCAAGAGCACCAGGGACCGCATTGCAAGAGCAACACAATCCAAAATATTTGACAGCAAAATAATGCTGTAAGAGAGGCTGGATAGACTACATCCAGTCTACTACATAGACTGCATTTGCCTACTGTCAGTACACCCCAAAGCATAACATTTTGAGGCGCATAACATTTTGAGGCACATAACTCAGAAAACAAAGCTAGCAAATGATTTTCTGTGTTGGATAGTTCAAACTGGGTTCACAACTGCAAAACACAAACATCACAACAACATATCGCCTCCTCTGAAGTAAAGTGCACCTTCTCAGAAAGATCGGGCTTCTCTCATTAGCGAAAAACAAGCTGAAATTACTGCTGTTAACAGTTTAGTACTTCTGTCTGTCACAGGTGCCAACATTATCACACCTAATCCTCAACAATAGAGTTCGTTTACTATTTCTGATTTGAGAAACACAGCACTAACAATAATCATCCCCACTTCTGTAAAATTCCACATACAGGGATTTTCCATCAATAAGATATTTAATCAGAAACTCTTATTTGCTGAAATTAAGCTACAGCTGGCAAGAGGAAAAAAAAAAACACTATTCACAGATAAATGAATCTCTCTTGTGGAATATTTAATAACCTAGTAGTTAGGATGCTCAGCTAGGACACAGCAGACAAAGGTAAAAACATCTTGCTCTTTCTTAGCAAATGGCACTAATTAATCTGAGGTGAATATACTGATAACAAACTACAAAACACTCTATGCAGAGTGGAACAGCTTAACCCCAGAGATAGAGAGAGGCTTAAGCTGTACACATCAGTTGCATGATGCTCACTGAAAAACAATTTTCCTCAAAAAATTTTTAAGCCAAATACAACCTATGTTATCATACAGTAGAAAAGCAGTACAAGGGGAGAGACAATTATTTGTGGAGTTCTAATGAGCAACTCTCTGCTTTAAAGAACTCTTGTAAACTTTAACTTAACTTTAAACTCTTTCCTTTAAATAATTAAATAACTCTGTGCTTTAAACTTAAGCTGGTCACATCATGACTCCGTTCTTTTGCAGTGTTTTACATGACATTTTGAAAGCTAAACTGACACTGTGAAATTTTAATTGTTTCAGTCCGTGAGTATAGCACGTTTCCAAAGTCACCTAGGGCCAGATTTTCACTCTCATTGCCCTGTGTGAGTCATCCCACTGGCTTTGGCAGCAAAATCTGCATGACTAATATCTTACCAGCACGGGTATGAAGAGCTGAAACTGGCCTTCGTGGCTTTATTTATTTGACATGCATATGTATTTATGTGTATTTTACTATCCTTATACTTATCAATATAATACTGTGAGAATAACTTAAATTAAATGCATGGGATCGTACCTATATGCTAAATAAAGGAGAAAAGTTGCAACGATCTCGCCAGTCATTTCTTGTATAGAGTCCAGCCTTGCAATGGTGAGCCATCTGCTGCATGAGAATACCTCCACCACAGAAACTCCCTGTTTCAAACAGACTCCAACAATTCTGCCGGGACTACAATAATGTAGAATGTTGCTTTTGAAACAACATCGCGTGCAGCAGTCTTGAACGTTTCCTTCTGTCAAGGAAGTCTATCACACATCAAGGTATCAGTTACATGCTTCTTTACACTGTTCTGCCCACTGAAAAGAGGTCAGAAAGGTGATTTAATCAAGCAGCGAGAGTATTCCAAGGAACACCTTGGAATATCTACCAGGGAGCAGCTTGGCTTCCCAGCTGGCAAATGGCATTTCATAGACTGGAAGGGCTTTATGAGAGCTCTCTGGTTGCTGCGGGAGACTGCAGAGAATGATGTTAAGCTGACACATATTCTAAGTCTACTCTCATTTTCATCAGCAACTCTTTGCAGCTGTTATCAAAATAAGAGGAGGTAGACATATGCTAAATCAGTTTTTTAAGCACCCTGCAGCAGATTAATGGATTCATCTTGGTATTGCTCCTTAGATATATATGGCTGGAGTATAACTATTCAGAATGACAGACTCTGTGGTATGCCAACAGTTATTGATTTGCAGGACTAAGTGCCACATTTTCTGATGCTCCCTCTACTAAGAAAGTAAATCTATTTGTACAAAGTCTGTTTTGCCAAACTGTAAACTTCGCAGGAAAAGCATGGGCACCTTTCAATTTCAGCATTTTCAGTATTTAAAATGTTTTACAGTAACATTCATATATGAAGACAAATTTTCTTAAGTCTTTCAGTTATCTGACTAATTTATATTGATGGATCTGTATCTCCTCTTCTTGACAAGCTTGGGAGATGCATGCAAAGAAAAGAGTTCACTTACTCAATTAAACATAGATTTCAGGGAGCAAATTTAGCTACCATTTTTAACAAGTTCCTGCTTTCTCAGGGTCACCAAAAAGATGCCACGCTTCATTGGATTTTTACAGTTTTCAGAAAGAAAACCCAAACAGAAGCATATTCTGATTTCAGTCCTGAGGAAGAGCAACTAACATATCAGGAAATGGTGAAACCACCATATTTATGTTTTTCTCAACAACACTAGATAACTCTAATCACGTTATTGCTACAATGTCAGGAAAATGGAGCACGTGCCCTCTATTGAGCAAACAGTGTATAATAGTCCTACACAGATTTTTCTTCACTCCAAAAAGCTAGCCTAGAGCTTGGCTGTTAACTGGATAGCAATTTGAAAGACGGTCTGCTTGCAAACACAGAGCAGGGCAAGGAAAAATTCAGAGTGGCAGCAGAGGTAAATGTGTCCTCTGCTCAGATAACCAAGTTCATAATTACAGCAAAGTGTGCCATGAGCAGTCACTCAAGGTGGTGTACTACAGTAGCCAAGGAAGAAGCAGTTTCATATAATTGGTTACTTAGGGGATGGAAACAGACTTCTCCAAAGCAGCAGTATTAAAAATAAGATAAAATAAAATAAAATAAAATAAAATAAAATAAAATAAAATAAAATAAAGTAAAGTAAAGTAAAGTAAAGTAAAGTAAAGTAAAGTAAAGTAAAGTAAAGTAAAGTAAAGTAAAGTAAAATAAAATAAAATAAAATAAAATAAAATAAAATAAAATAAAATAAAATAAAATCTCTATACATGACTGCCAGGGAAATCAACATGAATTCTGTCAAATCAAAGGCCTGAAGTGTGGCAGATTTCGGAACCACTCTGGTTATCAGAAGTAGAAACTTTAGGAGACTACTTTAATCACCTTTTTGAACACTCTGGGATGGCATTTGCAGGTGTTTATATTTCCTTTTTGCTAACACAATTTGCTTCAGTAACATTTTGATGTTCTTTCTTCCTGCAAATAGCAAGAAATCCTGTTCTCCATAATGAATGCAGGAAAATCTGCTTGGTCTTCATAGCAGGCTTAGGTTCTGTTATTTTCAAGCCAGGACCACAGCACAGCACCAAAGCACAGCTTTTTGGGACAGACAGCTGTGGAATTGGAGCTAAGGAGAGGCACTGAGCAAGACGGTAGGCGAAGTCAGGAGGAAGACAACTTGCTGTCTTTGACCTGTACTTAGACAACGGCAGGCCATTTTTTGAAAATATTGTTTGGTAACTTCAAAACTTTTATACTAAAAATAAAAGCAGCCTAAAGTTGGTCCCTCTGCCAATGAGAGTTGGATAGAGAGAAGCTTCTGGCTAGTTGCGGCATCTCCCTGCATGCAAGTTTTATACTGGTTGCTTAAAACTATTTCAGTAGCTATTCACTGTAAGGTTATTCTTTGTTCTACAAACACACTACTCCTATTTTAAAATTTGTTTTAATTACTCTTTATTTAATAAATTAATTACTTTAATTAATTAAAATTAATATCTTACATAGGGATTCTATGAACTAGAACGGGAGCTCCTCCTTAAGGCTGGCTTGTTGAGAAGCTAATGCAGAACAAACTCCTACCTGATAGTTTTTTCTCTCCAGGTTTGGCTCCTTCGAGGATTTTCTCTCCTAGCATTGTACCGACCCATACCCTACAGTCACAGTCCTCTGTTCAGATAAGCCACTCTTACCTCTGCTTCAACTGAAATGGGAAAATGAGCTGCCAATACTGCAGTGACTCAACAGGACCCAATTAGCATCTCTGTAAGCTTTCTACCAACTGCCATCTGGGAAAGTCAGGAAAAGAAGGTAGTTGCACTCATGCTTACTTGGGCATTTTCTTGCTTCTCATTTAACTGTTTTTAACTAGTTTACCTGATTGATAGGAAAAGAGAGTTAATGGGCCTAGAATTCCCATAACTGTACTAGGCACAATGAGTCAGACAGACTGCGTCTATTTGCTTGTAACTCAACCACTCCATCTCATTCTGTCAAATAGTCAATACTAAATCATCAGCTTAAGGGCTGGGGTTTTTTCTTCTTGGATCATTTTGTGGTTGGGCTTTTTTTTAATTCTAGGCATGAACAGGAATTTGTTTTTAATATCCAGAAATACAAACTCCAAAGAAAGTGGCTTTAGGCCTCAATCGCTATTTCTGTTTTGTCTGTTCCTCTCTCCATTTTCTAACAGTTTAGCTAGCCCAGTAATTCTTTAGTGTGCTTTCTATTACTAAAAAAATAAACACAAATCGGTAAGTATTCTCTGCAATAGACTGGTCCATGCTCTGAGTAGGAGTTTTTTCCTCAGATGACCTCAAGAGGCCCCTTCCAATGTAAATTATTTTCTGATTCTATGATCATACCCCAGTATCATGCCTAAATTTGTGACAAAAAAGTCTGTTTACTCATCTTCCTTGCGTACGACAACCTGTAAACAAAGGGAAGGAAATGAGAGGAGACATCAGTCATGGAACAGAAAGTGAGATATATATAATAAAAGAAGAAAAAAGAATATATGGAGGACTAGGTCTGTATAATGTTGCTCCTGAAAACTCAGACAAGAAATGTGGCTCCACGAGACCCCGAGGAGCAACTCAAAATACTTTCTTGTCACCTACACAGCATGGTATACAGGAAATAATAATTTTGCAAGATGAGCTTGAATATACAAGATTCAAGCTCGTGCGGATGAGCTCCAGGAAACAAGTAAAATATCAGAGTGTATGTGAAGGATTTGGGATAAAAATTAATAAACGGATCTTTAGAATGCTACAAAGAAGACAATTACAGCCTAGATATGCGTGACAAGGAGGTGGAAGATTTCACAGTAAATCCCAGGTTATACACCTCACACACAAAGGCTGATCATTATGTTATTAATAAAGATTCGAAGATAAACTTTAAAAAAGTAATTTTTTTTAAGCTGAGACAATGTTAATTAATTCAAGAAAAGATTTGATGTTAAAACAAGAATATGCATGACTTCTATACTGAAATGATATTGTGAATGTTGTTTTAGTACTGTGAATTTTCAGCTTACATTAAAAATCCATGCAACACCACTAATTAGAAAATGCCATGTTTCCACTAGCTGTAGTACATACAGTTTTAAGGAGCATCATGCTTGTTCATGGTGTATCTAAAAAGACTGCCAACTGACGGCTGACAGTCCATTCTTACGGTCTTGTTTTAATGACTTAAGTTACAGAATGCAGCCATTTGGCAAGCGGTGTGGTAAATTACAGCAAAGTAATATTTGCCAGCCAATCTCTGTGATGAGCTCATTCTGACAATGTACCACAACTTATGTTTAAGAAATATGAAAAAATTGCAGAGTTGGGCTTTGAAAATATAAGAAGGAGACGATATTAACCACAGTCTAATGCCTTAGTCACTGAGCAAGTCCTATTCAGACCAAGTAAAGTATTGCATTCATCATTTAAGAAAGTAAAGATCCCTCATAATTACTAATGTCTAAAGTAATTGAGATACTTCAAATTTCAGCAAAAATGGTAGTATTGCTGATGTTGTCCTATGTAAATTAAGAGTATCTCAGAACAAAAATATAATCACGTTGAAGGAAGACATGGCCTAGAATAAAAACTGAGGGAGAAAAAGAGGAATAGGAAGATAACACATTTGTGAAGCCCACACATAAAGAGTCTTCTGATGCCTTAGATATTAATGATGGAGACAGAGAGACTGGAGGAGACCCTGTTCAAAGATAAAAAAACAAACTGAAGGCTGATCATTGACACCCAAGCAATATTAAGAAGTGAAGTATTTCAAATAATGTGCAACACGGACAGTGGAACCCTCCAGTGGTACCTCAGACATGTGAGGAGTACTCTTGTCAACACGCATGAACCTACCAATGAGACAGCTTAGAAGGGATAAGTACTCAGCACCCTGAGCTGGATGACAGTGATGGGGAGCAGAATGAACCCCCCCTAATCCAAGAGGGAATGATTAGCGACCTGCTACATCACTTAGATGCACCCAAGTCTATAGAGCCAGATGGGGTCCACCCCAGGGTGCTGTGGGAGCTGGTGGAAGTGCTCACCAAGCCACCTTCCATCATTTATCAGAAGTTCTGGCTAACTGGGGAGGTCCCAGTTGACTGGAAGATAGAAAATATGACACCCATGTACAAGAAGGGCCACAGGGAGGATCCTAGAAACTACAGGCCTGTCTGTCTGACCTTGCTGCGTGGGAATGTTATGGAGCAGATCATCTTGAGTGCCATCACACGGCACATACAGGACAGCCAGGTGATCAGGCACAGTCAGCATGGGTTTACCAAAAGCAGGTCCTGCTTGACAAATCTGATCTCCTTCTACAATAAGGTGATCTGCTTAGTGGACAAGAGAAAGGCTGTGGATGTTGTTTACCTAGACGTTAGTAAAGCCTTTGACACCATTTCCAACAGCATTCTCCTGGAGAAACTGGCTGCTCATGGCTTGGATGGGTATACTCTTCACTGGGTAAAGAACTGGCTGGATGGCAGTGCCCAAAGAGTGGTGGTGAATGGAGTTAAATCCAGTTGGTGGCCAGTCACAACTGGTGTTCCCCATGGCTCAGTACTGGGGCCGGTTCTGTTTAATATCTTTACCAACAATCTGGAGAAGAGGATCGAGTGCACCCTCAGTAAGTTTGCAGATGGCACCAAGTTGGGTGGGGGTTTTGACCTGCTGGAGGGCAGGATGGCTCTACAGAGGGATCTGGACAGGCTGGAGCCATGGGCCGAGGCCAAGGATATGAGATTCAACAAGGCCAAGTGCTGGGTCCTGCACTTGGGTCACACCAACCCCTTGCAGCACTACAGAGTGGCTGGAAAACTGCCTGGCAGAAGAGGATCTGGGGATGTTCGTTGACAGCCGGCTGAACATAAGCCAGTAGTGTGCTCAGGTTGCCAAGAAAGCCAACAGCATTCTGGCCTGTGTCAGGAATATTGTGGCCAGCAGGACTGGGGCAGTGATTGCCCCCCTGTACTCAGCACTGGTGATGTTGTACCTCAAGTACTGTGTTCAGTTTTGGGGCCTTCACTACAAGAAAGACATTGAGGTGCTTGAACATGTCCAGAGAAGGGCAATGAAGCTGGTGAGGGGTCTGGAGCACAAGACTTATGAGGAGCAGCTGAGGGAACTGGGGTTGTTTAGTCTGGAGAAGAGAAAGCTGAGAGGAGACCTTATTGCTCTCTACAACTACCTGAAAGGATGTTGTAGAGGTGGGCTGGGGGTCGGTCTCTTCTCCTAAGTAACAGGCGATAGGACAAGAGGAAAGAGCCTCAAGTTATGCCAGGGGAGGTTTAGGATGGATATTAGGAAAAATTTCTTAACTGAAAGGGTTGTCAAGCATTGGAACAGGCTGCCCAGGGACGTGGTGGAGTCACCATCCCTGGAGGTATTTAAAAGATGGGTAGATATGGTGCTGAGGGGCATGGTTTAGTGGTGAATTGTCAGTGCCAGGTTAATCCTTGGACTCAATGATCTTAAACGTCTTTTCCAACCTAAACAATTCTACGATTCTATGAAGGCAAATAAAATTATTTCCTGTTCATATTCATTTGAAAGAGAAGAAAACACTGTTTCTTTATTTTTTCCTTATTTTCTCCACAGGATTTCATTTTTCAATAACTTAATTTTCTTTCAAAGAAAGTACATCTTTAGCAGAGAAAATTAAATAACTGTATTCTGTTATAAATTGCTTAATTTTATAGCACAAGGTAACAATGTTATCTTATGCTTGATCTTTTTATATCAATGTCTGTTCCCCATCATTTTTGTTATTAAAACATAAGTCAACAAAAAAAGCAAGTAAAGAACAAAGCGTGAGCATTAACAGCACTTACAAAGCTATTTGATGGCCTAAAAAGATTAAACAGTTACACTTAGTATACAGAATCGAATGATCTGCATATCAAGGATTTTTTGTTCTATCAAATTTCTACTGTTTTAGTTTAGAGTCGGGGTTAGAGTAAAGGACGATCCAGGATCTTCTCTCCAGCTGAGAGAATGAAACCTCGACATTGGCTTCACAGAAAGTTTTTTTAATATTGCTTAATCACTGATGTTTTAGAGATGAAGTTGATTCTGATTTTATATATATAAACAAATAGCTGCTGAAATGCATGAATGTAGGTATTTCTGTGTATTAAACATGTTTTTAACAGTTTGCTGTTACTTGGGGGAGGGAGTTGAGGAGGACTGGCAACATCTGAATTATGCCTAAGGGTGGACTTCATTAATTTGCACAGGAAACTAAAAGCCCCACTGCAAATTAACTGGGATTTTCAATTTAAATGGTAAAGAAAAAAGCAAGTATATGTGAAAAACAAAAAGCTCCAGAATACCAAGGTATCTCAACATGCTCTATATTTAAGAAACTTATAGAATGTGTTATATTGTTAGTAATATTTTATAAACTGTGGAAGCTATTATAGCATATCATTCAGACTGTTCCAAACATCCTTAAAACTATACACTTGGTTACTCTCGTTAAATATTCATCAGAATGGGAAAAGACAGCCTTTTAAATGCAAATAATGCTTTGTGCTAAGAAGAACATATAGTTAAGGTGCCAGTCTGAGGTCTAGGAGTTCAAGCGAACTCCCAATACCACCATAAATGCCCTGTGTGATCTTAAGCAGGTAACATAATACTAAAAACCTAAAAACCAGACTGCAGCCCTAAAATGTAGCCGGCTGGATCCTGTACTGGGTCCCTGCTTTGAGGAGTCTGACCTCTCTGTCAGAGAGGTAGCTCCAACCAGACATGCTATAAACAGTTCTCCAAGGCTGACAATCAAGAGACAAGACAATAAGAAGATACTTCGTTGCACGCAAGGCCATGCTGGGGTGGGTCTTGGTCCCATCACTGCCACAGTTTCCCATAAGTGTACTTCACAGCCCTCCACATTTTGGGCACAGCCTGCACAGAGCATGAGCTCCCATCAGCAGGGAACACAGAAAGGGAGAAACCTTCATAAAAACTTCTCTTCTCAGAAGTTAGGCTTGCAAGGCAGGGGAGGTGTTGATATTTGATTAGGGTTCACAGCCAGAAAATTTCTTCTAGACTGGCATAAGAGTTACCTTTTTCTTTTAAAAAAACACAAATGTTTCAGATGGTAACAATGCCCTTCTTTTATGCAACAGGTCAGCCGTTGTAAGATCCACCTAAGGAGTGGAAAGACTTGGCTTCCATGCCCTCCTCAACCTATGGGTTGGCGTGGGGGGCAGACCCGTATCTCTGAACTCTAATAACTCTTTAACATAAGGCTCTTGTGCAGTCTTTCGAGCAGAAATCAGAACCCAGATCTCCCCTCTTCTAAATAGGAGACCCAACCATTCAGCCGCAGAGTCATGCTCCCTCTTGCTCCCTCTCTTTGACCTAAGGAATTCTGATATTTTTTTTTTG
This sequence comes from Pluvialis apricaria, assembly GCA_017639485.1. NCBI lineage: Eukaryota > Metazoa > Chordata > Aves > Charadriiformes > Charadriidae > Pluvialis > Pluvialis apricaria. Next base: position 84,007,357 of record CM030044.1, on the reverse strand, counting down.
AGCTGGCACAGCATCAAAAGGTGAAGTGGAGGGAGCCTCCCACCCAGACTAGCCTATAGCCCGGTAGTCAGGTCCCAAGATGAAATGAACCATCTTTATTCAAGCTGAGAACAGGGCATGCCTAAACACTTCGTGTTAGGGTTTGTAGTGTATGTGGGACTGTACCTCCATACGAAAGCTTCACTCTTAGGAAACTGACTGTAGCTGGCTGTCAACAACACTCACAAATCCTTCCTTGGACAAACGCTCTACTGCTCTTGCTTTTAAATATGTATTAGCACACAACCTCTATTCAGCTGTGACAAGTTAAAACCAGATTAATATATCTGGGTGAAAAAAACTGAGCTTCATATGCAGGGGTTAGCATGCACTTTTTCAGCATGGGTACTACTACATTTAAAATATTTATCGCTAACAGAAAGCAATAAAAAAACCTTCCCAGCCGATCTGACGCTGCCCTGCCAAGGTCACTATGTATTGCTGTTTCACAAGGCAGTGACTGAATCCGAGCAGATTATAAAAATGAAGCTGTTCATCGATGGGCATACGGGGAAGAGGAAAGAGAAATGAAACAGGCACAGGTTGCAATAGCAGCACTGGGACATTCAGCATCCGTGGCCCTGGGCTTTCCTCCTCGTCAACGCTTGTTTGACAAAAGCCAAGGAGTGAAGCACCGCCGACAAAGTCCTGCTACAACAGCAGCACTCAGAATGGAAAGGGAGATAAGCTGAGAACTGGCACACTATGTCTGTGGCAAACATGGCTGAAATATTCGTTCATGTGGCAACAGTTTGAATAAATAGGAGCTGGTATGCTAAATCTGAGTGGTGTTGGCTGGTGAATACTGCTTGAGGTTTAAGGTGTGGCAGCTTTTCTTTGCAGACTCATTGGCACACGCACACTGAGCCTTATTACCTCTCATTTAGTGAAGCTGGCACACCTCGGGTTGGTTTGTTTTTTGGGGTTTTTTTTGTTGTTTTTTTTTGTTGTTGTTGTTTTTTAAGGAAAGAAGAACTGAATCATCAGAAGACAAGATGGGAGATGTCAAGTCTAAGGCACACATGTTTGAATTTTATGAAAAAAGAAACCAAAGAGTCAAAATCAGACTGCTGTATTTCAGTGGCACACGCTGAGTGAAAAACTTAATGAGAAAAAGATTGAATCTGAGAAGGGAAAGAAAGATCAGACAAAAAAAAATACACGTTTGTAGGTTCCCCTTTAAACCAGATCCCCAGCACAACCTGTTATGGGTAACAAAAATTTTTATATCCCTTATCTATTTTGGTATGTTAACACTGCATGTTGCAGTGCTGTGCAAACTTTCTTTCCAGGCTTACTGCTTCTAATTTTCGTCTAAGATGTGTGATATATTATCCAACCTCGCCATCTATGCCAGAGAACCCCTCCCAATCTCCTCATACACTAGTAACAATACCCATGCAAAGAATGAGTCAGAAAAATGCACTTAAAATTCTCTGGCAGAATTAACATCTGATAATACACTGTCAAGTGAGCACCTGGATAATTTCTAAGCTTCTTTGACATCTGTGGATCACAACTGGTCATTAAAAAGACAGATTTTTATGTAGAACTCATGAAAAAATACACTTCTTTTTTGCTGCAAAGGAAAAAAAATAAGATTAAAAAAAATCGTATTCCAAATTAGGACTAACCTAAAGACCATTTGAAGTGCTTTCAGAGTGCAAATGAGAGGAAAAGCATGAGAAACCTTCAACAGAAGCAACAGCTCAGGAGATTTAGCTGCCTGCTGAGACATTCTCCTTTATCCCAGAGGGACACCTCAACCAACAAGTCTCTACCTACACTGCATAGGGTTCATATTAGTCTTTCCAGATTCAGCCTTCCATTTTTTAATAACATTCAACAAAGCCAGGTTTAGTCTCTCTCTCTCTCTTTCTCTATAACTTTGGTCAGAAATAAATCCAAGCTTTTCATTCTAAAAATAAAACAATGAGATAAGTCTTCAGAAAATGTCTTACCAGCTCTACTTTTAGTGAAGATGTATAGCAAAATAAGAAAAAAATAGTGCGGCTTTTTTTCCCCTCAAATATACTGGAAGGCTTGTTGTTAATGTAATTCCTAAATCAACATTATATTCATTTTAAGCCTATGTTTATCAAGCAATTATAGCATTATTTGCAGGTTTTATAGGACAGGAGAAAAATCTGCCTATGATATATCATGTTAGGTATTTTTTGCTATTCCATGTTTTGATGTTTGCAAAAGAATATGCAGAATTATTTCCACCATCTAGTACTAAATGACCAAAGAATAAAAATATCATTTTGTGACCTTTACTATCCAATAAGAATTGCCTGAGAAAACATGAGAAGGAAAAATATCACTGTAACATTCACTAAACCAAGGCAAAATAAAGGTTAATATACTAGTGAAGGAGAAAAAAAAAAGTCCTGGAGAGTCAGGTATACTCTACCTTTAAGGCAGAAGTAGACCTTGAAAAACAAAAAGAAACCCCTTCATTGCTGTTGCTTAAGGCAGAGTTAAGTGAGATTCGGGGAAGAGATTTCATAATCTTTGGGCAGAGCAAGACTGAGGGAAATCAAGGCAATAGTAACAGGGCAAAACAAATTACAGCAGTACTTGAAATTCCAGAAAAATAAAGAGTAAAAAGAGTGGGTGGCCTTTACTGACAAATTACAGATTTCTTTACTGAAGCAGAAAATATATTTCTGGATATTGCAACGTGCTTGTCCAAAATCAGCTGGCCAAAAATCTGCTAAGAAAATTTTGCTGACCTTAGTTCAAGAAACTGGTATTTGGGTAAAAGTGTTCACTGATACATACAAAATTTAATCATATGTGTGATATAAATCAATTTATAAGGGTGATTTTTGGTCCTTTTTTCTTGGCATTTAAAGATTAGTCAGCACATTTATCCCATATATAAAACCCAGTCACAGTTTCTATTATAATTTTACTGGGAAGACTGTTTACTTCTAGACAGGAAATGTAATATAGTTGACATCAAGAAGATAATTCTTATTCTGTCAGTAGTTGCTTAGGACAAATGCCTGTTCCCGTGGGATTTCAGTGCTGTTATAGTTGCGTGTTTAAAAATGAAACCTTGCTATGATGCTTCTCTCCTTCCTAAAAACCAGTTTTTCCTCAACCAAAATATCAGCTGCAGAGTAGTGGAAAGTTAAAACTTACTTAGAAAAATAATAGAAATTTTGAAAAGGCTTTTCTCCCTAGCTTTCAGGTGTAGCATCCGAAAATAATGGGAAAAATATTAATGGAAATGAAAAATCAATTAAACCACATTTGCTGCAGTGCATAAAGTTTGTTAAAAGCATTTGCTAAAGGTAACACAAAGTTACAATTTCCTTTCTAATTCTTAGTTACCACCGTTTATTTCTTAAATTGCACTTGTGAGGTGTGTGTGCTGCATTGTTCCCAGGCTGCAAGCAGCTCGAGGTGTATGCAGTGGGTTGACCCCAGCCAGCAGCTAAGCTCTGCAGAGCCACTTGCTCACTCTCCCCGCCTCAGAGAAACAGGGTAAAGAATTGGAAGAGTAAAAGCAGGAAAGCTCATGCATCAAGATAGAGACAATTTGGTAAGCAAAGGAAGGGGAATAAAAACAAGTGATGAAAAAGCAACCACTTGCCACCTCCCACAAGCAGAGAGACGCCCAGCCAGCCTCCAAGCAAGACCAACCCCCCACCCCTCACTTTTTATTTCCAAATATGACATTATATGGTCTGGAATATCCCTTTGGTCAGTTGGGGTCAGCTGTCCCAACTGTGTCCCCTCCCAGCTTCTTGCCCACCACCAGCCTACTTGTTGTGGAGGCAGAGTGAGAAAAATAGAAAGACGATGAGGTGCAAGAACTGTTCAGCAACAGCCAAACCACTGGTCTGTTATCAACACTGCACTATAGAGGCTCTTATGGGGAAAATTAACCTTGTCTTGACCACTCCCAGTACTGTATATTGAAAAGAAAACCAACAGAAAGAAAAAAGCCCATTGGAAGTATGAGTCTTATTTGAGCCATACAAACATATACACAAAAATATTTAGTCTTTACGTGATCACAGTCAAAACTCTCTGCTTTGCAAAAACACCTTAAGATAAGAACATCAAATATGTCTATAGATATACTTTTTCCTATCTCAATGTATATTATTGAGAAGTAGCCCAATTTGCTAGAAATCAGGCTCAACAGTTTAGAAAATATGAATTCCTGACATTAGCAATTTCAGAAGTGTATATTCTTTTTATTTCTTTCCAAGCTGCCTTTATTTGTAAATATTATCATATATCTTACAGAAAGATACCATTTACCTACGAGAGGGCACTAGAGCCTTCCTAAGTATTAAATTGTCCGGTCTGATTTCTTAATGATGTAACTTGTTTTATCCTATTTTTGTTACCAACAGAAAAATGAGTTGGGGCTGCTTCTGCAGACAATGAGAATCAAAGGTGGAGACTGGTGTAGAACAGGTGAAAAATATAAGTAGATGAGATTGAGGAGAAACGCATGAACAGCACCACACTGCTAATTGGAATGTTAAAAATTAGGTCAATTAAGTATTAATGACACATGCACATTCTGCAAAGGTGGCTAGCACATGGGTCCTTGACAGTATCGAGAGCCTGACCCATCACATCCCCACATTGCCATACAGCAGTGCGCACAAGTACTACCTGGTGTTTGGAAGAAGAATGGTTGCATCAGGTCTAGATGGAAAGAAATGAGCCCTGCCTCTGGGTAGAACTAATTGGGCTGAGTTGAATGCTACATGAACATTGTTGTCCAGTTTGCAAGTCTAAACCAGGTTCAGCTCGTGGGAACTCACAGCTCTCTGCATTTTACTGTGTTTTACTGCATAGCATAAAGGTCCTCTGCGTGCAGATTTAGGAACACAGTTCCATTAACCAGCCTTTCAAAGGGGAAGCTAAGGTAAAATCTGCTCATGTGCTGCAGAACCCTGTGTGGGAAGAATAGCACTGAATAGTGATTACTTTATCAAATAAACTAAAATTCAACTCCATAAAACTGAAAAAAGAACAAAAGCAAATGCAGCTCAGAAATTAGGTGTGAGGACTCACTTTACAGGAATTGTCTTGATATACCTTAGACTGAGTTGTAGGCTTAGATTACATATTATATTTGTCTATACTTTTGAAGCAAGGCTTAGGTACTTATACAGCTGAGATAAAAAGATACTGTTAAATGATAGTCATCTGGAGCAACATACAATGACATTATTTAGGTAACCAACATCATATCTGGTTAACCAAAGAACTAAATGAACAAAACCAGCATGTTCAATTTTTTAAAACTTCTACATGGTTCGTAATCAAAAGCAAGCAAGCTAATAAATGAATAGACAAAACAGTATTATTCTGTACTTAATTCTGAGTATTAAGTATAAAAATACCCTTGATATTGTACACCTCTTCTTGTGTTTAACTTTACAGCTTCTAAAAAAGAACTGAAAATCATATCACTTCTGTTAAAAACTTTTTCATTCTGTCATGGTTTCCCACAAACAAATGTGATAGTAAAAAAGGAAAATTTTCCAAAAAGAGAAATCACTTAAATGTAGAAATTTTAGGATAAAGACAACTGATCCTCTCTCTCCAAGCTGCTACTGCTTATTAATTTCAAATTTCCAACTCTAACCACTCTTCAGGTCTCCCGAAAATACTGACCTCCTACCCTGTTGCTACTGGCTGCAGTATCTCAATTTAAACTACAGGTAGTCCTAAGGTTCTCTCATCAGAGCTTATTAGGTACTCAAGACATGCCTGAACTGTACACATTCATATACACAATTACAGCAGACCAATGGGACAATTCAAAGGAGAAGGCTTGTTTACAACGAAATGAAGTTGTTTTGGACCTGAATGGCATCCTGCTGTGACGTTTCATGGGAAAGGAGAAGACGAGTTGCTCACATGCACCACCACAGAGAAGGCATTTGTAACAGAGCACACTAAAGGGGCTCCCAGGCTTCAAAGAATACTAAGTACAGTGCCCAACAACTGGTGACCATCATTTGAAGAGTTAACATGGGCTACCGGTTGAACAAAAAGGACATAACAGAGTTAATTATCTCAGCTAAATCCAGGAAGTTTATGCTAGGATTAGGGCGGGACTAACAGGAGTTGCAGGGAGGTATCAGAAGGAGAAAGGCTTTTACGGGAGAGCAGCAGAATGTCAAATTACAGCACCCAGCCTACAGTCAGAGCTAAGGACTAGATATGAAGAGGTCATGGATGGTAATGATCAGTGAAGGAGTGAGGTGGGTTTAGACAGAGAGACTGCTGAAGAAAGAAGGAAAAAAGAAATCAAATAAATACTAAATTTCAGTATATCAAGGGTGGGAAGCAGAAGAAGATGCAGTGGAGAGATGGCTATAATGAGCTCGAACATTATACAAGCCATGGTCAAGCAGCAGCTGATCGAGATTTAAGGAAGAAAGAGAGACAAGGAAAACTTCTGTAAATACTGTGGAAGGAAACCTATTGGTCTCTCTGCTTATGAAACAAGTTTTCTTTAACCTGGCAAAGAAAATTAATGAGGGTATTCTAGCCTCTTCAGTTTGAATCACGGTAGGACAAGTCAGAGGAAAACGGTCCATGCCTCATGAATCTGGAAGGCCTACAAGAGGCTAAATAACTAGATCAGCTAGAGCATATGTAATCAGAATCTTAACAGAAGTAGGCAATGGCATTTCTTCAGTATAAATCCACCTTGGAACACACGTGAAATACTTTGAAAACAGTTGGCATTGCAAAAATAAATAAGAAGCAAACACAGTGTCCTGAACAGCAGAGATTTCAGGGGCAAACTGGAAAAAACCCAGAAAGGCACCAGAAAGGCACAACCAGCAGGTTCCCATGTTTGTTAATGCTGTTACAGAAAAGATATAATAAAAAAAAATTAAACATGCATGCATTCTGTAGTCTGTCATTTTGTGCAGCTTCTTTGTGTTGTAAGTTACACCAGTGCTTATGTTTTCAGCTTAGTCTTCTAGTCTGTCTCAGCTAGTTTAGTCTAGCTTGTCCAGTCTAGCTAGTCTCTGTCTTTTGCTCTCTCTTTTCTCTATATCTATGTCTACATATATCTACCTCATATATATATTTATCTATGCATACAAAAAAGGGTCAGTTTTTAGTCTGGTACAGTTTAGACACACAGAATATGGAGAGTTTTATGCACTTTATACTTTTATACTTTATTTTTCACTCACACAATGATCCCTGAGGAACGATATTAATTCACCAAAGATCTTCAAAAACACCCTTAATACAAGATCCAATGTCAGTGTACTGCACTCAGATTTTCCCAGTTCTGAAACAGATTCCAGAATTAGATTCTCCCATCTCGAGATACTTATTTCTAAGCAGGCCTGATAAAATAAACAAACGTACTCATATAGTAACTTATAGTAAGTGGAAAAGTGACAGAAATTGATTATTGATATAACTGCTCTCTTCGGAACAAAACTTCAGTCAGAGGAAACCGCTTCTTAATAGTCATAATTCAGAAAATTTATCAAAGAAGGGCAAGTTTTGGCAAAAATATTTCAGTAATATCATCCTTACCAATCTAGGTGTAGGTATAATTAGGATGATTACAACTACAAAAATCTACAACACATAAGTGTTAGACATGTAAGACTTTGTCCCTACAATCCTAGGATATTAAAATACCAGTTATCCAATATCAAGGGAAGAACAGAGATGACAACTGTACGTTAATTCTTCCTCCTCTATTGACTACACAGTGTAGAAGATGCACTCACAATTAAATACAGAAGTACCTGGTTGCCCCGTTTCTCATATTGGGATTGTGACTGCTTCTGCCACTGCTCAATTGGGAAACTCAGTACTGTTCAATGGAACACTCTTATCAAGACAGGAAATTGCCACCTGATATTAAGGCCCACAGAACAAATAAACATCACCTTAATGTCATACAATAATTTAAAAGAGGACAATGGAAACCGATTAAGCTTAAATTGTTTCCAGCTTCTTGTATCACCTGAAAACTACACAATCTTCACCTGCACCAAGGGCTCGAGATCCCAAATTCACTGTCCAAATAAAAAAGTTTCCAAATTCATACGGACAGTAGGAAATACAACACTAGAGGGATGGAAAAATACAAGATTACAAAACCCCCCACAGTAATCCTTTAGTGAAGGTTTTAAACTAACATGAACCCATTAAATAATGTCACATTTAATGAGTACTTAAATAATATCATTAATAATGGAGTAATTGGACCTTTTTACAAAAAGAAAATCTATTTAACACTGTCATCATTTCCGGCAATACAAGTTACTGAATAGTGTCTTATTCTTAGTTGTTATTATTTTTTAAACATAAATAAGCCAGAAATAATGAGTGAGAGAAACTTTTCCGGGAACTGCAGCCCAACCATTTAATTTCTGTTCTGTAAAAAAAAACTCCACACAGTCTATCTGTGGTTATATCAGGTGGGGATATAAAATTACTATTATGCTTGTGTTGTCTTGGAACCGCCTGCAACTTGGCCAACTGACTCAAGCAGGATGGCATTGTATGGAATTTCACAGCAATTATCACCCCAAAGACAAAATCTGCAATGAGTTTTTGCCATGTATGTGTTCACTTTCACATATGACTTAAATAGTTTATCATATGCAGTTTCATATATTATTTGTTATCCATTAATAAAATTAATTTAGCATCCATCATCTAAGTCTCTACACAAAGTCATAGTTTAGACACTATGATGCCACTTAGATAAACAGACCAATGTCAAACCAACCAAAATTAATTTTTCTTTTATTTTGCTCAGTCAAGGGAAACGAATTACTTTTATAATTATAAACACATGCTTCTTAGAACAATGATTTTGAAAGAAATTCTAAGTTTGAGCTATTTCTATATTGACATTTCTCAAGAAATTAAATCATGATTTAATGATGAAAAACTGGAGAGTTAAGAAAAACAAATGTGTCAAGTCCAGTACCCAAATTAGTAACTTTCAGTTAGTCAAGTAACTGAGTTTTTTACTAAAGAAGATTCTTACCATCCATAATTTCAGTTCTGTTGTTCTACCCCATAATTTATATGATTTAAATTACTGATCCAAGATAGCTAGACTATCTTTAGATGTCTAGCTAAAAAATACGTAGTTGGACTACTTGTGTAACCATCTAAGCCAAAATGAACATTGGTGTTTCCCTTTATATACTTCTCTGCATATCTTTTTCCCCTTAGAAAATTTTAGAAGCTACCTTATTTTCATCACCCATATTCTGAATTAATATTTAAAAAAAAGGGGAAATATTTGTTATTGTTGGACAACTTTGTGACTACCACTCGTGGAAATGAGCAGATGTATGCTCTAACACTCCAAAAGCTGATTGTGTTCTGCTTTGTTTTGATACTAGCTGGATGAAGACACCACTAAAGAGAAGTGGAGAAACTGACTCACAAAGGCTGAATTCAACCTGGCGAACATGATCTAACTATAGACAAGAATGAGGGATAGGCTTCCCCACAAAGCAATTCAAAGCAGGAGTCTAACTCAACTGCTCTGATACTGAGGAAGACTTTCTCACCACAGGAAGGGAGCATGGGGAGGATAGGCTTACTGAACTGAAGTCAGCCTTTCTGAACATCTGGAACAGCTGCTGAAAAGGTAAAACTTCTCTGATGTGCTCATGCAGCTCCATCTCTGTCTAACAAAAATACCTAGATAACACAGGGCATAAAGTCTATGCTGGCATATGTTCATGTACAATTTTGTTAGTCCCGTACTTCAAGGATGTAGACTTTCTCAGCAATGAAGTTCATGTTTCATTACGGCGAGACGAATTTTGTTCTCAGCTCATATTTTATTATTTACTCACCATGCTAATAACTTTTTGTTGTTATTTGTAACAAAGATTTGCAAAAGAAAATGTTTGTTTCGATCCCTGTGAACAGCTACTGACATGGAATCTGAATGGCAAGGCTGACCCTACAGACTTCAGCAGCATGTAGCAGGTATAACTTGGCAGTCACACGTAAACCAAAGTTGGCTGTAAATCAAACAGGACTGAGTGACCACAGGACTGGATTGCTTCCTTTTTCCAGTTTCTCACAAAACTGTTTGGAGTCTGCTTCCTGTTTAGCTCAGGAGTGGCCAATTCTAACAGAAGCTTCAGTTCTCCTGTATGCACTTGGATTTATCAGAAGCCTTTTCTGTTGTTATTCTTGACCCTATTAATAACTTCAACACAATGTATAAAGCACATGATCAGTTTTTTCACTTGTTTGCTTTTAAAAGGTTTTTTTTAAACAAAAGGAGTATTTTTCCTGTACCATGGTATACCACTTTTCTTTACTTTTCTATGTAAAATAAAGAAAATATTTTTATCATAATAGGCCTAAAAAGTTTGACATAGATGAGCTACCTAACTATCAAATGTATCTTCATTTCACATGAAGTGGGACACCATTGACAGGAATTAACCTTACACTACACTGCTTGATCTCAATCCATATTCTAAATCAAAGTTAAGTTTGAAAGGAACAAGTGTTCACATCAGTAGAGACCACGTGAAAGAGAAACAGATTAGAAAATTAAAGGAAGGTGGAGACTAGGCTTCTAAACGATTCTGTGAGAGATATGCAGTAGTCTTGCTTTTGGTCAAACCTGCTCTGCAAGAAGAACCTCTAGCACAGCATTTCAGCATTTTGGTCTTCAGCAGGAACTGGTGACAATGTGCGTCTCAAACAGAAACACCTACACAGTTATTCTGGGCAGCTTATTAGCGTGTAAGAGAATGTCTTGTTTGGTTATTTCACCTGAATTGCCTGAAAACAGCTTAGAAAACAATATTAAAAACTTCATGTGCTTGGTAACTCTATGTTTTTATATCCTATAAAACCGTTAAGTTAAAAACACATATCTGAAACCAAAGTAATTAAGACTGAATCTTCTTTCCACATCACCCAGAGTTACATATCATACAATAAAATACCTGCATTGGAACAGCTGAAATTAACCAAATAAATGTGTTTTCTAAAATTCAGAAGGCAACAACATGATCTGCAGAGCTGAACCATCAGAAGGATCTTAATTCACACCTCCAAGTGTAAGCACTAAATGTAGCATTTTGAAAAATAAATGGTGGTTGGAATTACTTAGACTATTCTAGAGCATTTAGAGCATTATGATCTATTTCAATGGGAAGCTTTTGATTTATAGGTTAGGACAATCATCTGAGTTATATCAGAACTCTCCAAATCCCATTCTGAATTTCAAATCCATCCAGAAACACTAGAAGTACTGTAGTCACTCCTAAGTATACACTTGTTTGATCAGAATGAAATATAAAATACACAGTTCTCTGTATATTCTGCCATTTGCACAGGGAGCTTTGAGCAAGGAGTTGGACTACAGGATTTCTAGAGGTCCCCTCCGATCCTAATTGTTCTGTGATTCTGTTCTATGATTTGTCTATTAATGACCAGCTAATTTCTACCATAATGCACACCTACGCAGCAGTTGTATTTTGTTCAAACTCGCTCTCTGCAGCTCTGCTTAAGTCACCTCAAATGTTACTAAGCACTAACTGAACTATGCGATAGAAGGAACTTCCACGGACAGATTTCTTGTTGGAACAAATACCAGCAAAAACACAGAAAGAGAAGAAGTGGCCCACTGACAGGACCCATATGGAGTCATAACTTTCATCATTTTATACAGAAGTGTGAAAAAAAACCAAACTAAAAAAAAACAAGGCCAAAATCTATGAGAATCTTATCACACTCAGGAGAAAAATCTCCCCATTGCCAAAGTGGATTGAGAATCACAAAGTGCTACATTGATGATCTATACTAACATAAGAAAGTCTGCCAAAGCAAAAAAAACAAGCTCCAAACCTCTAAAATAAACAAATAGCAGGCTCTTTCATGGGCTTAGGGAGAAAGAAACCTCAGTACCTTGAGGAAGGGGCAGTCAACTGTGAAAACAGAGGACATAATTTTTTTTCAAATGCTAAAGTAGATCTACAGAACTTTTCCTTATTTTTAACAGACTTCCAGACTTGCTAAAATTCCAATGAAAACAGAAGGATATATTAAAAGCATACTTATTATTTAACATACTTTATACCTTTGGCTCCACACCTATTAAATTTAGGAGGGATATTTTAGCAGCAAAAGTAAAAATAGGGACAAATGCCAGTAACATATTCCTCCTGTATTTCTCTAATTTTAAACACTAAACAATGAAAGAAAAAACATCCAGAAAAGAACATGAAAAACTCCACACAGTCCAACAAAGCTCTGTAATATGATCTAGAATACAGCTATATTATCAACACTAATGGATATGTGTTTTAGTGAAACATAGAAAGTTTCACAGTATTTACAGTCCAAATTGTTATTTGGAGGAATATGTTAATATCACATAGAACAAAAAACAATTACATGGGCCCAGTCCAAGTTCATCATCACCTGTAGGTAAAATAGGCTTTATATAAAAGCCATTTGCTTTTTACCTACTCCTGATCTGTTCAGTGGGATGGCACATTTATCATTCCCCTTATTAAATATATTTTCCATGTTAACATTTTCAAAATATTTTAAAGACCAAACTATTCACAGCAGGGTGTACTGCTTAAGCTACTACTGTAATGATAGAGTCACTTCAGGGAAAATACTCAACTCTATCTGACTGAAAGTTAGCAAACCAGATCTTAGCAGTGGGATTAAGCCTCGAACTGAATTTCTTGGATATGACGACAATAAACACATCCTGGAACTGCCCTACATAAACCGTATTCTTATTGGATTTAAACTTTAGATTGCTTTTATGAGCATAGCAATTCCAAAAGGAAATGCAAAAATAAACACGCAGAAATAAATCCAAACATAGACATTAAAAAATTAATTAGCTTCAGAAATCCTGTCTCATCCGAGAGTGCGGCAACTGCTATTATTCTGCTGGGTCACAAGAAACAAAGAGAGGGCAATTACGCTATTGAACTGAACACACAGTTGGATTGAGGCTTAAAACAAACTATGAGGACAACACTTGTCTCCAGATTTCCACCTGATGTGCAGGAAAGATTGGTAGGACAGGAAAAGGAAAGAGAATTTACAGTGTGGGATGACTAATGAATGTTCCTAATTTATCAGTGATACTTGGCTTTTCAGAAAAGTACTGTCTGCATAGGAAACTACTACACAAAGCTTTGCAAATCTTAGTTAGAAAGCTTGGGCCATATTAAAAATTATCTTCAACAACGTGACCGAGCAAACCATTTATTCTTGAGCATGTACCACAATTAATCCATCTATCTCATTTTATCTTAAGAAAAGTTTGCATACGACACCCAGCTGAGTGGGGTGGTTGACACGCCTGAGGGACGGGATGCCATCCAGAGGGACCTGGACAGGCTGGAGAAGTGGGCCCACGTGAACCTCATGAGGTTCAACAAGGTCAAGTGCAGGGTCCTGCACATGGTTTGGGGCAACCCCCGGTACCAACACAGGCTGCGGGATGAAGGGATTGGGAGCAGCCCTCAGGAGAAGGGGGTGTTGGTGGATGAGAAGCTCACCATGAGCCGGCAATGTGTGCCAGCAGCCCAGTGAGCCCCTGGCACCCCAGGCTGCATCCCCAGCAGGGTGGCCAGCAGGGCGAGGGGGGGATTGTGCCCCTCTGCTGCGCTCTGGGGAGACCCCCGCGCAGTGCTGACTCCAGCTCAGGGGGTCCCAACAGGAGAAGGGCACGGAGCTGTTGGAGCGGGGCTAGAGGAGGGCACGGAGATTCTGCGAGGGCTGAGCCCCTCTGCGGGGAGGACAGGCTGGGAGAGGTGGGGTGTTCAGCCTGGAGAAGAGAAGGCCCCTGGGAGACCTTATAGCAGCCTCCCAGTTATTAAAGGGGGATTATAAGAAAGATGGGGACAAACATGTTTAGCAGGGCCTGTTGCGACAGGACAGGGGGGAATGGCTTTAAACTAAAAGAGGGTAGATTTACACTAGAAATTAGGAAGAAATTGTTTATGCTGAGGGTGGTGAGACACTGGCCCAGGTTGCCCAGAGAGGTAAGAGATGCCCCATCCCTGGAAACATTCCAGGTCAGGTTGGACGGGGCTCTGAGCAACCTGGTCTAGTGGAAGGTGTCCCTGCTCATGGCAGGCAGGTTGGACTAGATGGCCTTTAAAGGCCCCTTCAACACAAACCATTCTAGAATTCTACAAAAACCCACTCTATTAGTGAGTAAATGGCAGCTCATAATTCACTAGATTATTTAAAGCATATTAGTTTGTAATTATCAAACAAAAGCGTATTCTTAACCTCATGAATTTGTTTCTATAATTTGATGAAAATAATCTACAATGCTTCGTTGAAAGTCTTGAAAAGCAGGCATGAAACAATATTAGAAAGCAGAATGTCGAGCCTGAGTTGAGAATACATCCCAACTCCCTTTGTTTCAGACTGGAACCACTGAAAATTAAATTACAGGGGACTCTACCCACTCTATAGAACTGCAATCCTATTTAAAAATCATGCTTCTCTCCCCTTAAATAAATGCAATAAATTCATCTGAGGTTTTAAAAGCATAACGATGGACCTTGGTTGAAAGCTAGCTACCATAGCTACAACTTCTTCAACTCTTTACATGCATAGCAGCTGAAAAATTAGGATGGTGCCAATGAAGTCTTACAAAGAAGTTCTTTTCTGTAGTTTGGTGTTCCCTCTGTGTTTGACTACAGTTGTGTGATATACCAGGTTGTCTAAGTAATGGACCTATGCAGGTTTATTTTGCATCCGAGATCATTCAGTGCATGTTAGGACAGCATTACTACAACTTCTCATGGTCAGCTGAAGGCTAAATTGGAGAGGAATATGAAATAAGCCAAGTGAAGCTACAATGCTTACATTTTCATCATGGATAGCAAGTGATAATGTCTAAAGTTGGAGTAATCTGCTATATACGTATCTCAGCCAACAACCATAAGCAGTATTAAACTTTATAATACTAAATATAAAATATTAAATTGCTTAAAATATTCTGAAAGGGTAATATGATGCAATGTTCAGTTGAAATTTCAGGCAGGAAAGATGTCTGCTGGAGCTGAAGCCAAAGTGGATTCTTTATACTAAAAATTCCTCAGATGAGTTCTTTTCTTCAAATTTCTGTTTGTAATGTTTAGCATATTGTAAACATCACAAATAGTGCAGCACCTCAGGAACTAATGAAGCTACAGTGAGAAAACTATGGACTAATTAAGCAGTCAATGAACTACTGAAAAATAAAAGCTCACATCAATTTGGTTTTGCTTTACAAAAAACGTTTCCGGTTTTGTAAAACTATATTAACTAATTAGGCAGTTAATTTTGAAAAGAGGATGACTGTTATACATAGCTAAATGTTATCAGAATCCTGTAGAATATGATAACATTTTGAAGATAACGTGTCAATAATTTCAGAGGTTAGAAAAATAAACTGCTTCTTTTTTCCTTTGATAAACAGACTGTCTACCAGGATCTGACATTTATCAGGCTCACTAATAACACTTGTGCATCTCAGCATTTCCAGACAAAGAGTTAGTGAAGGTGCTTTTTCCTGTGGTGTAGGTTAGTAAGGACACTTGCCATGGTGAACACCAGAGGAAAGAATGATGGGCAGACTGCTTAGATTGGCAAAGTGATACTTGTTGTGTTCCTGCCTCCAAAAGTGAACGTTCTCAGTATAAAGATAAAAAACAAAAAAAACCTGAAAGGCCTAAAGCATTGGCGAATGCCGTGAAAGTTACCACAGCTCCGTCCACTTGGGTGAGTGTCACGCACTGCACCACGATGTTACAACTGACAGCTGTGAACGGTTATCTTCAGAGAGGTCTCATCTCATTTTATTATTTTACAATGCAAACTTTCTAGACCTCTAAATTAGGGTGAGCTCAGTAAAAGTTTATTACAAATCTGAACTAAAATCTTCCTGGCAACAAGAGGGTGAGGGTTTGGTGGGAAATTCCAGTAACTCCTGCTCCTGGCCAAAGCAAGCCAAGCTCAGCTGTAGGATTGGTCCACGGCTACCACGGGATTTCAAAGGAGTTAATTCTTATTTGTGCTTGTGATAAAAAGACCCATTTCCCATTCATGCTTCTAAACAGAAGATCAACATAGCCTTATACTTTTTTCCTGTGTCAGGAATGATCTATTAGTACAATTAAGATCAAGTTCACCTTTGATTATATCCTTTTAGTAGCACTGAGCATACAAGCACAGAACAAAGAAAGCTTACAGCCTAAATGATAGACGCGTCAAAGCTCAATTCATTTAAAATTCTATTAAACAAACACAACCAAGAATATGTTACAGTGGAAAAATTTCACATAGGTAGAGGAAGATAAATGTGACCTTTCCATCACTAATTCATAGGATTTTATAACACAGAAAGTGGCTGAAGACCTAATGCTTTAGACTTACTAATCACATGGTGAGCACCATTTCACCCAACTTCCTTATTTGCTTCTATTCCATTCCTTCTCTAGTGAAACCACGTTTACTCAAGGCTTCAGGAAATCAGTCTGACGTTAACAAAACTTATTTTAACAATAGATAGCATTTACTATCAAATATATCCTGAAAGCTTTGGTTTTTCAAAGTTGGGAAGCTGAGACACCCAAACTAATAATTATCCTGAAGTGATTAGTTGCCATCATGTCTGATCGCAGCTAAAAGTTAATAATGAGCTGCAAAGTATTAATGCCATATATTGGTCTGCATAAAGTAGAAGGCAAGGTACATGTTTATACAAAATATAAAGATTAATATATGAACATCACTTTAACCTTTCCCAGGTCAAGGGTAGGGCTCTGTGTATCACAGTGAATTAATGACTTGGCAATTGTTAAGATGAGGGTTCAGGAACGCATTAACCACCCATCTACCCAAAACTCTGCTCCAAGGTAAGAGAGTGCAAGGATCTGCACCAATTATAGAGCATGACTTAATATGAGGATAGATTTTGTTATAGAGCTCAGTCTTTTATCTCCCATGGAGACCTTTTGAAAATGTTCCCGTAATTGTCTCTAATTGAAGTACACTACTGTACCTAGATCACAGATTATACTTAAGCACAACTTGCAAAACTTTAAAAATACTCCAGAAGTAACAAATAGCAGTAGCTATGAAAAACTTTTAAGTGCGAATTTACCTAGAACAGAGAGTTCTGTATCTACATTTTTCAGCTAGATATTACTTCTCTGTCTGCCTCTCATGTATTTTGTGTTGAATCATGCACACTTAGGAAAGAGGTAGTGGGAAGATAAAGCACATGTATATGTTAGATTTAGAGGACTAACGTATCTTCATTGGACACATTTACATGTGTATGACTTCTTGATCCCTCTCTTCCCAACTTTGCTGTCATTGCAGGAACACATCAGGAAAAGGTCACCTATCAGGAACCAGGGCTTCAGTTTTGTTTTAGAAATTTTTTTTGTCTCAAAAAGAGAAATTATGTCTGAACTTACTTTCAAGGCTGAGTTTTGCTGATTTTGGACCTGGACACCATAGAGCACAATCACCCTAAAAGCACACGTAAGGAGGATCCGCTTGGCCTCATATAACATAGTGAAAACATTTGTATGTCCCCTGTTTGACACCTGCTTCTATACAGTGGGGAAAGACATATGCCTGGGCTTACTGGAACACGCAGTTCTCTATCGGACCACAGACTAGAGCAGTATCTAAAACTGTTGCAGGACTCAATAAAATGCTGTAAGCCTTTGGACACTATGGGTGCAAGGACCAGGGATAAATATTGGGGGCCGGGGGGCCTAACACTTTTCATCAGAAAAATCTATACTTTGGGTGGAGCAGACATTCCATATCCCTGGGTAAATGATGGGTAAATGATGGCTGGGTGGGTGTTCATTGGATTAAATTCTGTTTGTTTACTCACAGACAGATAATCTTAAGACTTCTTGTGCTTTCCAAGCTACTTCTTGCCAGCTGACCCACAATTATTGACTAAGGGAAGATTCCCATCCCATTCCAGCTGCGAAGTAAAACAAGGTGGTTAATCATCTCATGTTTGCTTGTTCTCCTCTCTCTTCCCTCCTAGGGACACATAGAATTCTATCATCCCCAGCAAAATGTTCCAACCACACAATTTCTACTGATCCACATGCCTTGTGTTTTAGAACTTGTTTTCTATTCTTTCACCTATCTTATTCCAAAAAGAGCTTTCCTGGTTCCTTCATTTTCTTTGGTTGTCCACCAGCTGCGAGTTCTGCCTAGCTGTTAATTTAGAAAGAACTGAGAAGAACATGATATATAATGTCTCTTCAATGACTGGCTTCCCATCAAAATAGCCCCTCAGTGGGTTTTACCTGCTTTGTGCAATGTTTTGAAGTAGTGACGTGATCTAGTCATCCATAATCTGGTCATATAATTTGCAATTTTGTTACATGAGGCCTCTTAGGCACAGTGGTCATCCACTCTATTTTTTCCTCAGTAATCAAGGTGATTTTTGTCTTCTAGATTTGCTTTTGCTATCACATACTGGCCTTGATTCTGTCCTCTTTTTAGATTGCTTAAAGTTCCAAATCCACTAATACAAAAAAAGATTCCAAATAAAACAGAAGTATGAAAATATAGCTTAGTCTATGATGAACCATCATGGTTTTTAAACCTTTTTTCATGACTGAACACAATCAGTTTATTTTTTTCTGCACATAAACATATATTTTATAAGTTCCTGGTTTCTCCCTCGGGCTCATATACAACCCAAACTCTTCATTACTTATTTCCCTGACCATTCACCATCATTCCCAGCATTTATGGTTTTTATGGTCATTCTTCAGAATCTCTTCAGATCTACTTTTATATTAGTGTCTTTGATACGAATCATATTTTATTTAGAACAAAATACTGACATGACTTACATGGGACAATAAAAGAATAACTAAAATGAACAGTCTCTCTTGTCTTTGTGTTATGACCTGTTTGTCTGAGCCTTATAAATCCACATAATGTCACTTTCAAAAGGCACTTTCTATACAATTGGAAAAAAATCACCATGTGAACAAAATCACATCCACCAGTGTACAAAATTTTACTAGCCTGTTGATTAGACTATCAAAAATTATACAAGTGTATTCAACCACAGTTAACTGTAATACTTAGTAAGCTGGTATTTATGAAAATCTTATTCAGTTATTTTCAAATGCAATCAGGACCCCAATACTCTTGAAACAACACTTGCCATATGAATCTGGCAAGGTCAGGCTCTGGTTTCATGTATACCAATAATTAATCCAATTAAGTATTGAAAAGAACTTGTTAATCTACAATGCATGGAACATTAGCTGCCTGGAAGATATGAAGAAGTAGGTCATGAGAAAGCTGCAAAAAATGGAAACAAAAAGACCTTTTTAAAATATTCTTGCACATACCCTTGCACATGGAAGTAAGCAAACAAAGTGACAGTGGTGGAGTAAAAACAGAAGCTAAATATTCAATGGTTAGTATAATTTTAATTAGCTGTAAAGGAAAACCATTGAGCCACTATTGTTATGAAAGCGCATGGATTTCTTCCTCCAAAAGATAAACTAAGTTAAGAATGTTTTGGAAACTTCAGATTAACACTGCACAGCTGTTGCTAGGGCCTGGATTTACGGGTAACAGCAACTGCTGAGACTCTTTTCTTAATCAAGACAGGGCTGAGGAAACCCCTTAGCATGGAAATGAGCAATGGGAGATTTGCTAATTCGGAGAAGTGATAGATATCTACCTTTTAATTAAAGCTGAATGGCACGCATGAGTGAACAGAACAAAGGGAGAGGAAGAAAGGAGGCAGAAACTGGGAATAAGAGTTGGAAAATGACAATGAAAAGCATGAAGCAGCGAGAGGCAGCAGTATAACCTGCTTCACAGTCAGACACACAAAAAAGCAATGAACAGGCAACTTGGGCATGTTGCTGTCTATTCCTCTCCGTGTGTGGTCCCCAACTGTCTGTAATGTTGGGAAAAAATAGGGTATAATGAAAAAAGAGCTGGAAGGCATTAGCTGATAGAAATCTCATACTCTTATACTTTAAAGTGATAAACAGAACATTTGACTGTTTGCAATGAGGACAGGAGGTGTGAGATAATGTAGCATCATTCTAACATATGTTATAGTATTGCTCATATATCTGAGTTTTGGCAAACACTAGGAGATAATCTATAAGAAGATACTAACAGCCTGTGCATTGACACTACATGGTGACTCAACATCAGAAAAGTGAACAAGGGTGGTGAAGTAACATTATCCTTATGAATAGCAAAAGTAGAAAGATATGGATACTTCTGTAGTGATAATTTATCAGTGACAGACCAAAATCATGTGTTGGTTGATGAAAAAATGTAGCATAAAATTTAAATCATGAGTATTTCAGATTTCTTACATGCTCCATCACCTGGCCATGACTACTGGAGCAATTCTTCTTGCCCTCTTTCCATAGGATGGCGATACTTCAGCTGTTTCTACATCTCCACGCTCACTAGACTGAGACCTTAAAGATCTGCTCTTATAGCATCTGCATTGCCTTTCACTTTTGCTTGAGCTTTAGCTTTGAGTATCTGCAGATGGTGTCATGTTTGTATCGAGCCTCTCAGAGCCACAGCAATTTGACATCTGATGGAACTCCATAGGCAAAATGACTCCCTCTACTGGAAAAAGGGGAAAGAAGCTGCAATAAGGTTCCTGTGCGTAAGCTTCCCTTCCTCGCATCATGTTGATCAGGGTAACGAACTGCTTGTTGTTTTATGGTAACAGTGCTTCCGCACCGTTATATTATGTGTAATACCTATTCTGATGATTGGGTGCCCCACTGCTTGAGATAAGGATTTCTTGATCCTCAGACGCCAAAGGATCTCATACACCTTATCTACCACCTGAGCACAACTTTTATATACATATATATTTAAAATATGTGTGTAGATATATATGATCAATACAGCTTATAAAGTCACTGACATCTTGAAATATATTATGATTTCTTCTACTACAAATCCCTGATTTGCTCCAGCTTTGACTATCTGATTCTTCTTGGATATTGTGGACTCACAAGTAGTAACATAATGTAATAGACATGGGCCCTCAGAGCCTTACTGTAAACAATAAAACTGTATTGCTTTGCTATAAAACCATTCAATTTAGATTACTCTACTATGAAATTTTCTTTCTCTGTAAACTAATTCTCAAATAGTTCTACTTATTACTAGGTTGAAACTGCTTCTGAAAGAAGCTGCATGAACTTAACACTGTGCTCTGACTTGGTGGAAATGACGGCAATCAGCTAATAAGCAATTAATTCAGTATGAAACCTAGTAGCATAGTCACTGGGAGGAAAGGTTTAGGTCCTAATTCTTCTTGCAAAGGTAACAAAGAAAATAGGTGAAACTTCAAGAAATCACTACTTCTTGTATTATACTGGAACATGTTGTCAGCAGGATTAGGCAATATACACCCCATACCCCAGAATAGCGTGACTGTTGTAAAGCAACTAACATTTATTTACTGTGATCATACAAATGTCCAAAAAGGAACTGATGAAAGCAACTTACCCACATAAACATTCTTATTGATGAATCTTTCCCTTCTGACAGCCCCAACAAGTGTCTTTGCTAGCTATGCTGTACAGAACTCTAATTTTAACAGAAATGCAGCAATTTAAACTAGTTTTGCTACTCTTCTACTAAAAAATAAAAATTATTTGTAAATACAAAGTTGCTGGAAAACATAATTTTCATTCTTATATTTGATCAACTAAGTAACTAAGGCGATACCAACACTGACTCTTGAGCATGACCCCAGCCTCTGTGGAAGTAATGTAAGCAGTTATTCTGAGAATATTTACTTATTTATTCCTGTGAGATCAAATGATTACCAGAAGGGCTGTTTTCCTTTATTATGAAATATGATATCAAAAGGCTTAGCAGGAAAATGTCCATCCTACGGAAATGTCACTCATCCCAGGATGAACAGAATATTCCAAATTTCTTTGAATGTAAGTTGTGCATGGACAGAGAGATTGCATAACATCCTTAAGAACTCTGGCCACTATGATATCCCACCTCGGGAGTTAATGGCTAAGTGCTCATTTGAGAAAGGTTCTGATCACTTGAATGACAACAAATAATCTGAAATACCAAGAATGTCCATTCTGATTGAATAAGTTACCATATTCTTCTAACGGAAGTGGAAATCTTTTCCATTTTCCATTGTAACACCTGTAGAATTTCTCCTTCTTTAAATCATACTTTTTAGACATTATTATCCGAAAGATAGGAACACTGGCATTAAGGGTGGAAGAAGACTACCTACTACTCATCATTCTTCTTACTGAAAAATTTCACATTAAAGAGTAACAGGATAAAACACCTTAACACGGAGCTGAATTTCTAGAGTGGGCGTCCATTCTGGATCACTGGATCCAGCTCTCTTTAGTTTCCTCTGTGCCCTCTCAAACCTTATGGGCTGCTCAACTTCACGAAGGGCCAGTGGTACCACGTTCAGCAGTATTTGCTGCTGTCAGGTTACAGTAAGGAAACCAAAGCAAGGAAATCTTAGGCCTAGCTGTCCTCAAAGACAATTGGGTTTTATAAAGCAAATTCCCTCACCCTGGACAACTGGGCTGTCACTGTATAGAAATGCATAAAACATTTGTTGTTTCCCATTCCATAAGAGTTTTTTATTTCACATGGACACAGAGTTTAGTGAAGCTCTGCATCCGGCTTTCTCAGAAACAGCCCTTTAATTCGTATTTCCCATCAGCTGACTAAAAAGCACAGGCTTACCACAATGGAGGCCTGAACTAACATGAAGGCTTCTCTCTACTGACAGGAGAGAGGCAGGGACTCAGCCTCTCACTGGCATGAGCTGACCCTGTGGTGGATGTTGCAGAGGATCAGTCTAACCACCTCATTCTGCAAAATGCTTTGCAAACTCCCCTCATCCAAATATATACAACAATTTCTTTTGGAGTTTTGATTATATGTGGGAGAAAGTGAGAATTCCCCTAGTTTGGAAGAGAAGGGTTAAGACTAACGACAATACACCAGGAGCAACATTTCACAGTTAATGCAGAAGTTTCACTTTTATACAATGGCAGAAACCACAGGCTCTATAATCATTCATTCATATCCTGCTTCTTCATCACCACTTCGGAGATTTCATCACACCTTTAAAAATTATCTTAGTTCTGGCAGAATTGTGTTTTCTATCTTCCTCCAAATCTGAGTAACTCCAAATAATAAAACAACAATTCCATCAAGGCTGCAGTTTATAATTTTAAAAAAAGTGTTTAATATTTTTTTAAACTAGGATTGTTTGCACAATTTCTTCTTAAACAGAACTGACATGTATGTTTGTATTTCTGCTCAGGCTGAGTAACGCACAGCTTTCAAACAGTTAAACACAGTAAGTATAATTCTTCATCGTAAATTTCTATCAAAGTCAATTTGGCTTGCCAACTTGGTAATTATTACAGATATTATGGTGAAGAATGATGATGCTAAGTGCTGCTGCAGCTTGAGGACTGGTTAAATTAGAAAATATAAACTTACTGTTTAACAAAAATAGGATGACACTGTTCCCCATTTGCCTTTTTTTCTATTCGACTATTAGACTTTAATTTTGCATTACTGTCCAGAAGAATAGCAGGCCATTTGTACACAATTATTGCTGTAAACAGATTGGGAGTGTTCAAATATTGGAGAGAAATAGCTACTGCACATATACAGAGCAGCTCAGCAGTGCATACACGAAAACCTAAATGCAGAACTTCACACATGTGCCTATCATCTGCGATATGTAGCATGTGCTGTAGAAATGGCCTGTGTATCCACACTGAAACTGAATGTGGACGAGATGCATCAAGCTGCGTATACATGCGCAAGCCACGTACAAAGAGTTTATTCATGTGCTTCTGCCTGGGAATTCCCAGGCAAAGCATGGGAGCCATAAGCAATTGTTCCTGTTAAGATTGTAATCTAGGCTTATAGTTTTTTTAAAAGGAGAATTTTATTGATTAGTATGACTGTATTGAGACACTGTGAAGTATGCTCTCATTATACTTTGATTTTTCAATTACACAACTTTTCACCTAAGTTTACCCCAAAGCTGAACATCTCAGCCCCGTAGTTTTTTTCCCTTGTGCATTTAAGGTATCGTTGCATGAACTTACAACATGCTGGTTAAACAAGCAAACAAAATACTATGACTAACTAATGATTCAAGAAATAACGTTTGTTGGAGACATCATGATTCTTTAAGTAAATATCAGAATGGAAAGGAACAAAAAAATGTTTTAGAAATATCTAGTTTTTGATGTCTTCCCATTGAGTTTCACCAAACGCTTGGCAAAACATCCATTCTTGAATGCTTTACAAATGCTCCGTTAACACTGGAAGCTCTACACATGCTGAGAATGAAATGAAGGTCGAATATTGTGAATCACCGTTCCCCATCGCTGACAGAGTAATGAATTATTGTGAGCAACCACAAAGCAGGCACAGCCCTGGAAGAGCAAATTTCTGAGCAATGTGCTGAAAAGGTTTGACTGCCATCTACAGGTAACAGTAATTACTGCACTGGTAGCAATTAAAAAAATATACTACAAGCCTAATAAATGTCCAGTGCAGATATTAAAGGAAAACCAATTATTCAAGTATGTATAAAACAGGGGAGCCAACCTGAAAAGCTTGTTAGGTTTTTTGTCTGGTAAAACTCTAACTGCACACAGAAACACCAGCTTCCTTCATTCTCTGGAGTGGTTTGTGATCTAACAGGTAAAAATCCAGTGTCTACTTACTGCCCAAATATTACTAGACATAAATGCAAAGTACTAACATTTTCCTTTTATTTAAACTAGGATTTATTAAGTGCTGATTTTCACGTATTAAGTTCTCAGTTAAAACTGTCTTAATTAAGTCCTCTCATACAGAGTCATTGGTTAGTAAAACCACAAAACTTTTAAATGTATTGTAAATATCTAACCATACCTATACTGTCCAAATACTTGTAGGTGGGTATGGCTGTACAAACATCTTCTACTTGGAGTCTTCCATTAAACTTAGGCTTCCTAATCAGGCTAGTTCTCTCCAGGCAGAACATATGCCAACATATCATAACACCAGTAACTGTGTGAAGATTTTCCTTCAGCTGTTCAGAACAGCTAGCATAGTATTTCAGTTCACTCTCGTCAAACATATCCCTTCTTTTTTCATTCTGCCTTAAAGTCACTTTCTTTTCATCAACAGCTGCTGCCAAGCTGTCTCTGCTTCCTCTCCACGCTAGCTAACTGGCTAAGCAGCTACCCTGCTAAAATCCTCTTTCAAAAGTTTTGTTCTAAAATTGCAGAATAATTACAAGGCAAAAGGAAAAAAGATCAGGAGAGCCATGGCTTTTAGGGGTTCAGGATGAATAACAAAAGGACTTAGAACTGTTCTAAATAGTACCTCTGTAGTTAAACCAAATTACTATGGTTACATACTACATGGAGCCGTTCTCAAGAATTACTCTGCATAGATCAGTATTTCATATACAAGTTTAAATGCAGTGTACTTAAACAAAAAGCAGCTAGCATACAGAAACACCTGTGGGCCCAAGCTGAAGTTACCTTTCTTACTTTAAAGTACCTCAGCAGCTAGAACCACATGCAGTATTGCAGTAGCCAGAGATAATCAGAATTCTCCGTATTACTGTCATACATGAAGAAGGAAAGGCAATAATGGCATTTTCATGCTCTTATACCTTAGTAGAAAGTGCTTTCTATCTTAATCTGTTACCTTATGTGATCTTTTCCTGCCTTAACAATTCCCACTTTTCTCCACCTGTGAAGCACATGCCTTTCAGATAGATTTTCTTTACAAATAGTTTTCTCAAAATTTATTCTACTTAGGAGGAGAAAGTTTGAAAAAGAAAGACTTTAAAATCCTCCCTTCGTGCTTAAAATTCTTAGTAGGGACCAACATAAAATTAAGCAAGAGGCTGCCTCTATGTCAGGGCATTGAGTGCACTAACACACCTTAACGGTTCTGACCAGTCCCCACTGGGCTGCGCTCCAAGGACCAGCAGCTCTGTTTAAACCCAGGCCTGGGCCCTCATCCCCGCCTGGGCTGGTCTCCAGCCATGCCCATGCCCATGCCCGTGCTCCTGCCCAACCTTGAGAAGAAACCTCCCAGGTTACAACAGAGTCTCTGCTTGAAACCTGGAAGATAAGAACTGCTAGGCATACTACTGAAAATACACTTGCACATCAGTATATTAGAATTTGGAAGTGATATGTTTATAACATTTAAAAAAAGCCGCATTTAAGGGAAAATGCAACAGTTTTTAATTTTAGTTCCCATTTAGGTCAAGCTTTAAAAATGCCTTTGTCTAGCTTCTTCCATAAATATTTTGGGGATAAATTGACTTAGACTACTGTCATGAACACTGAATTTCAATTGAATAAGCTGTTCAAGTGAAGTGTTTCCCATCGCTGTACCTGCTTTGACTATACATTCTTTGGCAAGTGTGTGTGTGACAGCGTGACATTCATTTTACAGCAAAGCAGCTGCAGCACTGGCCTGAGAAGGGAGGAACATGAGTTTAGCAGCTTAAGACGTGGAATTAAAATTCTATCAGTAAAACAGGGAAATGGTGTTCACAGTATCTTCAGAAATAAGTAAGTTCACTAACTAGTACTGTAGCTAAGTAATTCTAAGGATGAGAAAGAAATCTTATGAAATAACTAGACCAAAACTGAGAACCAAGGTGAGTCACACAAATAATGCCTCAAAGTGCAACAAATTCTGATTTGGGATACTATTTAACGTATGACTTATTTTGGGGTTTTGAGAGCTTTGAACATGCAGTTAGGCCTCAACTCCTCCCCTAAGGTATAGATACTTATGAAAATGACCCTCTAAAACCATATGAAAAAGAAACTCACTGGAAAAAGAAAAAAACTTCTCTGTACTGGAAATGCAACATATTGCCAAATAAACGGAAAAGCATTGGAGATAGAACACAACATGGATAAGGACAGTTCCATTATAAGCAAAATATCAAACAATTCTGGGAACACAGACCATTCAACATTCACTGCGGAGGAAAAGAAGAAGCTTTTGCAAAATCTATCATTAGACTGTAAAATGCGCTGCAAAGCTCTCAGTAATCTTGTTTTGTATAATCTTGACACATTACCATGAGCAAGTCCTTACCTGTGTTATGAGATACGTATCCCACATTAAGTCTGCACATCTGAGCGCTAGTAACCATGCACATTATAGATCCCTGGAACACACTAACTTTCTGTGTAATTACACAGAACTATTGTTACTGAATTTAAACTTAGACACTTCAGCCATTTTTCTTACCTGAGTGCCCAAACAAGCAACCATCATGTGAGTGAGCAGTTTAGCTGCAAACATTGCACACCTGGTGCAGAAGAGGTGGGAGATAATAGCCAAAGTGAAACCTACACAGACACAAACAAAAAAAAAAAACAAAAAAAAAAAGGGAAATGTAAAGCTTCTTAGGCTAATAAACTATGCTGTAGATAAGAACAACTATGCTGGATGTCTTGAAGGTGCAGATCACTAAAAAACAAAAAAAAACCCCAAACCTTACAGAGAGCATATGATTGCTTTGGTTCGCACTGGGATCATTCATGAATTTATTACTGAAGTACTAACATCTGTTTAACTTTTTCATAGACATGAAATTCAAAATTTCATAGGCATTGCAAAAATATTTGCAAAATGTAAACAAGTGATTTTTGCAAAGTTTTTTGGTTTTTTTCTTCCTGATATGGATGATTGTCATAATAGTTAAACATAAAGCAAAGGTAACTCTTCAGTGTTCATATTACTGCATCCAAAACTGCTCTTAGAAACAAATAAATAAAAAATTTCCTCCAGCTGGGTAGTATTGCTTTGGCAGATAGCTATAACCTTCCAAATGCTGGTCTCACATTTCATCTGTGTTCAGCATAGAAATCTATTATTGCAGTGCTCAGAAAGACTAACACCGCTTTTCATTTCACTAATTCATTGTGAACATGAACAGAAGAGAAATGGGAAGGGCCCCTTACCTATCAGTAAGTAGTTCTGGGAAGAAGGACCCTGGGAAAGCTGAGCCACTAAGGAAAATGCTGCTAAAACTCACGCAGAGTTAGTTGTTTGTGTAATTCCACACCCCAGGAAGGGCAGGAACTTGGATACTTAAGGCAGATCTTTTATCCTCTCTTGAGACAGACTGGTTGCTCGACTACAAGTATTTGTAAGATATAAATAAAATAAATCATTGCAGAAAGAATAACTTCTGAACCTTTCGAAAATTAACTAGTGATATTTATACAACTATCTAACTAAGAACACTTCGGAAATAATAATATTCTATTTCACTCTACTGTGCTATTTTTTAATTTTTTTGTAATTCTTCATACCCAGGTGGAGATGTTAGAGAAATAAATAATATCCTTATAGCTCTTAAATCTACTTGTTAATCATTAAATTAACACCTTCAACCAGCCAAAGAAGCTGAAAGGCACTGCAGTTATATTCAAGGCAAACACTTGACAAGGCTAAACTGTTCTAATTGTTAAAACACATTCTTATGACAAATGACTACTGTAAATGACTAGTGTTGAAGAAGGATCTGTAAGTCTTTATTGCTTCAAGTTCAGCAAAATATTTGTCTTGGCTTCAGTTTCTACAGCAGTTTGTATTGGTTTTTTTTTTCTTCAGTTTCTATAGTTTTTTGCATTCTATGCCATATTTGTCTCATCAATTAACTTTTTTTTCTGTAAACTAGTAATTACATTTGTTTATTATAGTTGATCTTTTTATTTTACTTTCACTAATACAACCTAAGTTAGAAGCTTAACTGTATTTTAAAATGTGCTTATTTTTATCTGCTAAAAAATCTTCCATTATTGTCAAATAAAACAATACATTTGCACGAAGTATGTGAAAACCAGAGGGTTTTCTTCTCTTCCTTTATCTTCTTTTCTTATGGCTGAGGTTTTAAAACAATTCAGGAGCCTAGTCTGTTAGGGCAGTTTGCTGAGGGCGAGGGAGATAAATAGGGATTTAGTGGCTTGCACTGTTTTTGTTACTCATACAGTGATGATCTAGCACAGAAGTCATAAAACTCATAAGAAGCAGACCCAGAATCCCACTGAAGTCCCTTAAGGTTAGACTAAGAATCCCTTTAGCATGTTCTCTTAGTGACCCCATTACTCCCAGGTTCCTTCTTGCACAGTGGTTATCAACACAAGAAGAAAAATTTACTTTCATCTGGGGTTGCCTGCAATATAATAGTGAACTGACTGCAATGTGAAAGGTGGAATTTCTGTCTCCTTCAGAAGCCAAGCAAAGTTTAAAACTTAGATCTGGTGCTGTCTGATGCTTTAGGACTTCTGCAAATGCTATCATAGCTGTCCATGAAGTGTGTCATGATCCTCAAGTTAAACTCTCGGGTTTCTCACAAGTTGTTAGGTTGCAATTAGGCAGCAGAGTGTAACAGAGATGAGATGACACGCATCTCACGCATGATGTGGAATCTATCTCCCTCAAATTACCACTTCTGAGTGTAAATTGTCAACCAAAAGTGTCAAAGAGCTTTCAGGCTAGGTAGGAAAGTGTGTGAAAGATTTGCCAAAGAGGACAACTGTACCGCTGCTGCTAGAGACACTGGTGAGTTTAAGATTTTTAAGTTTCTTCACCCAAATGAATGCCATATTTCTCTTTTGTATGGTTCAATAAAACATCACAAGGAAACATATTTCTTTGATGGACTTCCTTTTTCAGTGCCAAAATTTGTCAGGGTGCAAATCCTGAACCAGATGGCAACTTTAATACCATGAAGTTGGTTAACATTCCTCCAACAACCCTCCAAATAAAAAGATTGTCATCAGTTACTAAAATCGCTAAGAATCTGTATTACTGGTCATCAGTTGTTACTAATGAGAAAACAGTCTCAAATCTACTGACCTGAAATGCAGATGAATCCAGAAGAGAAAAAAGCCTCGTTATATGAAGACAAGTTGTCTGTTTGGGCGTAAACTGCATAAATGGACATATGAGAACAAGAGCATTCCACATAGTCTGAGGTGTCATCAACCACTTTGCAGAACCCACTATCAGACAGCCAGCTGCAAAACAAAAGATTCACAAAGTTGTGTAATTTACGTGGCAAGCAGGCTTGAAAATTGTTGTTGTACCTCTGAAATAGCAAGTCTTCTAAACTACTGCATAGGAGTTTTGTGTAATCTTTCAGGCGCAGTTCTCAATAGCACATTTACATAAAACTAAAATATTGTTTGTAGCTTTTTTTACTTTTCTGTTTAAAAACAATCGTAAGTATATGATAATGAACATATTTTTTTTCCGCTAGAGAATTTTTGTGGCCATGTTTTTAAGAATTCTGCAAGATTTACAGGTCTGTCTGACTTTTCAAATAGTTTGTTACTTAACTTGCCCAATACCTTATCCCATTATGGGCAACACTTCATTTTATACTGCTATTTTTTGTTTTGAAACTAAAATTCATGTTTTGCTTCCATAGAATCATCGAATCGTAGAAGGGTTTAGGTTGGAAAGGACCTTAAAGTTCACCCAGTTCCAACCCTCCTGCCAGGGCAGGGACACCTCCCACTTTTCTTTCAGTATTGCTGAAATGATTTTGAAAAAGGACGCTACAGGTTATACCCTAAGCCATTACTAGTGAAAATCGCATCTGCTTTGTGTTATAGTGTCTAGATAAAAGGATAGCATACAGGTAAATTCTGCTGCATATTCTTTCTGATGAGAAATAGCTTATAACAGTGACAGACTGATATAATCCATCAGTCTAATGAAATCATACCTAAACCAACAAGGTCTCAGCAGAATTCAGAACATAATTCTCTCCAAATTCAGTTACACAGTGTGAATGGGAAAGACACGGGTTAATCAAATAATGGGGCATTGAAGAGCCCATAAAGAAAACTTCATTCCGTGTTTTGCCATGGTATGAGTAGCAACAAGAATGGAAAATGATCAGCAGTTCACCACTTCTTCTAAAAACCAGGACACATCAACTTACTAGCAGTAATATTGAAAAAAACAACAAACACACAAACAACAAAAAAAAGAAAAAAGCAACAGGAGAGGGCTTTTCTGTCAAAAAAATTAATAGCCCTAAATTCTGGATGGTGAAGGAAAGACTACACAAGTGTGTGGCAGAGAAATCATTTGGGGTATGAAATACACAAAATCAGATTCAGCTCATAGAGAGACTGGAGAGTATTGTATTAGGGGAACTACTGTTGATCCTTGTCCTGATCTTACTCTTCCCTGGGCATTTACTTTTTAGCCATTACTGGAGACAGGATACTGGTCTAGATAAATAGTCTGCCCCTTAAACAGGGTTTATTTAGATGCAGGTATAATTCTTTACTTCTGTAAGAATGGACTTGAAGTGCTGTCTGATAACAATTGTAACAAGTACAAAGTCATTAATATTAATGAAGTGATGCAATTCTGGGACTTATGGCCTGCCAGCATTGCCTAACACATCATTACATAATCTAAATTATATTATGGTGAAAAAAGACACAAGCAGAAGTCTGAGAAATATCTGAGCTAGAATAACTACACATTTTATTATATGGAAAGTTTTATATGCTGGTACAAAGGCCAGAAAAATTAAGGAAAAAATGACAGACAGGAAACGGATCCATTTTATACTTTCAAATGATCTAATCGGGAGTTATCACATCTTAGGCAAATACACAGGTTCACAGCAGAAACTGGAAAACTAAACAGATTAATAAAATAACCTTTCAGCAGCTTGATTCCAGAGAAGACATAGGGACTTTTGTGGAACAATCCGACTTTCTGTAGCATAAATCCGATAAATTACTTCATTGTTATCTTTCAAAGGAAGTGAACTCCGGCTCTTTAAACTCATAGAAAAAATCTGAAACAACATGTACAACATAACAACAAATTTAATGCTAAAATTCAACATCAGTGCTCGTCTTAATGAAACACACACAAAAGAGTTCACATTATTTTAAATACATTTAAGATGTTTTGAGAAATATCTAAATTAAACTAATTTCTTGAAAAAATAAACTGCATTATCATCAAACCTTGTTCTTCAGGGCAAGTTCTTTATCTCCAGTAAGGAACCACTGCTGACTGCTGTATTCTGTGAACTGCACAGATTCACAGTTCTCTTCTCGAGGAGGCGATAATACAACAGAGACCTCCAGTAAATGTTCAGGTACTTGAATAGTATCCCCATCTTTTCCATCAAATCTGTGTCCATTGATTTGCTGAGGAAACCAGTTGTGAGCCATTATTGCAATGTATGGGCAGCTGTCAAGGATATTTTTACCCCTGTTGAAATGGAAAACCAATAGGGCTGGTAAGTGGAACTGAGCTTTTGCTGTTCTTCACAGAATGATTCTAAAATGTATTGGTAACTAATAATTTATTATTCCATCATTTTTAGGCTTTATGACATTTAATAGACAGTCAGTTTCAGTTTCTGTGGAAAAAAAAAAGAGGGGCTGAATTATTATGTACTTCAGCTTCACCATGTCCCCTCTGGGTTTTGCTCACTATGATCTGGAACCAAAACCCCTCCGTGGTAAACTAGGTTATCATAATACTCATCTTTATAACTTGATGTAGAGATGAGTCTACAAGAAGGAGAGGCATTAAAATGGATGATCTTTCTTTACTTCTTATTCCCAACAGATGATGCAAAAATACTTGGAATAAAGAATTTGAACTTTCAAGCTCTGAACACTGTTCAGGGTACTGCTGACATTTATGCCATTTGCTGTCTTTTGGCTGAGATGGGCTTCATACCCCCTGCAACTTAGGAAATAGCAAGAAAAGCTACATCTTCAAAACAAGTTGCGACCGAAATCTAAACCATGATGATTTTCTGAGGGAAAAGAAGGTTTGGTTTTGGGTTTTTTTTCTAAATTCAACTACCATTTGTTTAATAGATTCACAGTGGGAGAAACCCACTGTTTAAAACCATCTGTCTCATAAAAGAGTGTTAACTATTTCTGCAGTCACCCACTTCCACTGCCCAGTAGCCTGACCACAGGGTATTGTGCACTTGCAGACAAAACTAGCAATTTGAAACTACATGTAAAAACTATGAGTAGCTTTTAATTTTTTTTAAATAATCTTCAAGTGAGCAAAAGCAAGGACACAGAAATTACAAAATGCCAGTAGCAATTTTGGGTTACCTACTGTCATCTAATTCTTAGAGCATAGCTCTCCATCATACAATTGCACATTATTTTCTTAGTAGGGGTTAATGAATCCTTTTCCAGGCAATATTTAAGCTAAAGGTGAATTAATACATCCCAGATCTCCTGACTCCTACTCCCACAGCCACCCCATGTCCATGTACCAGTTATTTGTGACACCAGCTTACAGTGCCAATATAAGATCGTGACAGAGTGTAACATGTTTTCATATAGGTAACATACAAGATGATAGACAAGTCCCTTTTCTAAAAAAGTCATTTAAACTTTTACTATATTGGTAAGTTGTCATGTCCAAAACATGTTATGAATTCAAGTTTACTAACCTTTCTCCTGGCGATCCACACATTATCCCAGTCAACAGGGAAAAAGCAAACTTCTCAGTCACCTCAGCAAGCAGGCTATATCCTCGTGTGTCCTCACGTTTCGGGCTAGCCAGAGCACAGAGTATCTCATAGAAAAGACTTCTACTTTTATCAGTGAGTAACTGTTTTTCACCTACATTTGTGACCTAATGAGAGGAGAAGAAAACAAACACAATTGTACGCACAAAAGTCTGCTTATAACATTTCCTCATGTTGAAAGGTGTAGCGAGACCTTCATTTTTATCCCAATGTTCATTCTGAAAGTTCAGAATATTTTTTTCCACCTTCTGATGACTGCTGCCAAGGTGTGAGACGCAGTCTATGTCAAAGCTACCTAAAGATATGCTTTCTAATAGGGATTTGATTATTAAATAAACCATGCGGCATTTTTCATTCTTTCACAAATCAAAGACTGTTGAATCCTGAGAATTTTTGACATTATTTTCTCTGTTTTCTGTGTCAAAATGGCAACAACCACAAATGAACTGTTGTTCATGAATATTGTTATACTGATTTATGTTTAGATATTTAAACATTTCCCATCTCCTGTGCGTTATTCCGCAAGCCCAGAAGAGCCAGGAAGCCATAAAACTAGTCCCAGAGTTTTCACAGAACTTTTAGTGCAATGCTGAAGTGCTCAACTATCCTGCCAACCCAATTCCCAAAGCTACTGCAGGAAAAAAAGCCGAGCAGCGTGCCTGGTTAAGAGCACAGCAGACTCCAGCTGGCCCTGGCAGGGTTTGCTGGTGTGTTGACTGCAGCCAGCTGTGAAGATATGAGCAAACTGTGGCCCTCACTGCCTTGTGCCAGGGCTAAAACCAACAAAGATGCAGCCTGAGAATCAAGAAACCATAATAAGGTCTATGAAAGTATGGCAACAAAGGGAAAATTTTGCACAGCACAAAATCTTGAGCTATAGGTACACGTGCAAAATTAATACTGTTTGCTCTTTTCAACCTATTTGAATTTTTACTTCCTGCCACCATCCTAACTAGTAGCAGACAAACTCCTTCCTTGACGGTGGGACTTCACAATTTCTATTTTTTACCTTTGCAGTCTGTGCCCCTGAGTCACTGCTGTGGATGCTAACCTTGATTTTATCACAGGCCTACGTTATACTTTTATTAAAGTCATTGCTCATTTACAAAGAGCAGGAGAGGTTTACCTTATCTATTATATGCATCACAGCAGTAAGCTGCTCTTCTGTAGTTTCTGTAGCCACTTTGACATTCAGATTCTGGAGGACTCTGTGTAAAATGGTGTCATCAAGAGGCTGATGCAGTTGATCAATCAGCCCCCAAACTGGCAAGGAGTCCAAATCTGAGACAATGGTGATGTTAGCAGTACCATACACGTCATCTACCCTGGCACCGCCTGTGGGATTAGAAAGTACAACCTGGAAGCGTTTAGGAAATGGGTTTAAAGATCCTGTCTTTGGAGTCAGGGTCACATCCAGAAATGTATTTCTCTGTCCAGGTTCAAAAGTCAATAAACCTTCAGATCTGGCAAAATCTTGTCCTGCCACAGCTGGAGATACGAAGATCCGACCAATAGGTTCAGGTTTTTTCAGCTCCTTAAAACAAACCAAACGAGTTTTTGGTAACATTATGATAGATGCAATTGTTCAAAACCAGCTCCTGTAGAACACACATATTTCAAATGGGTAAAAATAAATGTGTAAAAAAGAAGTCCCCTTTCAAAATGCAGTTAAGAATGATATAACAATTACATTAAATGAAATACCTCCCTGAAATACCAATCTGTCACTTGTGGTTAGTGACAACCTAGGGGGAGAATTATATATATTGTCAATAGTAAACAGGATCCCTCTCTATTTTTTCAAAAAAAAAAAAAAAAGTTCACAAAGCCTTTCTGGGTGAATAGATATTTCAGAAGTGTTAGCACATCTGTAGGGTGAATTCCGGAGGAGCTAATGTAAGTTTATATCTGCAGCATTAAGTCCCTCAATTCAGGGTACAGACAGGAATTACAGATAACAAAAACTAAACAAAAGCCAAGCAAAGGTTTTAGAAATCTGTGCCCAAACTAATATCAATTCATGATATTTTCAGTCCCAGTCTCAACACTTAAAAGAAGAACACTCCATTTAGGTCCAAAGGCAAAGCAAACACTATAGAATACACATGCAAGGCAGACAGATGAATTTATCTAGGAATGCTATATGGCCTCATTTCCCTGCAAAGTAGCACTATTTTTACCTTCCATGAGGTTTGCAGATACTGTTTCATTCTTCACATTCTTGCTCTTTTTGTCAGTTGCCATAACCTTGATATTATATCTGGTAATATAATAAACTTTCCTTAAGTGGAAACTGACATTCTAGGCTATTATTCAAATGTATGATTTTTCAATAGTATCTATTCATTTAATAAGTACAGATTGTATACTGACTGCTAAGTAACCTTGAAAAGGTCTCCTACCGTAAAAAAAAAAAACAAAAAAGGAATTTTATTTGTGAAATACTAGACCCTTTTTCAAAACATTTAGCTTTAACTAGTAAAGTTTACTTATGGAATAAATCAGACATTTTTTGAGTTTGCAGGAGAATGTTGTAGATCAAAGTAGTGTGTATCTGTTCAGAATTGCTCTAGAACAGGATCACATAATCTCTGCGAGTTCCAGTGAGAAGTTTCCTTTCTTTTCATCCCTTCCAATTGAGAATTAGGAAACAGGGAAATAAGTGGTAATAAAAGCACTAATGACAGGAACGATATTTAAAAAACCTCTGTAGGAATGAGAAAAACATCTGACTCCAGTTAGTGCCTCATGCTTCCTGTCTGCCGTGACCTCTTATTTTACGGGTACCAAAAGTACCAATATGTTGGTAGTTGGCCATGCACCCTCAAAACCTAAACATGTCCAAAGAAAGGTTGTTATGTAAAAAATGCAAACAGATAAGGAAGTGCCCCCTATATTTTAGCCTAAATGTACACTGGACAGTAGCAATTTCTTCTCCATTTAACAGCTAAATTATAATTAACTCTTGACTGGAAAGAATGTGAAAATGTGCTACCGCACAATCTAACTAAAACACTGGCCAGCCACTGTACAATAAATGCATGGAAACACCATGGAATCCTATGCAGTTAAAATAGATATGCATGCAATGTGACAATAGGATGCAAACCCTTTTATTATAAAGGGTGATGGAAGTACACTGGTCAGACAATGCTTTGTTATAATAACCCTCCATGAAATAATGCTTTTAGGTATAAAACGCTACATATTCCAACCCTGACGATACTGTGATACTGTGATACTGTGATATCGGGCTAAGCACTATTCCGATGCAATGGCAAGGTTAGATGAATCCCTCATGCAGCCTGTGCCCTGGTGCTGGAGTCACAACTATAAAGAAACGGAAGGAATCACGTTTTTACAGCTGTGTTGCTTCTGCTAAAGGAGAATCTTCATCTTCTGTCAATAATAATGAGGTACTCATTTAGGGATGAAAGGGTCAACAGTTAGAAGAGTCTGGTGTTACAGCTGTAAACATAACAAAAATGAATGGGGATGGTAAAATTGACTTAAACACATGAGATTTTCAACCAGAAGAACAATTTTCAAGTTTAGTACCTCAAGAAAATGGAATAAAATCTGATGAACGTATTCCTTCTCTTTTCCTAAGCGTGCTTTGTGTATTAATGAATTTGTGACCTAAACCAGCAAGCGTGTTGGTATCTGAATCTTGATAGTCACACCCATCATGATAAAAACTTAATTTCAGAGCAAGAAGCCTCAAAAATTGGAGTCTAATAAGAACCATAGGACAAAGAAAGACGTGTATTTAATGCTTGATTGACTGCAGTCTTTGACGCCACTGGAAGGTACTACCAACAAAATCACTTTTGACAATGAATTGAAAATCAGGTCTTTTTACTAATGGAAAAGCAAAGAAGTTAGAGCCCAGCAAATATTTGACTGTTTCCTGAAAAGATGCTAATTAACATCACATTTACTTTAGAGAATGAACAATGATTTAATAATAAAAATAGGTTAAATAATAAAAGTAATAATAGAAGTCTTACCTGCATGCTGTAGGTAACCATTGTGGTTACTGATGTACTAGAATCTCTAAGCACTTGCAGACTGATTAAAGTTGTCTTCTTATGAGCCACAGCAAAACGAGATCCCACAGCAAAATATACTAAACCACGAGGAGCATCGCTTTCAAGGACTCTTATAAAAGCAAATCTGCCACTGCTGTTCAATGCAGCTCCTGTGCCTACAGCATACAGCTCAACAAAGAAATACGTTTCAAATTCAGGTACCTGTAAATGAAGGATGATTTGCATATCATTATAAGACCTACTAATTACTTTCAGCTTTAAAAAAATGTATACATTCCTTTGCATGTGCATGGATTACTTGTACAAACACTTACCACAAGCATACTTCTTGAAATGTCCAATAAGCACAATGAAGTATATCCTAAAATTAATAATGTCGCAGTAGGCGCCACTCTGTCATGTACAATAACGACAACTCAAGTTTTCACATGAAACTTTACTTTATTGCAATAACGTAGCTATTTATACACTACATGTATTATGGCTGTAAATTTGCAGTAAGACATGATGGTAAACTCTCAAAGAGCTCCATTTTCCAGATTACGAAGCTACGTAGCTGTACATTTTGTGAGGAATTTGTTCTTTACTTTTATTTTTGCCTTACAAAAAGGTACTTATAAAGTAGGTACACACCTACTTACCTGTGGAAAAAACTGCACAAAAGTCTAAACACACAGTTTGGGGTCTGTAATTAATATCGACTGTGTTCGAGTATTGAACTGTGGTAAAGTTTTGCAAAAGATTTTACATACAGCCTTAGAGTTATACACTAACATGTTTATACATACTTTTACTTCTACAAGCAAATCTCATTAGATTTGAATGCTTAACTGAATTTATCCGAAATCCCAAAGCCTGGAGATACTATCTGGTAGACTTTTGTGAGGTTTATGATATACAGAAATCTGTGTCAGTCTGGAAATACAGCGTATTGGGTTTTAGTGTTCATATGTCAAAGAATTAGTTTAGTCAATTCTACAGACTTAATGGCTGTTTATTGACAAGAAGTTAGTAATATTAAATTTCAATATGACACATTGCCCTATCTTTGATTTTGTACCTACAATATGGACATAATGTGTTTAGAAATAGACAACTGTTTACTGATATTCCAGAAATAATGGGAAATATGTCATATGAACCTATTACATGCACTTATGAAGCAGCAAACAAGCAAAAAAAGTAATTCTTTACAAGACAATAGCATTACAAAAAAAAGATGATCATTGAAGACAATTTTTTTATTAGTAAACATAGCTTTTTATTTCGGCTCTGGATTTTTGGAAATCCTACTTTAATTCTAGGAAAGCAGGATTCGGCTCTTAGTTAATGAAGTCAGTACAACTTACTGACTAAGTAAAAATGTTCAAAAGCTAGAATACGTCATATCATACGCCATAAAAATGTAAAATATTTATTGAATGTATTTATTACTTCATCATTTCATAATGTACTTGTTACTAATTTATAAACTATCTTAAGGAATAAGAATTAGGAAACATTTGTGGGGTTAAATAGCACATATTTTTAATTGAGTTGTTAAGTAATTCTTTAAATGGAGTGATCTTGACTAACTGATGACAGATCCAAATCTACTGGAACGCCATAGGGAACTTCACCCTTCCACTAGCACCTGTTAGCATGGCACACGCTTGTGCTTCATGTGCTACAACTGCATGTCTCTGCAGCTGCCACACCACTGCTATTAAATAATGATATCACTCCTCTGGACTAAACAGGTTCAAAATCCCAGCATACCCAGCGGAGCAGCCTGTGCCCCACTCATGTATATGTTTTATTCATTGGCTCTGTAAATTAAAAATAACATCTGAAGATGAAGAAAGAAAATGGCCCTTTTATTGAATTAAGAGAATGCTCTCTGTTCCCTAGTGGGAAATCACTATTTCCCATATCCTACATCTTGCATTATTTTCCAGAATGTAGTCAGAAAAAAATGTGGAAAACGTCTCATCTTGTCCTTTTCCATTCCCCAGAGCTCAGCTTTGCCACTAGCCTGGCTGCAAGGATAATTTCTTGGAAAGTTTCAAACTCTCCACTCTGAAAGAATGACAAACGTTAATCCTTCCTTTCTTCAGACACTGCTCTAATCACTAGGTGCTCACACAAAAATATTTTTTCCTTCCATTTTCGATAAAAATGACTGAATGCAGTACTTTGTGTTAATTCAATGACGTCTGCATTTTTGAGTGCCAGCTGGGCCTCTCAAGGCACTTAGGCTTAGGCATATCCAACTGACAAATGCCAAATGGCTTTGGTGGATGATGGCTGCTAAACTGAACTCCGCTGCTCACAAGCTGGATGTGCACAGCCACAGATTTTTAGACACTCGAGAGATTCTTGTGCAGCTTTTTGATTATGTACAGTTTTCACAGATCATTGTGGTAGATTTAGGCATGCAAAATTATGCACATGTTGCAATAAAAGGGTTTTTTTGTTGAGTGAGGTGTTACTACTTACAGGATATGCTTTCCATAAACCACCGTAAGAAGTGCTTTGATAGATGAAAAATTTGCAGCATGAAGGATGAGTCCAGCATATGAATATGAATGGCACTGAAATAACTCCATTCTTTTTTTCTTATTGTTCTATAAAAATCTGAGATCTTCAATTTACTCTTCAAATTAAATATTCATCTCATTCCCAAATTTTTACCAGTCACAATGGGGGTAGTACGAGCCAGTAAATAAACAAGTGTTTGCAGAGGAACGGAGCAGATGTCAAGTTGCCATCTTCAAACTGTGCCCTGCACATCAGTTCGTCTGCATCAGAGGGGTTTTTTCATCTCGATAAATTGCAATTCAGCTCCATAGTGCTGTACACAAATGAGCAATAATTACTTACGTTATCGTGTTTTATTTCAATGGAGATGTTGCATGTTGTTTGACCTGCCATGCAGGTAGTGGCTCCCAGCACAGACACAAGTTCGTTCTCCAAGTTCATGCCATCCTTCAGAAGGACAACAGCTGTTTTATTAAAGGTCACACGCCAAAAGATCTTCACATCTTCAAAAGCCCTATAAGCAAATCAAAATAGTATACATCTAGTGAAGGAGAGCACTATTGCTCTAGGAAATCACAGAGGTAACATCCATTTTACATTATTATTCAAAAC
The DNA here is from genome assembly GCA_017639485.1 of Pluvialis apricaria. NCBI lineage: Eukaryota > Metazoa > Chordata > Aves > Charadriiformes > Charadriidae > Pluvialis > Pluvialis apricaria. The sequence continues at coordinate 83,966,464 of CM030044.1, read as the reverse complement.
TTACCACTAGGGAATAAACTGCTTTGAGATGAAAAATTCTCTAGTTTTATTTAAATTCCTTCCTCTAAAATCTGTTTAGATTACCAAAAAGCAACACAGGAAGAAAATAAAGCAATTAGGGGCAGCCAGATTATTCTCAATTTTTGTTTCAAACAACATGAAATCAGCTGAATAAGAGACACTGGTGCTGGGAAGACAGGGATGCGCACAAGTACTTTCCTGAATACTATGGTAACCATTTGCCTGGAAAGCCAGGCAGAATTTGTCTTCCCTCTCAGTTTAAGGAACGTAGACTACTTGAGCATATTTGTTTAAAGTACACATGAATGTGCAACATATATACGTGCTAATTAGAAAAAAAACATAGTATCTGTGTGAGTGAAGACATTAGCATAGTACTGACACTTAGGTATCTTCTTAACTGCTCATTTTAGTATTCATACCTACATTGTATTACACAGGGAGATGAGAATTTGAATTACACCTTTAGTAGTGCAAATACTTTACCTTAAGCAAAACTTTCACACTTGCTGCCTTACAGCGTAAGCCAGAAAATACTAGTTTTTTTCCATTTCTGCTTTATAACAGTACAGTGACAGACCTAATCACATTCACAACTTAAAAGACCGTTTGCCAAATTCTGGGACGTTATTAAAGGAGCTGAAAGGCAAAGATTTTTTATAAAACTCTGTGATAACCTCTTCCACTAACAGTAACTTCTGTGACTCAACGTATTCACCAGCATATTACAGCATGTGGGAAGAGCACTCGAATCAGCTGTTGCCTGCACCTGTTTGGTTGCCTTGCGACAGTCAGCAGCACCTCTCTGTCTTCTGAGTCTTCATCAAGTACAAGACCGCTTTGTACTTCTGGAACGAATCCCAGAATGCCATTGTGGAGATCACTTCCTATATAGGAAACAGTCCACGAAAGTAATTAGCAAGAAAGCCAAGCAGAGACTAAATTGTAATTTTAATGTGGATAACTGCTAAAAAAATTAAAACCAGGTATCGACAGCATGCTGCAAAGTACCACATGGGGATGCCGCAAGAAAAGTTCATAGAATCATAGAATGGTTAGACTTGGAAACGACCCTGAAAATCATTTACTTCCAATGGGCAGGGCCACAATTTCTTTTAATATTTTTATTCCAAATTTATACTCCATATTTGTCTGGAACTTCAAATAATGGCATCCTAAATCTCACTTTAACCAGTAGAATAAGTCTTTTTGAAAGTAAATTCCTTATGAGAGTCCTGGCACCATCTATGCACATAAGCTTGTATTTTCAGCAGCGTTCAGTAAACTGATTGAGTTCTGTGTCCCTTGACTCCAAGAGACCCAGTGTTAGAGTAGTCCAGAACAGTGTCAAAAACCTTGCCCTTAGGAGATATCCCTTCAGCTATATTACTTTATGTTTACCATAACCCTTAAAACGTATTCTTTCTAAACAGAAATGGGCCTCAGTGTGCCCCTAGATGGACTTGTTCAGTTATGGGATAAGTTGGGCTTCCAAGGACAGCCTTCTTATTCATCCCACCCATAATGTTGTTGAACCCATTCACTTCCCCGAATTGTTTCATCAGCTTTTCTCCTGCATCTTTAATTCAGTGCGTGGAACTAGGAAGCTGCAAAATACTGTATTGTTCTCATGGGAATGTAAATAACTTCAGCAAAACAGCAGTGGAGGAAAAAACCAAAAGGGTTAATGAGGGGAAGCTAATGTCGTCACAGTGTCCCATTAAATCTTGCTTCTAAGGGATTTCTCCTTTACAGGCAGTGATGGCTTTACTCTGCAACTGGGAAGGCAATCTAGTTCCGACACACTGCAGATTAAATGTCAATTATATATACTGAAGATTAACAGCTACTGCGTGTTTGCATATGTGCATGCGATATATTTAACCTGTGGTATCTTTCTATCTCTACAGTTACATGCAGATACATGACCACGAAATGATAGAGTTCTCAATTCTGGGAGAAGCAAGGAAGGGGGTCAGCAGAACTGCCACCTTGGACTTCCGGAGGGCGGACTTTGGGCTCTTCAGGAGCCTGGTTGAAAAAGTCCCCTGGGAGGCGGTCCTCCAGGGCAAAGGAGCCCAGGAAGCCTGGATGTTTTTCAAGAAGGAAGTCCTAAAGGCGCAGGAGCAGGCTGTCCCCATGTGCCGGAAGACAAGCCGTCGGGGAAAAAGACCGGCCTGGCTAAGCAGGGAGCTAGTGTTGCAGCTTAGGGAAAAAAAGAGGATATATGGCCTTTGGAAAGAAGGGCAGGCCGCTCAGGAGGACTACAAAGAGGTAGTGAAGCTATGTAGGGAAAAAATTAGGAAGGCCAAAGCCCAGCTAGAACTAAACCTGGCTTCTGTTGTCAAGGACAACAAAAAAAGTTTCTATAAATATATTGGCAATAAAAAGAGGACTAAGGATAATCTCTGTCCTCTAGTAGACCAGGCTGGTAACGTATTGACTAAGGACGAGGATAAGGCTGAGGTACTTAATGCCGTCTTTGCCTCAGTCTTCAGCAGTAGGACCAGTTGTTCCTTGAGTTCCCTAACCCCTGAGCTAGAATACAGGGATGGGGAGCAGAATGAAGCCCCTGTAATCCAAAGGGAAATGGTGAGGGACCTGCTTCAGCACCTGGAGGTGCACAAATCTATGGGGCCGGATGGGATCCATCCAAGGGTACTGAAGGAGCTGGCGGAAGTGCTCACCAGGCCACTCTGCATCATTTATGAACAGTCCTGGATAACCGGGGAGGTCCCAGCTGACTGGAGGTTGGCAAATGTGACACCCATCCATAAGAAGGGCCGGAAGGAGGATCCGGGGAACTATAGGCCAGTCAGTCTGACATCGGTGCCTGGGAAGGTCATGGAACAGATCATCCTCAGTGCCATCACACGGCACATGCAGGAGAACAAGGTGATCAGGCCCAGTCAGCATGGGTTTGTGAAAGGCAGGTCATGCCTGTCAAACCTGATCTCCTTCTATGATGAGGTGACCCGCTTAGTGGATGAAGGAAAAGCTGTGGATGTTGTCTACCTGGACTTTTGCAAGGCTTTTGACACCGTTTCCCATAGCATTCTACTGGAGAAACTGGCTGCTCGTGGCCTGGACAGGTGTACCCTTCGCTGGGTAAAAAACTGGTTGGATGGCCGTACCCAGAGAGTGGTGATAAATGGAGTTAAATCCAGTTGGTGTCCAGTGACAAGTGGTGTCCCCCAGGGATCGGTGCTGGGACCGGTTCTCTTTAATATCTTTATTAATGATCTGGATGAGGGGATCGAGTGCACCCTCAGTAAGTTCGCAGACGACACTAAACTGGGGGGGCGTGTTGATCTGCTTGAGGGTAGATTGGCTCTGCAGAGAGATCTGGACAGGCTGGACAGATGGGCTGAGGCCAATGGTATGAGGTTCAACAAGGCCAAGTGTCGGGTCCTGCACTTGGGTCACAACAACCCCATGCAGTGCTACAGACTGGGGGCGGAGTGGCTCGAAAGCTGCCTGGCAGAGAAGGATCTGGGGGTGTTGGTGGACAGCCGGCTGAGTATGAGCCAGCAGTGTGCCCAGGCAGCCAAGAGGGCCAACAACATCCTGGCCTGCATCAGGAATAGTGTAGTGAGCCGGAGTAGGGAAGTAATCATCCCCCTGTACTCGGCACTGGTGAGGCCTCACCTCGAGTACTGTGTTCAGTTTTGGGCCCCTCACTACAAGAAGGACATTGAGGTGCTGGAGCGTGTCCAGAGAAGGGCTACCAGGCTGGTGAGGGGTCTGGAGGACAAGCCTTATGAGGAACGACTGAGGGAGCTGGGGTTGTTTAGCCTGGAGAAGAGGAGGCTGAGGGGTGACCTTATCACCCTCTACAACTACCTGAAGGGAGGTTTTAGAGAGATGGGGGCTGACCTCTTCTCCTACGTGGCAAGTGATAGGACAAGAGGAAACGGGTTCAAGTTATGTCAGGGCAGGTTTAGATTGGATATTAGGAAGCATTTTTTCACTCAAAGGGTTATTAAACATTGGAATGGGCTGCCCAGAGAGGTGGTGGATTCACCATCCCTGGAGGTGTTTAAGAAAAGGGTAGATGAGGTGCTTAGGGACATGGTTTAGAAGTGGGTGTTTTTAAATCAGGGTAGGTTAACGGTTGGACTTGATGATCTTAATGGTCCCTTCCAACCTCACTTATTCTATGATTCTATGATTCTATGATTCTATGTTTTGACCCTTCTCCTTAACGTAAGCTGCTTCCTGATCTTATTTTATGTATTCATTGGACTCGGGGTGTAACTTTAGAATGCGTTAATACTTTTCTGTGGGATTCAATACAAGTTCAAATTCCAACCTGTGCCTATGCACAGACTTCTTTGGTTAACTTGCACATACAGACAACTGGTTCCTTGCACAGTGAATTCTAGGGATGGTGCACATGAAGAAAACGTGTTTTATGAGGTCTGTTCTTGCACAGAGGATTTTGGTTGCTGCATACACTCATCCAACAGCACAGTTTAATCCTGGTTTGCAATATCTACCTTGCATTGTTGAGACTATCTGCATACACAAAACTTCCAGTAAATGTTTGGACTTTATGTATCATTTTCTTGATTAGCCTAAACTGTTCCAATTCACAACCTGTTTCTAAAACTTAATCTATACTGCAATTAAATTTGGTTTATAGTCAATTGCTAAGTCTGATTGATCGATATCTAAAATCTAAGGGAAACTGGAGCTCTGACATCACTTTCTCATAGTGTGCACTGACTGAAAGCAAAATTCTTCCCTGATGTCTGTGTAAGCCCATTCCTATCCTCCCTCCCCAGAAGCAGAGGATGACTAAACTCCAGATATGAATTGCACAGTATCAAAGAATGAAAACAGAAACTGTTTTTTATACTTTGTAAAAACCCTATACCAAGTAAAATCGACAAAATGGAAAGGAAAAACAAAAAAGCGTGCAACGCTACTACATGTGAAGGAAAAACACTCCAGCTTAGCCTTTCCCTTAATGAAGTAAAACAGGACAAGAACAGAGATAAGCAGCACCTCTAAATATTTTTTGAGCTATGTTGCTAAGGGATGCATGGTGGGCTTGATGCACTAGATGCTTCCTCTGATCTGGAAAACTCCAGATTTGGGAATATAATACCCTGCTTGTTATCAAAAAGAATTCCAATCTTTCCATGAAAATTGCTATTCAGATGTATTTACTAATTTTCTGGGGGGAAAAATATTACCTGCAATAATTACTGTTGCAAATGCAGCAAATCCATATTCATCCTTTCCTTCCACAATCTGAGCTCCACATTCAGGATCTGAGAGGAAAACATAAAATAATTCCTGTCCTTCAGGCTCATCATCATCAAAAATTTTTATGGACACCTTGTTTTCTGTTTCTCCATCCAGCAAAGTCACAGAGACTGATTGTTCCTCAAAATCTTCTCCTTCCATCGCCCATGTGAAGTTTGATTTTCTATAAACATTTCCAAAAGGATATGAATCTACTCCACTCTGTGCACTTAATCCCCCAAAGGTTTTAACGGTTACTACAATATCACCAGTAAAACCCCTGGTCCTTCTGATATGAAGTATCACTGTGTTGGGTGTACTGTTGTTGGCATCTTCTTCAACATAAATAAACTCTGGCCCCAAACTGAGTATTCCATGAAGAATATCATTAGCCAGGATATTAACTGTTGCAACACTGAACGCTGGATTCAAACGCGGACTCCAGTCAGGACTCACAGGTTGAACATCCAAAATTTCCACAGCAGTCAAATTTACAAAAAAAAATTCCTCCGTTTCAGACATGGTGTCATCAATTATTGATATTTCTATCACAGCATTTGTCTGAAAACGTAGAAACATAAGCTCTCCACTGTAGATGGGTATAAAGTCCTCTAGTGGTTTGGCACTTCCTGGAATGGTCTGATACATCAATTTAGTGAGATTACTTTGAAAACCAAACAATCTTTGGACATGTAGTGTGACTGCCCGAACACCTTCTTCAACTGAAACAGACCTTGAATTAAGAGCAAATTGAAAGATCCCCATTGGCTCAATTTCGGCAATTGTAAATCCTGGCCTGAAACAGAAAAGATACCAAAGCTGAGTGAGGAAGTATTAAATATGAAAAGTAAAACACTCAAACAGAATAATTTCCAGTGAACCGTCAATGATGGCTGTAAGAAAGCGGGGGAAAAAAATGCATAAAGTAGATGGAAGAAATAGCAATCATACAAGGCAAGATGCAAAGAGATTCCCTGAAAAAATGTTTTTGGAATGATTTGGTTGAACAGCTCTCCACAGGCTTAGTGCATCCTGAGCCAGCAGAGGATACAGAGCAAAGGATAGATAAAATAAGGCCTTCCTGAGAAAACAGAGACGCAAAGGAAAGTATGATGTCTTCCTGCTGTGCAGGGAGATATATGACAATACAGTCACTCCGAGTAAAACCAGTTTTAACTGTCGAACAAACTTCCCGTACCAAGGCAAAACAGTGGAGCAGATGGATGCTAGCAGATCGACAGCTTTAGCCAGGAAGCTAGAGAAGGAAAGGAAATTATTTTAAAACTTACACTGGGGCTTTAAAGTACTAACTGACCTTCACAACATTACTCATAGCCATTTTTTTCCAGATCTGAGCCCTATTATCAATATCAATTTAAGCTTTACTACATTCATATTAAGTATACCCCCATCTTATTAGAAAATAAGCGCAGAGACTAAGACTCTTTGCTAAAGCTTGGGTCTTACACTTATCTCTAGAATTGACCCATTATTCAGTGCTAGAAGCTACGAAATGGCACTACAATTACCAGTGATTTAGGTTAACAAGCTAGACCCTTTCCATAGCTACGGGAGTCAAAATCTCTTTCAAAGGAATTGTCAGCTTTACCCTCTACGGGATGTGGTCTTAAGTTTTCTAGGAAAGGTCATCCTCGCATACTCAAGGTATTTGACTCACACGGTAAATAGGTGCTCTGAGGACACCAGTCCACAGGACAGACAAGCTTAGGAGAAGGGGTCAATCCCAGGAGTTGAGCCATCTGGTTCATTGCTTACTTCCTTCAGGCTTGCCACAAGTAACTGTAATCGGTGAAGCCAATCCCTTTCTCCATACGCAGTGCTACTCTATGTCCATTCTTTTTATAGCACTTTTAGCTATCAGTGAGTAAGGAAGAATGTAAAGAAAATAGTTTGAAGAATAGATAAAAACTTAGCTGAGATGGAAAACTACATTAAATGTGATGGTTTTGGTTTTAAGAATAAAAGGGTTTTTTTATATAAATTAGGTATTTTTAGAGCATTTCTTCTTTGATTTTATTCATTTGAAATAATGTTTGTTATTGAAGATCTTCTAAATACAGATTTTTAGGGACACTAATGAAAACTGCCAGAGCTGCTTTCATTTTTCAGCTTCCTGGATAAAACTGTTGATCTTTGTTCTAAATTTCCTTAACTGTCCCCCATCATTCTAGACACATTCCAGGCACCTGGGATCCCAGTGATATGAAATAGACTAGAACTGGAGAAACGCCTCAGTTCTGATCAGGTCAGATCTGCAGTACTGACACTTGTTTCCACCTGAGACAAGACACACAAATTTATCTAAGGCGGCACTACAACTTGCTATCTACCTATAATTCAGTAGGGGTTTGTATAAGGTGTATGCCTGAATACAGGTTGTAATTCTTACGGCATCTGTGCAACTCAAAAGTGTCAGTAGCGTCCTTACCTCAGGCGAGCCCCACCAGACATATTGCTGTGCACTGCTGTTAAAGTGATGGCAAATGACTCATGTTTATTTAGGCTTGGAGTAGCCTGAAATGAAATTGCTTTACTTCGCTCCCCAGAGGAAAACACAACAGTACCTGAAGGAAAAGAGTGAGAGAGAGCACGAGTCAAAATAACTAAATGGGAATCCTCTTTTACCTGGAAAAGTGCTGAGATAGGGACTTTAATCACAACTCCACTCCATTTAGGAAGAAGAAATCTGTATGATAAGGGTCTTTCCTATATAAAGCTGCACTTCAGGGGCATAGTACTGTGCCCACCTCCCAGACATGTATTTATGAAGCTTAGTTCTTTTTTTTGGTCATAAAATAAACAAATAAAAGTTAGACCATACAATTTCATTCTAATGACTTTTCATTAATAGAGGAAGCATGTAGAGGTACAAATAACTTAAAGGTGGTATCATCATTTATGCAACTTTCACAGCTGTTTCCTCAGACAAGAACTTACCAAACGGAGGGGTAATATTGCCTGGCTGAGCAAAGCCAGTGATGAGGTCTGGTGGGTATCCTGAAATCCAGCTAACCGTTACAGAGCCATAAACTCCTTTTCTGGTTATGACAGCCTGGCCTGTCCCTGCTACAATGTCTGTAAGTCGTAAAACCACAGATTCAAAGCCAACCTGTAGAAACATAGTAGATTTTGTTATAGAAAACTGAATTACAATGGGCAATAACATATGTGAAAGCATACTACATTTTTAACATGGTCATTTTACAATAATTATGAGTGCATATTGATGTATGTATGTGTATATATAAAAGCATGTGTATATATATACACACTTCCTTCACAACTCTTCAACAGTACTTCTCAATCTCAGATTTCTGAGGATTAGATCTCAGGGAAAAGGAAGCAGTATGACTGACACTTCAGTACAGAAAACACTGAATATAGCATTCTGTGTCTGTGGTTTAAAAGAAAAACAAACCAACCTGCTCTTAATGCTCGCAGGCGATAGCTGTAGTACTACATATATACACATAGGTCTAAATTGAATTATTAATTGTGTATCCAGTGAAAAATAAGTTGCTGCCACATGACATTCTTCACAAAAATTATTCTTGCTAGTATGATCTACTTTTCTTTTTTTTTGACCAGCAAATTGGACAGAGAGGATAATTGACACATTCTAAAAGCAATGATAAATGGATATATGGTAGTAAACAATGTTTACAGAAAGACCATTTGAATCATGTTCAATTAAAAATTAAAAGACAGAACCGTGCTTCAAGACAATTAAAATCATTTAATAAAGACGTCAATAAAATTTAAGAGATAAATACTCAGCATGCTATCATCTTTGCCTGACACACAAGGGAACTGTAGCACATAGACCATGTCAGAATAGGCAAATTCTCTTTTCTCACTCTCACACGAAGCAGACACATGGAAAATTTCCCACTCAGTGATCAGCCACATATACTGTCATCTGCGTTAAAACCCATTGTGGCGTCCACCTCTTTTTGCACATAATACTGCATACATGCTGTTACCTACTTTGGGGCTGCTGTACTTAAAGGAATAACATTGTCCAGAATTAGTTGTTTTCCTTTAAGTCTCAGAACTTCCATTTCACATAAACAAAAGTATAAATTAACCATAATATTTACATTATTTACATTCTATAGATGAAGAAACATTTTCAAACTGTATTAACACATTTCTGCAAGAATTTGTATCAGAGAAAAGATAACATACAGTGCAACTAATAACTGGAAAAGTCTTGCCAGTCATTAAATTGGTTGCAATGATGAAAACTTCAAGGAATCAAATGAAGTCTTATCGCAGCTGTCTTTTGTAACGAAGTGCACATTCCTTCTGTGGTAGAAACGTCACACTGCAGCCAGTCTACTGACCTGTGAATTGGCAGCGTCCTCAGGAATAAGCAGAACAGCTGACTTTGCTTTTCCTAATATTTTAGGCACATCCTTGGCACTTCCCCTAACCAGGCTTACATTAATCAGTTCCAGAGTAAAATTCAAGCCCGGTAAAATAAATGCCTTTGAGAGAGAGAATTTAATTAAAAAGGTAGAAAATTAATTCCACTAAAAACATGATATCCACCAGTTCAAAGAATGAAGTAGCAGAACAATCTGAAGATTTTTTCCTACTTGCATACAAAAAGCATTGTTTTCAAGTCAAGTGTTCTGTCATTTATATTTCTCAAAAGTAATACAGCTAAAACATCAATATTGTGAATATGATTTACCCACAGCTTGTTGGAATGTGAGTTTGTAGATTGACTATTTCCATTTTAATAAATTCTACCTAACACAGTGGGCCTCATCTTGGTTTTAATCCTTAGGATTAAGAAGATGTAAGATTGATGTAAAAGGATGTAAGCATGCAAGTGTAAGGCTGTATTAATAATAACAAAAAAACATAGAACATGGAGAATTGAAGGTAAATTTATCTGCTGCTTCGTGAGTTAGCACTGACAGATCACTATTTACAACCCAAAAGGGACAGCTGGGAAAATATGTGCATACATATAATAATAAAATATTCAACTGCTGGTAACACAAAGCAATGATGGAAGGAAAAACTGAATATTTGAACACAGGCATAACAGTGATTTTGCAGTTATCATCTGAAAATGTGATATTCAAACCCAGCCTTATTCCATAAACGGGAAATTCATAATACTAAAACTCTCTTTTCTGCTGTTTCACAGTGGATACTATTGCTAGTTTAGTATCTTATCATATTTGTATCGTGAAAAATGCAAACAACAGGTATCACAGGAGCTAAAAGGATAATACAGACCTGGTTGCTTATTGGCACTCTTTTCAGTCCAAAGCTGGCACCATCTTCTACTCTGAGGTATCCCACCTCATTCTCGGGTTCAATTAACGCTTCTTCATGATGACACATGATACGGTACTCAACCAGCACTTCTCCAAATGCCCCAGCATGCCGAGTTATGTTAATCTGAACATACCGATCCAGGTTTCTCTCTACGAATACTGACTGCTGATCAGGGTACAGGGCAAACACTCCGTAAGGATCATCATTGGCAAACACACTGATCTTTGAAATTCTTTTCTCTTCGTCTAAATCTGCTCCACCTTCTACTGAAGTCAGCTGCACCACATAGTTTTCACCCAGTTCTGGAACATCATCAGGCAACAGGTAGATAATTATCTCAGCTGTACTCTGCTGGTCAGCAATGACAACAGATCCCTCTGTCCTAAGAAAGTCACCTGTAATGTCAGATTCACTACGTATTTCCCAGTAAACCTGAAATGAGTTCAGAAAATGCAAAAAACAGAAGAAATCAAAATTACCCCGAGAGTCAGAAACTTTCATATTCAGGATTCAGTATAGATAGGATATGGAACAGACTGGTTTTAAGTAGGTAAAATCGAAACTGGTTTAGGTATGCATAGGAAGAGGCACACAGGCTACCTTACAAAAGGAGGGTGTGTTGTCCCTCTAACAGTACTATGGATGTAAAGATTTCCTTTGTCTTCAGAAGATTTATTTAAAACTATACGTAATCTCTGAACCATTTAAAAAGATATTTCTATTTTTACACCAAGACATCCTTTCTGTTTTTCCTCTTTCGTAGATTCCTCACATCAGAAAGGAGTGAAGAGTTCTCATTAAACACAGCAGATGCTTTCATGAGTTGATTTTTTTTTTTTAATTAAATGAATAACAGTTAAAATGCTGTCTTCTAAACAATTTTAGGTAAAGAACAATGTGAGTGATGGTTCAAAGTAGTCTGATTCTTGCCTTTAAGTATGCCTAGAAAAAAGCAAATTGTGATGATCTCAAAGACAACGCACTATGTAAGTATGCTCTCTTCTGGTCTCCCATCAAAACCTCAGGGGGAGAGGGAGAGAGAAAGAGAGAGCAGCACTGAAGTACTGTTTTTCTTTTTATTTTTCCTGACTAGGGAAGACTGGATCCGACTTCCCAATCCGCAAGTACAAGGGCTGAAGCCTTGCTAAATTTGGTCTAAAAGGCAATATTTCAGAAACAATTTTGAGAAACAAGCAACTGAAAGGCACAGAAAAAAATATTTCCCTGTACATTGATACTGAGGATGATTTCAGATTATACTGTTTATTAGGAAAAGCGTGAGAATACCGTTATGTTTCCAAGACTGCCTTGAATTCGTCTGACAAACAGTGTAATACTTTGTGGCCCTTCTGCTGCTGAGGGTTCTGTATAGTTTTTCTCAGTTAATGATTCAGGAGCAAACTGTACAATTCCATTGGGATCACCAAACTTCTGTATCTGTAAAAAAAGCAAGCAAACAAACAAAAAATCGTAGTGTGTTGTATTCTTGTTCAAATCATTGAGATTTTCACTGCTAGATGTTACAGGGCACATAATAGTTCTTCCTAACGAGTTTTCTCCTCTTAAGAAGATTCAACAGTACATTAGTAGTTAGAATTGAGTCTGAGAGGATGAAATAACCCAACCGAGCAGACAGGACCATCAAGGTATAAGAAGTGAGTGATATGAAGCCCATGTGCACACACAGACACACAAACACACACACGCACACAAAGCAAGACTTATATGAAATCTACAGGTAACTTGCTCTTTTGTGAGAAAAATCCTACAATGATACAGAAATAAGCTTAAGCAGGATCTAAACTGAACAGGAGTCAAAACATGATGCCAAAAATATGGGAAGTTTTCAGGCTTGGATTAATAAAAGCATTGTATGTGAACAAATTCAGGCAATAGCAATTATTCTCTCCACTGAGTTGAGCCTCCCTCAGCTTTAAGTAATGCGTGAATTTTAAATGGTTGTGTAAATTATAAATGGTCTAAACACATTTCAGAGAGTAAAGTAATTCTGAAATTATTTGGGAAACATATCCCATGGATACAAGACACTAAGAGACAGCAGAGAAAGTATGAACATCCCTTTTTCAGATTTTCAGCACTACCCAAGGAAGAAAAGGGCAGAGTTTTATTTCAAATGCTTTATCTGAATATTCTGCTACAAAAGCAGGAAATGCTTAGGCACCTTGGGCTGGTGTACAGAAACTTTTCTAACATTATCTGTTTGCATGGGCTAGAGCTCATCCACATCCACCCGTGTGAATCACCAGCTGCAACAAGAATTCGTGGTGAACTGACTTACAACTGAGTCGTAACACCAGTGACTACTGAGAAGGCAATTCATTGGAGTGCAGAGTGGAACATTCCGGTCCAAGGAATAAACCTGGGTCCCTGAAGGAGAAACTGTGGAGTCCGTGGAAATAGAAGCTAATTCTGTCAACACTCTACAGACCAGAAACAAAAAACCCAAAATCCAGTTTCTAGGAAAGATTTATATTTTTTGCAGGTGCCTTATAAATATTTCCTTAGTTGCTGTATCCCTAGAGCAATAATTTGTCTTTGAAAACTCCTTCGGCCTTCTTCCACAAATTTCTGCATTTCTCTTGCTCTGCAATAGTCTGATTCTCTCCTTTCTTTTATACATAAGAGCTGTGGCAGAAGAAGAGGTCAAGAAGGGATGAACAACAAACTGATATTTAGAAACGAGGACCCAAAGCTTCTTCAAAGAGAACCACAGAAATCTGCAAATAAGAGGCCAGGTCAGGGCCTGACAGATTCTTCACCTTCTTTTTTTAAGAAGTGAAGCTGTAACAATGCACTTAAGTAGTACAAAGGACAAAAACACCAAATGACAAACTATGCAATAATTCTTAATTTTTAAAAGCTTTACAGAATAAATACGAATATCAACTGAGATCTCAGAAGAAAGAAAAGCAATAATGACTTACTATTAGTGTAATGTTGCTTGCCTTAGGGTCTATTTCTGTTTCACCTTTCATAATGCTCAGTCTAATAATGAAGATCTCCTGAACTTCAGCTTCTTCATGAGGATAGATTTGTAGATTAATAGCTCTCAGACCTCCTTCTCCTTCTCCAAAATAGAATGATCCATTCACAGGGTCACCAATGTCACTATTCAGGGGAGATAAAACCTCCTCTGAATTGGGTCCCAAGATGTCCCAATTAATCTGTGGAAGATATTGGTTTCAGATTTAGAGTGGTGATATATTATAACAGTGTCCCAGGGAGAGAAACAACAGAGTATTACAAGTGACATAAAAATTCTCATATCTGGTAACTAGCCATGTTTAAATCTTTGCTGTTAATACAGAATACAAAATGTTCATAATTAATTCTATGCGGGGAAATATATAACCCTTTGGAAAAAGAAACATGACAAATTACAAATGAAAATTTTGAGGTGTCAGTTAGCCACAATACCAGTCTATGAAATTCTAGGTATTGGTAACAAAAAAAGAAGAGAAACCAAGATTTCTTTAGCACGTAACAGAAAACACACAGGCCAGTTTCTATTTCTCCCCCGTTTGTGATTTTTTTGCGAAGCTCTGCAAATGAGTACTCACGACCATAACCATTCCCTGTGAAGTGTGACATTGAGACAGAAAATGACAAATATTTTCTTAAGAGTCTGCAATAAAAGTTTTTAATCCCTCAAATGATGATTTGTACCTCTTCAGCCTGATTACAAACTAGAATAGTTTAAAAATTTCCCACAAATTAGATTGCTTTTGAGGAGGTCCTATTCAGCACTTTAAAATTATGATTTTGGCCATTTTAATTGTTTTTCAGTTTTCTCAAATGAAAAAATCAAAGACCAAGGCAATTTTTGTATGGGGAGAAGATGAGCTGATGGCCTTTACTGCCAATCTTCATTTGCCAAGACTGTGAAAGGCCTACTTTGGTTCAGATTTATACCTTCATTTTGTCAGTGGTCTGTACAGAGTAAAAAAAAAAAAAATCTAGAAAAGTCATAGTAAACAATTTACTGAAAAAATTTTGCCCAGCTTTAGGAAGTAATTCAACTGAATTAAATTAAATTACTGGTGGTGTATAAAATTAACCCTATTTTTGATGGAATTAGGAGCTCGTTCAAAACAAAGTACCTAAGACCCTAAGAAGGAAAGAAGGAGAAGAAAGAGAAGATTAAAAGAATAACAACATTTTCTGTTATACTGCAACTATATGCAATTCACGTTTAATAAAAAGCCACAATTATCCTATTAGAAATCAGTCACAAAGAAGCTCTTGAAGGAAAAGGCAGGAGCTTTTTGACCTCATTAGTGGAAAGCGTTCAGCCTTTGACAGCCAGGGCCCACCTGTGTCTCCCCTAACAATATTCCAGTCCTTTCCAGCACCAGAGACACTGCTGTGGGTGCATCAGGATTGGGAAGAATAATTCGACTTTGGTTGAGAAATCGGATGATGCCCTGGGGGGAGTCACTTTTAGCAATAGTGACCTGGCTCACGAGGTGGAGCCCAAGGACCGCTCCACCAGTGGCTCCTGTCAGCTGGATTTCAAATTGCTCTGCAAATTCACTGCATGGAAAAAGAGAAAGAGATTCTGAGATATCTGAGAAAAAAAAATAATTAAAATTGTACTTAGTAATTCAGCCATGCATCCAACTGGGTTTGTTTAAAGGTATACAGAAGCCAGCTCTGTAACCATGCAGTAGAGCATTCCTCCCATTTGCACAGAATGGGGATACCCAAAATACAAATAATGTTCTATTTTCTATTCATGTTAAATTTTTAAAAATACAGGCAAAATATTTTATTATTCACAGAAGCACTCATAACACCCAATATTTGTCGTAATATAATTAAAAAATGTATTTGTTTTGCATAAATTTGAACATGAACTATGAAACTTTAATGATAGCATCTTTTTTTCCCTTTTAAATTTAGGCGATTTCTCAGTACTGCAGAATTTTTTTTCAATTTCAATTCTACACACAGGCATACCGCACATGCTGAAAAAAGATTTCTCAGAAGCAAATTAGTGAAAATATACCTGAAAAAATTGATTACCTTTCTTCATCATCTATAATAGAGATATAAATAAAACTCTGGTTCTGGCCATGATAAAAAATGACAGAATTATTATGGATGACATAGTCAACACCATTGGGAAGTGCAGAAATACTTCGAGAAAGAAAATCAGCTGTCACATAGCCATAAGTTCCACGCTTTCTCACAACAGGAATCATGATTAATCCAGCATCCTCTTCCACTGCAAGAATAATTGAGAAAAAGTTATCGCAGATATTTTATTTCAAAAATTTATGCCTTATCCACAGAAATATCTTCTAAAGCACACTGAGAACTTACGGTAAACTTACCCTGTAGAAGGATATACTGTGGATCAAATTCTATGGTGCCTTCTGCATTGTCACTTTTTGCTATAGTGACTTGTACTGTGGAGATATTTCCTATTATTGGAGGTTGATCCACCTGTAGACCGTTTTCGTTTACAGTAAAATCAAATCCACTTGCAAGAACATAAAAAAGAAAATTACATACAAAATTCTTGTGAAAGTGTTGATGCATGTATGACAATTTGTCAATTACTACAAATGCTTTTATTTTCTGACAGTTATCACTGAAGACATTTTTGTCACACTTTTTCAAACTATTATGTATGCAAAAATAGTAGTTTATTCATAGAAATGTGTATCTTTCTTTTTTTTCTTTTTCATTTTATTTGAATTTCACACAACTTGACAACTTGTATGTAATGTATGGACTTTTTGCTTTAATAAATCTTAATCAGCAAAATCTTTATAGTAATGTTAAAAGGGTTTGCCATGCATTTAATTTCTATTATGATTACTATTATAGCTGTCTTAGGAAATTTTACAGTAAACCAGCTTAAAACCAGTAGTGACTTTATGCAGGTAGACCAGATTCCAAATACAGTTTTTTCTTCTGCTTGTAATCAGTCAACTGGGAATTTTATCTTTACCTTCCTTGGAGTTCCACTTTGGTAACCATCACTGAAAAGTCTTCAGGACCTTCAGGAAAGTCATCATCATGAATTTCAATGAAAATCATTTTACTGTCCTCATGTGGTTCAAACAACAAGTCCCTTACTGTGGGAGTGAAATCAATTCCCTCCTCTGCGCTCCCATTTATTATCTGAAAGCAAAGATGCACTTTGCCATAGGATCCCCTGGAACGCACAATAGTGATGTTAACCTGAGGGAAAGAGGACATTTTCTTTAAAGAATGGCTTTGTTTTTCTGTTACAGTTGCCTTTAGGAGACTGTTCTAAAGGCATCTTTTCTACAGTTCTGCCAGGTAACAATTTGCTTTAGTAAGTACACGTAACTTAGCAGATGGCCTTCTTTCTCAGAGTATTAAAAAACTCCAAAAGGCTCAGACAGCCATTCTGGAGACTGTGCTACGATAAGTGTAAAATAAATCTTTCATTTATTTTTTTCCTAAAGTGAAGCATAGGTCTAGCAACAATACTGATATCTATCAATATTTTACATAAGAAGGAATTTTAATCTAATACCCATTTCTCTTCTTCTGTTGTTTGCAATAGTTCCTGTGAAAATGTAAACTCTCCATACGGAAAATCACTGGCGGCCATGGTAATATTTGCTGTGCTGCTAGACTCATTTATGAGTGCCCCATCACTGATTCCAGTCAGCTGAAACTGGTAGTAACGCTTCTCCTCTGGATGGTTGTCATCTACCGCCTAGGGAGAAGAACCAATGAAAGGTAAAAGGATTTAAACCATTTCCAGGAGAGAGGTATAACTAATTTCTAACCAAGATGCCAACCAAATAAAAGGAAATACTTGAAATAGCAACTGGTGTAAAATCTCTCATATACCTGTATTAGAACCACTGCCGCAGACTGTCTATCTCGCATTGTCAAGGTCCCAGCAGTCTCAATAAATTCTGTGTGATGAGGAGGTGTTATATTCCAATATATCAAGATCTCACCAAAAATCCCAGGGCCACGTATCAGGCTGCAGGTAAGAACACAAACACGGATTTTATTTTCTACCTTTAATATTTAATATCCAGTCCAGAGACAGAAAGGATATCATATTCTTGTGGATGAAAGAAATGTTACCAGCACCATGAAGCTTGAGTTTTAATGTACTAAGTCACTATTAAGACCTTTATAATTCCCTCTTCAGAGCAATAACATTTCTGCAGTTCTGTTTTATTTCCCTGTGTTGGCAGGCATCTTGAGCTGTATTTTTCCTGAGAGGTCTTTAAAGTTTCTTTGCATGTATAGCCCAAAGCTGGGGGCTGAAAACTGAGCTCTCTTGGTTCCATTCTGCTTTTCCAGATATGCAAAACAGAAGGGAAATGGGACTTAAGGGTAATGCCCAAAGGCAATACAGGGTTTAAGGCAGAAGGACCCTAGAATATTACTATGAGATCGCCTGAGAAATCTTCTGTCTGCTACTTCTCTAAAAACCTAGAGCCTAATTCTGCTCATGGCATCAGTCTTGGTGAACTAAGTCAGGCAAAAATTTGTCTATACCTAACATGATCTACTACATGTTTGTAGCTTTAAGCTGGAAGAGGGGGGGTTTAGATTAAACATTAGGAAGAAGTTTTTCACTTTAAGGGTAGTAAGGCACTGGAACAAGTTGCCCAGAGAGGTTGTTGAAGCCCCGTCCCTGGAGGTGTTCAAGGCCAGGCTGGACGTGGCCTTGGGCAACCTGGTCTGGTGGGAGGTGTCCCTGCCCACGGCAGCGGGGTTGGAACTCAATGATCTTCAAGGTCCCTTCCAACCTAAACCATTCTATGATTCTATGTTCTACAACTATCACTGCACAAAGCATCACTTTGTCTTTTGTGCATCTCAGGGCAGCAGGAGAAGCTGTTCTGTTGTTTGTATTTCCTGGTTCACCAAGGGAAAGTGCCATAATCCTTTTTTCCAATAGTCTTAGAAGGTATGGTAACATCTCCATTTCTTCATCCTGTTTTCAGTTGACTGAATGGAGTGAAATAATTGCATCTTGTTTCAACTAAAAACCCAGTTCCCACTTTGGTTATGCTAGCTATCATAGATATATACTGAAATACAGTTCAGGCATCAATCCTGAACTGAATCCTGAAAATCACAAAGCACTTTCAAACATCATTGATTTCCTTCCCCCCTTCCTTTGCTTAGAATCCTCTTTCCTTTAATGTATCAATGCTGCCAATAATTTGAAGACTGAGAGGAATATTCAGAGCTCCCCAGTAATACTGGAAAGACACATACATAGTATATTCTGCCCTTCTTTAGAAACAGGCATTTAACTTTAAAAATAGTTTTGATTTCAGGAGTGGTAATGAAATGTGGCACTCAAGAAATTCTTGCCGAGTGTGGAGTCTCACAGCTTTTGAAACTGAGCTGTTGTCCTTCCTTTGGAAAAATGAGTGATGTACCCACCTAATGAGAGCAGTCCCGTTATAATTTCCTGAAGGCTCTCCAATCAGAACATGCCTGGATGAATGGGCTATTCCAACCACTCCAGAAGCTCCTTCATCACCCACAATAATGATGGTTGCCACACCTATGAAGAGAACAAAGCTTCCCGTGGTAAACGAAAGCTAACTAATGAGCTAACTCTTGCAAATCTTGTGAAATGAGTGGTAAAGAACCAGCTACACAGAGAGCCCATGGAATCCCCATCCTTGGAGAAATTCAGAATTTGAGTAGACAAGGCATTCAGCAATCTGATCTAATTGTGAAGTCTCCTGTTCCTTGAGCAGGGTTTTCAACGAGATGACCAGCCTGGACGGTCCCTGACAAACGAAATTATTCTATGATTCTTACAGGTCTGAACCTTGTTTTGGATTATGCTTCTTTTTGTTAAAGAATTCTTTAGAGACAATGTTAACTATCTGAACACAAAAGTCTACACCAACAATTAATTTAGAATTAAAAATTATGATCTAAAATTCTCTTTGATTTCTTCAGACAAGGAAACAACTGAGGGAAAAGGACTGGCAGTCAAAACTGCTACCAATTAGCTGCTCACAAAATATATAAGCACTGCAGACTAAAATAATATGAACAGACTTACTAGAATTCTTACATGAAATGTCTCAAAATATAATGTAATGAATTAATTCTTTACCATTTACAGGGGATATCTCTGCATCACCAATGGAGACGAGCTGAATGGTAAATGTTTCATTCCCCTCCAGTAGCCCATCTTGTACCGCACGTAAAACAATCAACTTCTGGGATTCAGTCTGCATCACATAAAGACCAGAAGATAGATATAGATATAGATATAGGTATAGATATATATTAAGTAAAACTAAGCAAAGTACGGTATTATAAAAAATGCTTTTTTCTTTAACAAATCAAGTGTTAAGCATGCATATGCTTGATATATTCTGTAATATTTTTTAAACATGACATTTCTGATCTGGCTGAAATGTTTTCTCACAGATTAGTAAACAGTAAAAATTGTCTCCCAAACATCGTGTGCTACCTCAAAAATACCCTGGCTATTTTCAACTGAATAACAATTGAAATGACTTTGAAATTGTACTAACATAGAAGTTTTCAACTTAGAAGAAACTTTCCACAAAATCTTTTCCATCAGAAAGTGCATATTCAATAGAATACAGACATTATAATGGATTGACATTATTAAGATTAGATCTGTTAGGTCATAGCAAATTTCTGTCTAATCCCCATTTTCGTCAGTAGGTAGTAGCAAATGCTTAAAATAAGAATATACGAAAAAATTAGGTAGGTACACATTGTATGTATGTATGTATGTGTATGAACATATAAGAACTTCAGGAAGTAACAACAATGTCCAGGCCTATCAGTAGAGAAAAGACAGCAAAATGATAGCAAACTTTGCCAAATTTTGGTGGTCTTACCAAAAAAGCTATTTTCCAGCTGATTAAAAGAAACAACCGGTATGCCTATTTATTTAGTGCAAAATAGTCTTGTACAGACAGAATAGATTATGTTTTATGTTAAAACACTTTTCTTCATTAAATATTTTGAGTAGACCATAGAAGACAAATATTAAGATAACAACCACTTGACAATATCCAATATTTCAGCTCTTACTTCAGAGTTTTAACCTACCATGAAAGACAAATCAAATAATACTGTCCAGTTTGAAAGTCACTAAGGTGTTTTATTATTTATTTTTTAAAATCTGCAATTTTGGAGCATTCATTTATCCTTCTCACCCTTTCAGTATCAATTTTCTCTTTCAGTTGTCTGATACTGCAATGGTATAAATGTTTCTGCAATCATTCCTCACATTCAGTACATTTTTTGCTCCTCTTTCTTAATCGTAAAAAAACCTCAGATTTGAAGAGCTTATCTTCCTGATGATTACATTATGCTATCTTAAAAAAAACATGCCAGCTTTCCTTTTCTGTTTGAAAAAACACTGCATACTGCTATCCCCATCGGTTCAAACTGGCCTTTTCCTAGTGTTATAATACTTAGTAAGCACCTACTTTTCTAAACACATAACAACAACCATGCAAACACACATGAGAAGAACCTATTTATAAATGTAATAGTAAATAATTTATTTCAACATCAGAAATACCTCGTTGAAGTGAAGGGTACCATTCAGAGGGGTCAGATCATATCTAGCTGCTTCCTCAAGAATCCACAACACTTTAACTGCTCCTCGTCCTCCTTGGCTTCGACTCACAGTGAGCAACACAACTGCAGCAGGGTCATCAGGTGCCTGAGGTTCCTTCACTGTTACCTGATGAAAAAAGAAGAGGAGGAAGAAGGAGAGGCTGTAGCAAAAGGCATCAATACTGACTTGAGATAAACAACCAAAAACATTATCAATGGCAACATAAAATAAGCAAAAGAGTGAAAATCAACAGGAAGGCAATAGACGTAAGGAATGTGTTGCATTCTGCTAGCAAAGATTAGTCACTCATGTTATTTTTGTACGCCCTGTGATTCAAAACAATTACAGACAATGAGTCACAAGCAGGCACAGCACCAGGACCAGCAAAATGGAGAGCAGAAGAATGATTCACTGACAAGAACTAAGATGAGGTACATTTCATCATTTCTTTCCAAACTTTACTTTAAGTAATACAGATTATTACAAAACCATTTGAGTATTCAACAGACTACCAAAAATCCTACGTGGGATGTCCTGAATTGTCAGTATACTGCATTAAATTGATTCAGTCGTGCAGAAATCTACATCTATGCAGCAGCACTTTCATTGCTATTACCATCCCACACAGCTAGATGAAGATAAGCACTAATACGCCTTTCAATGAAGTCACGTCTTTCACTGCAATGAAGGCTTACCAAAATCAGCTATGTGTTAACGACACAAACCCACTATGCAGCTTTTGCAGGAAAGAGTGCAATCCAAATCAAACTCACATTCTTTTCTTCAAACCCAAATACTCCAACAGGGGAATCGTTTGGCGGAATAGCGACAGTTACGAGGGTGTCATCCCCAAGTCTTGCACCACCTGTCACCCTCACCAGGGCAATCCTGAAGATCTCAAGGAATTCAACTTCATTGTCATCTATGATTGTAATTTCTATTTCTCCTGTAGCCTGCAGAAATTGTTTAAAAAAAAAGAGAAACAAAGATTCATTTATAATATCCTGTGAATTGTTCAAAAAAATCTGAAATTTAAAATAGATAAATTTTACCTAATAATAGATAAACACACGCTGTTCTGCTGTGCTTATTGCTTATCGTACTTGTGTATTATATAATAAGATAACAAAATTTCAAGAGCGTTTTTTAAGCCCATCAATGTAAATCTTTTATGTTAAAACCAGCAGACTGTTCTGCTTCGGTACTGAGTAGAAAGTGCAGGCAGAAAACATTGTATTTAAGCCAAAATTTTGCTCACAAAGTATATCCTTCAATTTGTCAAAGACCAGTTCTGTTCACCTGAAATCAAAACCCCTTGTGTACGGTACGTATTGTAAGGGGTAGCATGAAATTTAAAACAATATGTAGAACACAGCTAAGAAAACATACATAAGAAAACATAAAGGCTTATTCTGAGAATTTGTAGAGAAGAGAATTTATGTTGTAAATTTTCAATATAACAGGCTGTATTATTAGAAATTACGTCTTCACTTGTGGAAGTACCAAAGGCATACAACCCTACTTGGTCAATGCTTATGAACATTCTGCTTTTCCATGTTGAAGAACCGGAGTCAGGAGCATCATCCACATACATAAGGCCACAAATAAAATGTTTTCAGTGAAAAGACACAAATTCTGCTGGAAGAAAATATGACTAACCCTTAAACCAGTAACCCAGAGGCACTTTCAGCAAGCACATACCTGCCCATCTGCAAACGTCAGGTTTCCAAATGACGGTGTGAAGTCTTCAAAGCTAGCAGTTGAATGAATGGCTTCCCAATACAGCGTTGCTGACCCAAACCTCCCAGCCTGTCGAACAACTGGAAGTTTCAGTATATTCTGTGGTGGTGGTACCTCGTAACCAGTAACAGCTCCAGTTATATCCTGTAAATTCAACATGAAACTGCTGAGTGTCACACCAAGTTATTTTTTTGCATATTGACTTGCAGATAAAAATAAATTAAGAAATACGTAGTGCCCTGTAAATTGGTCTGAATTTAGCGCTGACCTTGCTCTGAGCAAAAGTCTGGATTAGATGACCTTTCAGACAATTCTACGAACATCAGTTTTAGCGCTTCCAGCTCCCTAATACATTTAATATATTAATTGTGAAGAACCTTTTAAGAAGGAATTGTTTGTCTGGTACCTGGCCTTTTTATCCAGAACAATTTAGTATCATTAAGCGTATTAGAACACTATCAAAACTGGTCTGGAAACACAGACTTTCCTGGTGGAATGCTACTTTAAATATTTTTCATTCAGATTAACTCACCTTTGCCACATTGAAACTAAATACTCCTCGGGCATCATCATTTTCTTCAATTGTTATTTCAGCTATTTCTAACCCAAGCCTCTTCACGCTTGGCTGACCTCCAGTGGGAGAATCGACCAGTTGCACATCAGCAATATTGATTATAAATCCTTCCTGTAATTCTGGAACATTGTCCTGCAAAAATATTTTTAAATGTCACTTTTTAAATAAAGCAGTGTAAGTTATAACACACGCAGGGAGCTGACCACTTGTAGGTTTACTGTTGAAACTTCTCAGCGCCTGGGACCATATCACCAATCCCTTGCTTCACACCATATGAAAGGTGAAAGAGACCACCTTTGCTGAGCTTTAGAAACCGAAGTTGGCAGTCAGATTCCAGATCTGTAAGAATGTTGGAAAGTATTGCTGGCTGTCACTTGTTTCTCCTATCTATAAGAAAGGTGGCTACATTTCAGAAACTAAGCCAGAACTTGAAAAGCAATACCTCCGTTCTGAACATATTTAAAGAATATACAAATTTTTGGTTGAAAAATTAACATTTCTTGAACTACAGAACAAATCTGTTCAGAGGCACGTAAAGCAAAATAAATCCTCTGTAAAAACCTGCAACAAGTTGAAAAAACAGCAAGCACCTAAGAGATACATAATTTTTTCCTTTGTCATTATTATATGTTAATTTCACGACTACAACAAAACAAAGAATTTGTATCTTTCTCAGTGATGAGTACTCAAATTCTGTTGAAAGAGATGGCTGCAATTCTTACTAATACATCTGATGAGGCAAGAATCCCACCATAGCCATTTCTAGAATGCTAAATCCTACCTCTGGTATAGAAACAGTACCATTTTCCCTTTTCTTAAAAGATATTATTAGCTAAAGTTGTTAGACTACTCACAGGCAAAATGTTGACTACGACAGAAGTTCTTGTTGCGTTCTCTGCCATAACGATTGTCTTCTTTTCCAGTATATAATCCTCATTCTCCGTTGCTCGGTTAGAGAGGGGGAGTTCAAAGTTAGGTGCGGTGCTCAGCTGAACCACAATCTCTCCAACAAACCCTTGTTCTCGAACAATTTGTAAAGTAAGAATAGTTGAATTCACTTGCCCTATAACAAGGAGGGGGGAAAAAAATCAAGGCACGATTGTTTTAACCCTTACCCTCCTTGATTTTCAGCTCACCTAATTGTACTGGAGCTGCTTGCTAGAGCCCACTTTAATTCTGCTTAGAAACACAACACTTCAATAATTCAACAGCTGGAGCAAATGAGCACATACTAGTGGTGTGAACACACACAAACACACTGTGTACAACTGGAAAGCATTTTAAAACTGGCTCTAGAGGAAGAATAAAATACAGAATATTTACAGTTTTAAATGTTTGCTACAAAAGTTGTTACTTCAACATTTTATTTTCCTTCATCTCCCATCTCGCTAATTTGCCTGGCCGTTACATGCCTGGGAGATCATTATTGATTCTGATACAGAAAGCAGCACTGGAGGCAGTCACTCTGGCTGTAAATTTCACATTTCCTTAACTTAAATGTTGCACAAAATGAGATGATACACTTCTATCAGTACGGCTCAGATCCCTTTGGGGAAAGGAGATTTGCAATTTTTTCCAACAAACCACGAAACACAGCATTTGGCTAACAGTGCTGTATTTATGGCTAAAGAAATAGAAACAGGTAAAAAGCAACAGGCTTTGTACTTCAGACTAGTTTCTGTTACTTGTATTAACTAGGTACTACTTCACAGTTAGCACCTGTACATAACTCATTAAAAATACGACATTTAAAGACTGGAAAAGAAACTGTGCAACAAATGAAACCTAAGAACATGCCTGGAATCCTAACATCAAAGTATAAAAGTTTATAATGTGCGTGTGTGTGTATGCATAAGGAACCAACAGAATCCCTTCGCAATACATTCAGCTGCTAAAAAAGGGA
The DNA here is from genome assembly GCA_017639485.1 of Pluvialis apricaria. Lineage (NCBI taxonomy): Eukaryota > Metazoa > Chordata > Aves > Charadriiformes > Charadriidae > Pluvialis > Pluvialis apricaria. The sequence continues at coordinate 83,941,045 of CM030044.1, read as the reverse complement.
CAACACTCATTCATGTTAAATTAGCACCAGCGAGGAGGTTTTATCTGCAATAACATCCTGATGGAAAAATGTATTTTTCGTAAATTTTATTTGTTAATATTAAATTGCCCGGAAGTTTCAGCTGGGCTTTTGAAGGATGAATAGCCCATCAGGCAGCTGGTGGAGAACCACCGGGTTCCATCAGGTATTGCTAGAGCCACCAGCCGCCTATCTCCCTGGGCCAGCAGGGAGGTTGGGAGCCAGGACACTGCGGCAGTCCTCCCTGGCCAACTGCCTGGCAGATCCTTTGCAATCTCACTTGATGCTTGGAAGGAAAACTTGACATAACCCAATCAAGCACGCCGCCGGCAAGCAGAAAAACCCGTATTCAGTTTTCTTGAAATGTAATTCACTCTTGCTTTCTTCCTTCCCCTATCCTACAGAATTAAAAGCTTCCCTTTTTGACCCAATTCATGAAAAAAATCCTTCTATGTAAATGATTTTAAACAATATAATAACCCCCTTAAATGGGAAAGTTTGGCTTTTTATCTAAATGGAAGTATTTTATGTATCAGTGATTTGCAACACAAGATGCCAAGATTTTAATAACGTACCCCCTAAACAAAAATGACCAGATAATGTTGAGATATGCAATGTGAAACAACGCATAAAATGTATGTAATGAAATAGCATAGTTACATATTTTAAAGAATATTTCTGCTACTATTTTTTAATAGAAAATACTGATGTACATAAATAATGTATATATTATATATAATACATATTTTATACATATAACCAATGTTATAGCTTCAACAACGCTGATTTTCAAAAAACATATATTTTTTCCTAAGGATCAAGAAACAGACTTACCTTCTGGCTCTGTGACTTTAACAAAGAGAGACTCCATATGCCACCCGATCACACCATGCGGAGAGTCACTGGGTAAAATGGTAAGTACAGCTCTTGCCCTTTTGGGATCGATGACAGCTCCTTTTGTGGTATCCTGAACACCCACAGTGGTAACATGGGTGAGTGTGATTTCCACGGTCTCTGAAAGCTCTGCAACACTGTCTGCGAGGATTGTCAGGGTGATTGTGGACAGGGCCTGACCTTCTGCAAACGTAATCTAAAGGTTTACAGGGAGGGAAAAAAATAGTCAAACTTCTCAATGATGTTACGCCAACTGTTTTATTCTGTAAAACTCTATCAATTAAAAAAAAATACACACACACACACACACACATATACACACACATATATATATACCTATCATAGCATCATAGAATCGTAAAATACCAGGTTGGAAGGGACCTCAAGGTCCAACTTTTCTTGGCAAAAGCACAGTCTGGACAAGATGGCCCAGCACCCTGTCCAGCTGAATCTTAAGTGTCCAATGTTGAGGAATCCACCACTTTCCTGGGGAGATTATTCCAACGGCTGGTTGTTCTCATTGTTGAAAATTTTCCTCTTGCATCCAATCGGAATCTCCCCAGGAGTAACTTGTACTCATTACCCCTTGCCTTTTCCTTGTAAAATGGGCATCTCCATGTTCTTTGTAGCCACCCTTTAAATGGTGAACTATGGTGGTAAAGTCTCCCCTAAGTCTTCTTTTCTCAAGGCTGAAAATACCCAATTCTCTCAGCCTTTTCACATATGTCAGCTTTTCCAGTCCATTGATCATCTTCGTGGCTCTTCTCTGGATCCTCTCCAGCCTGTCCACATCTTTTTGCATAGCAGGGACCAAAACTGAACACAGCATGCCAGGAATGGCCTGGCAAGCGCTGAATGGAGTACGATAATGACTTTATCTCTGCTGGTGATGCCCTTGTTGATGCAGCCCAGCATCCTGTTGGCTTTCTTTGCTGCAGCAGCACACTGTTCACTTACATTGAGCTTGTTGTCCACCAGGACCCCAGGTCACTCTCCACAGAGCTCCTCCCCTGCCAGGTATATCCCAGCTTGTGCTGCACTCCTGGATTATGTTTTCCCAAGTGCAAGAGCTTACACTTGTCCTTGTTGAACTTCATGAGGTTCTTGTTAGTCCATCCTATCCAAGTCTTCCTGCAGGGTGGCTCTCCCTTCCGAAGTGCCCACTTCCCCACCCAGTTTGATGTCAGCAACTTAGTCCGGGTACACTTGTTCCCATCACCCAGTTCACTTATGAAGACATTAAACAGAGTTGGGCCCAATATTGATCCTTGAGGGACCCCACTTGTGACAGGTTCCCAGTTTGAAAAGGAGCTATTAACCCCCACCCTTTGGGTGCAGCCTGTCAGCCAGTTCCTCACCCACCACACAGACCACTTGGCTAGACTATAACACATCACTTTCTCTAGGAGGAGGCTCTGGGGAACCATATCAAAAGCCTTGGAGAAATCCAAGCAGACAACGTCCACCGCTTGCCCCTCATCAACCAAGCCGGTTACTTTGTCATAGAAGGCAATCAGGTTTGTCAAGTACAATTTGCCCTTGGTGAATCTGTGCTGGCTTTTCCCAATCCCATGGTTCATTTGACTTGTGATAGCCCCCAGGAGGATTCATTCCATAACTTTCACAGGGCCTGAAGTAAGACTGATGGGCCTGTAATTTCCTGGATTCTCCTGTAAGGCCTTCTTGTGGATAAGCGTGACAGTAGTGTTCTTCCAGTCTTCTGGGACATCCTCCAATCTCCAGGACTTCTCAAAGATTATGGAGAGCGGCCTCACATCGATATCATCCAGCTCTCTTAATACCCTCAGGTGGATATTGTCAGGGCCTATCGATTTGCAGGGGTCAAACTCCTTTAATAGTTCGCATACCAACTCTTCCTTCACTGGCAGTGGGTCTGTGTTTGTGTCAACCTGGATTGTTGTTCTGAAGGCCTGGGGCCCAACAGTGCTGGTAAAGACAGAAGTGAAGAAAGTGTTGAGAACCTCTGCCTAATTAATCTCTCCTGTTTAACAGCGGGCCAATATTTTTCTTCTGTTTCTGCTTGTTTTTACGTACCTGATGAACTCTTTCTTGTAGTTTTTTACATCTTTGCCCAATTTCAATTTGAGCTGAGCTTTTGCTTTTCAAACTGCATCTCTGCATGCCCTAGCAATGCCCTTGTAGTTCTCAGTGGGTATTTGTCAATTTTTCCATGTCTGGTATGCTTCTCTTTTGGTTTTGAGCATACTCAGAAGCTCGCAGTTAAGCCAAGGGGCTCTCTTGCTCTGCCTACTTCCCTTACCTTTAAAGGGGATGAACTGTTTTTGTGCTTCCAGGACAGCATTCTTGAAAAACTCCCAGCACTCACTAGCTTCTTTATCCTCCATGGAATTTACCCAAAGAATCCCTCCCAGCCGAGCTCTGAGCGAGCTGAAGTTTGCTCTTCTAAAATCTAAAGTCTTTGTCTTAGTACTGACCTTCAGCATGCTCAGCAGGATCCCAGATCATAGAATCATAGAATGGTTTAGGTTGGAAGGGACCTTGAAGATCATCGAGTTCCAACCCCCCTGCCATAGGCAGGGACACCTATCACTAGACCAGGTCGCCCAAGGCCACGTCCAGCCTGGCCTTGAATACCTCCAGGGATGGAGCTTCAACAACCTCTCTGAGCAACCTGTTCCAGTGCCTTACTACCCTCAAAGTGAAAAACTTCTTCCTAATGTTTAATCTAAACCTGCCCTCTTCCAGCTTAAAGCCATTCCCCCTCGTCCTATCCCTACATGCCCTAGTAAAAAGTCCTTCCCCAGCTCTCCTGTAGGCCCCCTTTAGGTACTAGAAGGCCGCAATAAGATCTCCCCGGAGCCTTCTCTTCTCCAGGCTGAACAGCCCCAACTCTTCCAGCCTCTCCTCATAGGAGAGGTGCTCCAGCCCTCGGATCATCCTCGTGGCTCTCCTCTGGACACGCTCCAGCAGGTCCACTCCTTCTTATGTTGGGGACTCCAGAGCTGGATGCAGTACTCCAGGTGGGGTCTCCCCAGAGCGGAGTAGAGGGGCAGAATCCCCTCCCTCACCCTGCTGGCCACACTTCTTTTGATGCAGCCCAGGATACGGTTGGCCTTCTGGGCTGCGATCGCACATTGCTTGCTCATGTCGAGCTTCTCATCAATCATCACCCCCAGGTCCTTCTCCACAGGGCTGCTCTCCAGCCATTCCCCGCCGACCCTGTATTTGTGCTTGGGATTGCCCCGACCCAGATGTAGGACCTTGCACTTGGCCTTGTTGAACTGCATGAGGTTGGCTTGGGCCCACCTCTCCAGCCTGTCCAGGTCCCTCTGGATGGCATCCCTCCCCTCCAGCGTGTCTGCTTCGCCAAACAGCTTGGTATCATCAGCAAACTTGCTCAGGGTGCACTCTACCCCACTGTCCATGTTGCTAACAAAGATGTTGAATAGTACAGGTCCCAGTACCAACCCCTGAGGAACGCCACTCGTCACTGCTCTCCACTTGGACACCGAGCCGTTGACCGCAACCCTTTGAGTGCAACCATCCAGCCAGTTCTTTATCCACCAAGTGGTCCATTTATCGAATCCATGTCTCTTCAATTTAGAGACCAGGATATCATGTGGGACAGTGTCAAACACTTTGCACAAGTCCAGGTAGATGACATCAGTAGATCTTCCCTTGTCCACTGCCCTTGTAACCCCTTCGTAGAAGGCCACCAAATTTGTCAGGCATGACTTGCCCTTGGTGAAGCCATGTTGGCTCTTGCCAATCACCTCCTTGTTTTCTATGTGCCTCAGCCGAGTTTGCAGGAGGATCTGCTCCATGATCTTGCCAGGCACAGAGGTGAGACTGACTGGCCTGTAGTTCCCCGGGTCTTCCTTGTTTCCCTTTTTGAAAATAGGGGTTATGTTTCCCCTTTTCCAGTCGGCAGGAACCTCGCCAGACTGCCATGACTTCTCAAATATGACGGCTAGTGGCTTCGCGACTTGATCTGCCAGTTCCCTCAGGACCCGCGGATGTGTCTCATCAGGTCCCATGGACTTGTGCACCTTCAGGTTCCTCAGGTGGTCTCTCACTTTATCTTCCTCTACAGTGGGCGGTGCTCCGTTTTCCCAATCCTCTCCTTTGCAATCTGTGTCTTGGGCAGTGCGGCTGCTGTCCTTGTCTGTGAAGACTGAGGCAAAAAAGTCATTGAGTACCTCAGCTCTGTCGCTGTCCCAGGTAACCAGTTCTTGCGTTTCCTTCCGGAGAGGGCCTACATTTTCCCTAGTCTTTCTTTTCTCACTTACATACCTATAGAAGGATTTTTTGTTTGTCTTAATGTCCCTGGCCAGATTTAGTTCTAACTGGGCTTTAGCTTGTCTAACCCACTCTCTGGCTGCTCGAACGATTCCTCTGTAATCCTCCCAGGCTACCTGCCCCTGTCTCCACTCCCTGTAGGCCTCCTTTTTTCTTTTGGTCACTTCCAGGACCTCCTTGTTCATCCATGCAGGCCTCCTGGTTTTTCTGCCTGCCTTCCTCTTTGTAGGAATGCATTGCTGCTGTGCTTGGAGGAAGGTCCTTGAATATTAACCAACTTTCTTGGACCCCTCTTCCTTCCAGCGCTTCATCCCACGGCACCATACCAAGCAGATTCTTCAAGAGGCCAAAGTCTGCTCTCCTGAAGTCCAGGGTCGTCAGCCTGCTGCGCACCTTCTTCGTTGCTTTGAGGATTTCAAACTTGACCATTTCATGCTCACTACAGCCCAGGCTACACTTGAGTTTGACCCTGTCAACCAGCCCTTCCTTGTTGGTAAGAACAAGATGCTACAATAGTGTGGTCACCGCAGCCAAAGCTATCACTAACCGAGATATTACAAAGCAGGTGTTCTTGGTTTGTGAGTAGCAAGTCCAGCACTGCCTTGTTCCTGGTTGGCACATCTAACACTTGTATGAGGAAGCAGTCCTCTACGCATTCCAGGAACTTGATGGATGACTTGTGAGCTGCTCTATTGTTCTTCCAACATCTGGGTAGTTGAAGTCAACTATAAGGACCAGGTTCTGTTGACCTGAAGCTTGCTTAAGCGACCCAAATATTGCTTCGTTGGCCGTGTCATCTTGGTTTGGAGGTTGGTAGCAGATGCCTACTGTAAGATCTTGCTTAGAGACCACCCCTCTGATCTTGACCCAGAGGCATTCGGTAGGGCTTCCACAATCACCGTAGTTGACTTTTATACATTCACAGTTCTGCTTAACATAGAGTGACTCCTCTTCCTCTTCTTCCCTGCCTGTCTTTACGAAACAGCCTATAGGTATCCACGGCGATCCTCCAGCCATGTGAGTTGTCCCACCATGTTTCAGTTATTCCTATGGTATCATAACTTTCTCACTTGGCATGAAGCTCCAGGTCCTCCTGTTTGCTCCCCAGGCTGCATATATATATAACAGAAGTGTACAGGAAAAAAAAATATGAGACCCAGAAAGACAGGTGACATAAAGAAACAATTTGAGAAAAACGCAATGTGGTAAAATAGTTTGAAGCACAGGTCACAAAGGAAGAAACAAATTCTCAATCATCAGAACCATAATAATCAGAGAGAGCAAATTTCCAGCTGAAAATGATTCTATGATCCTATGACAATCAAGTTACCTATAGCTACCTGCTTCATAAACAGGCATTCAACCTGAGACCTCTTTCTGACCACTACAGTCCAACTTCAGGCAAAACAGCCCAGTTGTTTCAAAGTGATCATATATCTTCATTATCACAGAATCATGCAATGGTTGAGGGAAGGGACCTCTGGAGATTACTTAGTGCAACTGCCCCTGCTAAGAACCACAGCAGGCTGCTAAGGGCCATGTCCAGCCAGGCTTTGAATATCTCCAAGGACAGAGGCTTCACAGTCTCTCTGGGTAGCCTGATCCAGTGTTTCACCACCCTCACAGTAAAGTTTTTTTTTTTCCCCTCATGTTTAAATGGAATTTCCTGTATTGTGCCCTTTGCAGGCACAGGACATGGCTGAGATGTATCTGGCTCCATCTTCTTTACTCTCAACACCACGCATTTATATACAGTTGTAAGATCCTCCCACATGTCACACACTCCAATCGCTTCACCGTCTTCATGGACCTTTGCTGGACTCACTCCAATATGCCCATGTCTCTCGTACTGGGGAGCACAGGATTAGACCCAGCACTCCAGATGTGTCTCACCAGTGCTGAGTACAGGGGAGGGATCCCCTCCCTCAGCCTGATGGCGATGCTCTTCCTCAGACCAGTGTGCACACATAGCTGGCTCATGTTCAACTTACTGTCTTTCGTTATATACCATTTAAATTATTCAAAATTACCTGTCCTCACTGAGGTTTCTTGCACAATACACTGAAGTTTAAGACTGTCTCAAAGATTAAAAAAAGAGGAAGAATCAGTAAACTGCTGACAACTCAGCATCCTTTCTTCTGCAGTTTACTGGGTCTGGCTGGGCTGGAGCGAATTAACTTTGCTCACAGCAGCCCATATAGTCCTGTGCTTTGCATTTGTGGCTGAAACGGTGTTGAAAACACAGGAACGTTTTGGCTATTGCTGAGCAATGCTCTCACAGCATCACAGGTTGGGGTTGGTCAAGAGGTTGGGAGGGGACACAGCTGGGATGGCTGACACAAACTCACCAAAGGAGTATTCCACACCACATAATACCACACTCAGCGATACAAGCTGAGGGTAAGGAGGCAGGCAAGACACACACGGATGACCATTTGTGCTTATGGCATCAGTCTTCCAACACAACTGTTATATGTACTGAGGATCTGCTTCCCAGGAAGAGATGGGACACCTGTCTGCTGACTGGAAGTACTGAATAAATTCCACTTTTTGCTTTGCTTCCATGCACGGCTTTCGCTTTTCATACTAAACTGCCTTTATCTCAAGCTTTTCCATCTTATTTTCTCCCCTGTCCTGCTGAGGAGGGAGAGTCACTGGGTGGGGGTTTGGCATACAACCAAGGTCAACCCACCACGTATAAATACATCAAAAGAATGATGAACGTATAATATCTATCAAAATCACTGATAATTGAAAAAATGTCTAGTCAACAGTTTTGTGGTTTGCTTTTTTTTTCAAATAAAATGATTGAGAAATGCTTTGTCTATCTATATTCTTATTTTTACATTCAAAGGGCCGGCCACATGATGAGGTCTTTCTCAACAAGGAAAATGTGTCTATAAACACTTAGGTTACACCTACGCTAAAGGATAAGCAGAAATTTCCAGTGAAAAACATTATATCTTTACCTTTCTGTCTCTTCCTACCTGCAAACGTATGCAGGGAAATCATGTAGCATCCATCGGGAATGCTCAAGGAGTACTTTAATAATTTCAGTACGATTGTTTTGGCATCCTTGATTTCACCTGTTGATTTTTCTCTAAATTTTTTAGCTTACTTCAGACCCATTATTTCCAGGTGTAAAGTGTATTTCCACAGTCTTTTGGCCCTTTCTTACCTCAGCTGTGGCTTGTGCTACACCTCTACAGCCTCAAAGCCCACAGGGCTTTGCGTCTTCTGCAGACGGCCACCAGGTGGAGACCATCGACTTAAAGAACCTTGGTGTCTGTCGGTCCGAAGACATACCAAGAGCTTTGGCTAGCTGGATTTTAACATAGCTGGAAATCTAAACAGCCTCAGAAACAGAGAAAACTGGGACTTGTGATATCCTCCCGGGCCACTGAAGCTCTCAGTTGTATTGACAAGGTCAGGACGAAGAGCAAACACTCCCAGATGCCCACCCATGCAAATGATTTGACACAGTAGCCGGATCTCACAGCAGGAAGAAAGGAAGATGGGAACAAGATACTACAGATACACATTTCTAGTGCCTGGACAGCATTGCAGTATCTGGTTCTAGGAGAGCGAGAGCAATGCTGCGGTATTGTGTGCCAGGGAGAAGTGGAAACTGCCAGAACCACAGGAAAGGACCAAGCAGCAGGAATTAACAGAAGAGTGGGGCTATCTCAGATGTACTATCCATCTCCCTCAGTACCTCTGCACCTATTGTCTGAGGCAATACAGCCAGCACTTCCCTAATATCAGTGATGTTATTACATACCATTCCTGAAGCTGGAAATACATCACTTATGCTCCCATTAGCAATCCACTCTACTGTAACTCGTCCATATGTTCCTATCAAACGTTCAATATTCAAAGTGATTAAGCTGTCCTGTTCCATTTCTTCGACTTGCTTAAACAAAGAACTCTGGAAAACATAAAGTAGCAGAACCATAACGTTATTTTCTTATAAAGAAAAGTTTCTTTAGGGATCTGGGTATTTAATGTGGACCATTGGCATTGGGCAACAATAAATTAATCTACTATTAAGAAGTATCTAATTACACATTCATTGATTAAATTTATATGTCCTAATTTTCAGAGCCATGCAATACTCCCAGGTTTCATGGACATAAGAATTTAAAATGTCAGGCCTCTTTATCCTAAGCCAAAACCCTCAACGGTTTTGTATGGATATTTTGTTGGTGCGTTTTTTTAGTATAGTATTTTATGTCCAAACCATATGAAGTAGATAGCAAGCGGACCTTCAAGAGAGACATGCTTTTACTGCTGTTACTTTACTGTTATTCACCCTCCTCACACAAGTTCAGATGTAATGTTTCTTGTCAGTAAGAACTCTTTTGTGTTTTATATCTTCAGTATGCATTTACTATATACCTGTCTAGATAAGTTCTACAGAGTTTGACAATTTAAGAATTAACCACTCCAAATAATATTGACATTTTTAACAAAGTAATTATTTTGTTCTGGCAGACTGGCTCATCTTCTGACATAAATCAATTAGTATCTTTTTCAGAGGAAAAGTGTCTTCAGATTTGGTTACTTGATTCCCTTGATTAACCAATCTGTAGTAACTCTATGATGACATCACATATGCCATCTGAAAACTGAATTTTTAGGCTGTTGCAAAACCAAGCTGGTTGATTGACAAACTAAACCACTAAGCTAATTGTAAGGGGATTATAAAAATCTTACAATAGGGACAGATGGTGCAACTGATTCTCTACCACCTTGTGTTCTACATAACCACATAGCAATGCTAAATGGATGTTAAAAAGCCTCTAACTCAGGTTGCTACAAACCTTTAGAAAAACAATCCTGTCACGTACTCCACTTTACAGTTTTAGTATGTTTGTGTTCCATTATTCAGAAGTTATATATACATATTTTAATGATTTACCTTAGAAGTTTTACCTGAGCAAATGCAATGACTCCATAGGCATTGTCATTGGAAGGAATAATTATGTTAACAAAACCATGAGCACCAATCTCTGCACCTCCTTTAGGGTTTTTCAACCACACTTTGAAGCATTCTTCCTCCTCTGGGATGTTGTCATCCAGAATATTGACTGCTATCACAGCTTCCATATCCCCAGGCTCAAATATCAATTCACCTGAACTAGCATAAAAACACACACATCAAATAATTATAAACTGAGGATAGCTGATTAATGAACTTTGAAAGCACTGCCATAAATTTAACAAGCATTTTTGGAGCCGGAATTATTGTTTATATTCCTGAGGAAGTAGCTGAGGTTTAAAGGTTGTGGGGTTTTTGTTAGTTTTTTTTAAATTACAACAGATCACAGAGTAACTGAAATTAATTATGAAAGTAATTTAATCTATCCTAAATAAAAGCTTTAAAAAAATCAAGTCATAACTGCAAGTCCTTTCTTGCCATGTTTTAAAGCCAGTTGTGAGGCTGTTTGACTTCAGGTTATCTTAAACCTACCTGTGAAAAATTCTCTCTGTGTGTTAATAAGCACACCACACACAGGAGTATATAATGCTCTCCACTGTAACAAAAACAGTATCACAGAAAAAAGAAATGTAAGAGCTGGGAGAAAGTTATGTAAAACAAAAAACCTACCTAGGTATAAAATCTGACTGGTTGGAGATAGTGGTCAGCTCATATATCTGTGAGTGGGACTCTACGGACAGAGCAATCAAGCTCTTGCTGGAGTTCAGAGACCTTGTAGTAGCTGAAGTGATATGATCCGCATATGGGGCTTCCAGCATGACAGAGAACTGGTTCCCTTCCGAGTTCCAAGAATACAGCACTGTCATGTCCTTACCAGATAGGAGGATGTGAACTACATTGAGCAAGGAGGAGAAAGAAGAAATATTTGGTGATATATTTGAAATTTCTCCTCGTAATGCCCAAAATGCCTCTGGTAGCACAATGATTATAGCAACTTCTAAAGTCTAATAAATAATATAAAAAAAGAAAAGCACATATATTTCTGCAATTCCAGCATTACAAACTAGGATTTGAACAAATATTGACACTTAAGTCTTACCTAAACCTGAAGGAGGCATGAAAACATGGATGTTTCTTACAGCACAGACTGGAAGAGACTGAAAGTGTCTAAGGGTAGACTGCCCTGTTTCCCAGATGAAAATTTCAGAATAATTTCCAGATTCTACAAAGGAGCAAAATGACAAAACTTACATTATTTTGCTGCCTGTTAGTTAAATCACCCACCGATGGCCATTCAAAAGGCAGAGTTTGGCAGCTTTAATTATGAAGTGAGACCAATTATCGTATCTTTCTTTTTACTTGGTGCATAACTCCACAGTATGACTGACCTCAGTGGGATGATTCAATCACTGATATCATTTAAGGGCTTTTCTGCACACATTTACATAGAAGAACACTAACATGGCCAGTAGACAACAGGCAATTGCAAAGAAACCTATGGACTGTAACATAAACTTTTCAATACACATAGGGATGCAGTCATAAAACAATGACAAAAATGTCACACTTGTAATAAAAAAACTACATGTACTTTGCTGACTGATGATCTTTGCATATCACAAAGCTCAGAAATGCTTAGAAAGGGTGCAGTCAGCAGTCAGATGAATGGTTATTATTTCCTACTCTTCTTGGGAAACATTTCATGAGTTTCTTAAGTATCTGAGAACAAACACAATGCTTTTCTTTTCTGAGGGACATATCCCCTAGCTAACCTCCTTTACCCCAAATGCCTTTCCTAGCAAACAAGGCAGCACACACTCAGCAAAATCAGTGTTTGTCTTCTGCTAAGTACCTTTTGCAGTAATTAAATAGATATCAGATCCAGAAATCCAGGCCTCCATATGTTTTATTTCTTTCGCTGGTAATTGATGAAGGTTCCTAAACTCATTATTCGACCACTGGTACAAAAGCATGTTCTGACTGGCATTCGACACAGAAACTAACAGGTACATAATGCCCCCTCTAGGAAACAAGGCTATGTTCAGAGCTTTGTGAAGTGGAAGTTGATGATGCAGCACAAATATATCTTTATTCCACTGGAAAACCTGTGGAAATACGAATTTTTTTTTTCATCATATATTCATAATTAGCACCAAGAGAAGAGAAAGTAACTGACATGATGAAAAACTGGTAAGACTTCTAGTGAACTGAATTCTTCATTCCTAAGGTGGGCCCTGCATTAAGGTAGAAGCACACTGGTAAGTAACCACCTTACTGCAAGGACCTGTGCTGGTTGTCCAGATGAATAGGTTTATGGTCAGAAGCTATTTCTATTCTTACAAGTGTTTAAAATGTTAGATTTCAAAACAGAAATGACCCTAGCAATAAAATCAACCCAAATGTAAATTACACGTTAATGTAGAGAGTATTGCTACATTTCAACAAGTCTAGAATTTAAGTCTTATAAATCCATAATAGAAACATAAGTAATTTATCAGAAATATATACTTACGGGTTTTTTATTATCCCTTCATATTTCAGACTCAAACCCAACCAAACTACCCACATCAAAGACAGGGAAGACAAGCATATTCTAACCTGGATGGAACTGGAACTGGTTGCGTCACTCACAAAAATTAAATAGTCGTCTTCATCCACAGCAAAGTGTTTCACATGTCTGGTATCCAGAACAGAGAGTGTCTGTATCTGTGAGGGAAATATGATAAAAATGGTGTTTGTAAGTCACTTCAAGTGACAAGCTTGTACATATATGCACATATTTTTTTAAATTGCAAATTTATACATAAAACTACATATAAAATATATGAAACTACATACATGTAATTTTACAATTTTAAAAATATGTCTACATACATGGGGTTTATTTAAAAAATTAATATAACATCATAAATTTCTGAGAAAATGTTCTATGACTTGATTGCTCCACAATTTCTTTCCTCACTTCCCAGGTTGTTTTCCCCCACCCCCAAAATACAAATACAAAAACACAGTAGACAACCAGCTGTAAAAACTTGCATCACTGAAGTCCTGCAGAGTGTTAGGGCCCCAAACTAGCTGAGTACAGAGTGCTTTATTCTAAAACATGGCTGGAGTGGAGGGACTCCCGAGGTCCTTTCCAACTCCACTATTTTATGATTTTTTAAGTAAAACAGATATACCTTCAACAGTCTGTGTGCAGGCATGAATGCATACACGCTGCTGTTGGAAGCTCCCTGCCAGGCTCCTCCGTGAGTAATCACAAGGTAGGGAGAGGCACGGATTTGGAAAGACACACAGCTCTTAGGATTCCACATACTGAAATTCTGAGAGAGGAATAAAAAAGTAAAACTGAGGCTTAAATTCTTCATTAAGTAGCATGCTTGGTGTTTGCAAGCAAACATTTACCTCGACCGGAACAAAAACTCCTTTCCACTGGTAGACAGTAGAAAATGTAGCTGGAGGCGTACGCAACAGAACACCATACAGGATTTCTCCTGATGTAAAGAAACACCAGCTAGATGTTGACTCCTCCACAAAACTTTGCAAGACAGACAGGACACCGACACTACCCCCTGCAATATAGTAAAAGAAATACTACTTATTCTTGAGGTCTTTTTCAATGCCATTTTCATTATTTACTTGCCAAAAACAGACCTAGTATCAGAAATTCTACGATTCTATGAAATGTTGACGTTGTCTCTAAATAGTCGGTATAGGTATGTAAATGCACGGAAATGTTACAGTACTGAGGATGTTATGAGAGTTAAGCAATAAATGTATTCTTCATATATTACAACTGCATATAGAAGATGCACAGGCAAGTTGAGTCTGATTCAGAATGATTCAATTTGGAATTTAGCTAGTGAGAAAATTAGCTACATAGCAAATAGTGGAAAAGCTGATAAAGAAACTACAAAATATATGTGTTTGTCCTCCTTCTCCCCCTCATCACAACAAGCAGTCACAGCACTAAGATTCTTAAACTGCCTAAGCCGTTCCACTGGCTTACGGAAAAAGCACTGCCTTGCCAGAACTGAACTCCAAGATGTAAACTCCCAGTCCCACACATCACTTAGACGAGCTGCTGAGCCAGACAGGGTATTCATCCAAATCAGGCATTTCCTTTTGCCTTGTTATTTCCAGTCTGGACTAGCGAGCAGCTAGACACGCATCAGTACTGGAACAAAAAACATTTAGCATGGATATGGGAACAAGTGGGTAGAGACAGAAGGATGGCTTCCTTCAACGGCAGTGATAACTTGGACCAGTTTAAAGCGTTCTTGAAACTACAGCCTGAGACTCCCACAAATGCATCTCACTAGGCACACTGGGAGACACGAGAGAAAACGTGTGGTGGCATTTTTTTCAGAATATGGCTATGTCAGGGTTATGTAAAGTGTGCCTCATACTGTGTTAGAAAAATCCAAAGTTGCAAGTAGTAAAAAACAGATATTTTTTTTTAAAACAAAAGTCTAGTGGCAATTATGCTGATATAACCAGCAAGGAGAGAAATGCAGATTATTGAAACTCTTGCAGAAGTGACTGATGACAAGGTGACTCTTAAGCAGCTAAGCTCTTTTATTTAATTTTGAAATGCTCAGAAAACTATTAATCAATGTGATCAGGTCTGAATACATGAATTTCCATTCCAAAGTTACATCTCCTGCATGTTAGGCTAAGTCTCCTGCTGCCTCCACTCTGACAAAAGCAGTGGATGTTCTCAATAAAGTGAACGTACTGATGCCAAATGCAGTGTCCGACAACGTCTCCCACTCAACACTCACAGACACGTTGAGACCATTACTCCGTGAAACTTTCAAGTAAACTGTAGTGTTGGCTTCTTCAATTATAAGGAAATTTGTCCTAAATGTGAGAATTGTGAGAATAAAGAAAAAATGTATTATTTTTACAGTATATGAAAAAGATTCCTACCGTACAATCCCAGCGCAGAATTTACAACAGAAATAAAAAGAAAATATTAATCACTGTTTTTGCTATCTGACAGACTGATAACGACATTAATTAAGGTTGTCCAATGTTTCTTACCACAAGACCTTGGCAAAATCACAGGAAATTCAACAAAATCTTAAACCAGCCTGAAATTTAACACACCAGCTGTATGGTTTAAGTGGAATGATTTCTGAAAATGTCATTCCATATGGTTCATTTACTTCTCAAAGAGCGCCCTGAGGGAAAGTGCATTTTACACAAGCTTAAAAACAAAAATAAGTTATAAAGTGTATGTACTCCCTGGGCACTGATCTGAGGTTTGGAGCTCTTAACATGGATTACTGTTAGTGGAATGTTTAGGGACTAATGAGGTATTTTTTTAATGAAAAAATCCATAGAGAAATTGACATTTCCAATGATGAACAGAACATTTTAAGAGTTCTTCTGTTCTTTTGTATAGCAGTAATTCTATTTGACAGACAACATACTTTTCAAAATTACAAACGTTTTACAATTGGAGTGCTCAATTTCTTTAAAGCGGTTCATAAAAAAAATGTAGAGAGATACCATCTTTATTGAATACAAAAAACCTCTTTTTAACTGAATCAATGTTTAGTACCTATTTGTGACAGGATAGATGCTGAAGAGCCCTAATGGAGCCTGGTTCTGTAATACTGTAATCATAGTTTGCACTCTCGTGCCTAGTCTGGCTCCTCCAGTTGGATTGAACAGGGTGACAATAAAGCGCTCATCCATTTCTGGTTCTTCATCCAGTATTGCAGAAATATGCAGTGTCTGACAAGAAAACAAGCACAAAAAGTGGTTGAGACTTCACAGCTAATGATGACACAACCCTATCAAACTGCCTTGGATAGCACAGCAGGAGAACAGCAGCTCTTGAAACTGGGGAGGGCAGAAGTGAGGCAAGGACAGTTCGGGCTGAAGTTCTAAAGCCATCCATCTGCTGACCTCCATTGGTGCAACATTAGGACAAGCGTATCCACTTTTTCCCCCCACCTCTCCTTTTTTCTCCTCTCATCCTAAGATCCTCTGATATTTAATAGATTTTGATCCTTTTTTCATAACTTTGGTTCTCTACTTATTCCACGCATTCCTTGATAATCCGTAGTCCCCATACAGCTACCTGATCCCCTAACGCAGCTCAGTCAAGTTGGTTTTAATTTACTTTAGTTGGCAACTAAGCTAGCTCCAGGTCAACAGGGTCATTCCACCACTGGTGCTGAGAAGAACGAAGGGAAAAAGGCAATAGAGGGACAGTTTAAATACTCCCTCTCTTCTTGATGCATCTTTCCCTCTACTGCACCACTGTGGATGAGAATAGGATCTTCTCAAGGTGTCCTCAAATTAGCAGGGAACTATCCAGCAAGAGGCAGGTGTTTTCACTATCATTCGGGGCTCACTGCCATCCTTCCCACTACCCAAACAGGCAAAAGTTACAGGGGTACACATAGCTTTGTTACAGAAAAAAAAATTAGTAACGATGGGTCTGGAACTAAACCGGAGCTTATAACCTTTTAGATGCCTGTTTACTTCCGCAATAAACCATATTTAGAGATTGTTTTAAGAAGTTTAAGACGCTTTGACTTCCCACAGACCTGCTACGCTGGCCATCACTGTGGTTCCAAATGCATTTAAGGTTCAGAAATTGAAAACCGGTGTTTCCAGTCAGGATTGTTTCAGATTCTACCCCACTAGCCATCATATACTAACCTGTTACTGATCCTAGCTTCACTGACAAAAAAAACCCAAAAAACCCAAACTGCCATTAAACTTCAGAAGGGTCAGGATTTCACAAACTTAAGCTAGCTCATTTTCTAGCCGACATTCTTGTGGGGAC
Source organism: Pluvialis apricaria (assembly GCA_017639485.1). Taxonomy (NCBI): domain Eukaryota; kingdom Metazoa; phylum Chordata; class Aves; order Charadriiformes; family Charadriidae; genus Pluvialis; species Pluvialis apricaria. The sequence continues at coordinate 83,924,102 of CM030044.1, read as the reverse complement.
AGTACAGAGGCAGTGAGCTTAATACTCCCAGAAGAATAAGTAATTTTCTATGCCTAAGATTCTGAGAGCTGTTTAGTTTTTGCATTTGTCACAGCATACTCTGTTCAGTTCACACCAGCTGAAGTATCACACTACAGAATGGGATTTTTACTTTAACCGTAACTATTTACGCTTGTAAATTACCACTTCATTTCAAAGTTTGTGTTTCAGCTACATGCTGAATACATACAAAGAAATGTTCCAATGCATACATAGACATTATATACCCATTATATTGTTTTCAGTTTATGTAAACTAATACAAAGAGAGAAATATACACAGAAAAGCACATTTAATTTTTATGCATTCCCACTCCTATGACTCAATTTGCTCTGAGAATAAAGGAAAACAAAAGAAAAAAATACAAGAAAAAACCCACAGACATTTCTGAAATCTTTCCAATAATTTCAAGAAAGCTTTCTTCACTTCTTTGGTAATAACTATTATATTACCTTGAATCTGACTCCCTCTTCCAGCACAATATATCCTTGAGAAGGGGTCAAATCCACCGATGGCTCTGAAGAATTAATTTCACTGACAAGATACTGAACAGTCACAGTGCCAAATATCCCCTGAGGAGGTTCTCTAATAATATTTAATACTGCAACACTTTCCATCAAATGGAGAGCTGTTTGCTCTCTTAGGAAGAAGTGATCACTGTTATTGAATGACAAAATTCCATGGCCATCATCACTGGCAAGTATCATAATTGTGGCTTTTGAGAAAAAAATAACAGAAATATTCTTTAATAAACATGGTAAAATATAATTGTACATATATAGAAATAAAATACATATAAACACAAATCCATTCTTCCTTTAGAGTACATACAATTCTTTTATGTGCATGATATTACTTGAAGAGAATATGTAAGTATTTTACTTTATCTAGGAAAATTTCTAGGCAGGAAGAATCTAGATTCTCTTATTAAAAAGCTCACTTTAGCACTTTTTGATTCCTTATTTTTCACATTATCACCTTGTTAACTGCACAGATTTCATAGAGATGTTTAAGAACTTTCCAAAGGAGATCCAAAGATCTACCACAGCAGGGCAACGGTGTTCAAAAGAATGAAATTAAAATGACTGCCATACCATTTCAAAGAATGAGAACATCAGAAGTTTTACCTGTTGTGTTCTCCCCTAATTCCAGCCCCAGAGAGGGATTTGTTAAAATTAACTGGAACTTCTCATCACCTTCAGGAATATCATCGTCAAAAATTGTAACGACAACAGATTTATTCCTTTCTCCATCAGCAAAAAATAGAGTCTGGCATTGAAACACAGAAAGCATTGCATACTTAGCTGTTCATACACACAGAATTTTTCAACTAAGGTAAACAGAATTGTCTTAAATAGGAAGCAAGAAGAGTTATAATCCCATTACCCTTATAAACTGACTGAAACAGAAGTTAAAAAGTTAAGCATGTTGTAGAATGATGACAAGAAGAGCATTTTACTTTGAAAGTTCTGTTGTAAAAAATATGAAACTTTGTATGAAATTTTAGATGCTCCTGTCTAAGCAAAACTGTATTTGAGATAGACATTTCCATTGTGTCTTATATTTAAAAACAATTCAGTATTTAAAAAGAAAGAAACAGTAAAATAAGACAACTAATTTTATCTCCTTCTTCTATTCAGATGACCAAAGCAATTGAAACAAGTTGAAAAATCTAGCTGCACTACTGCTCATTCTGTAGAATAAACAAGAAGACATTCTTTTGAGGAAGCTGAAGAAATGAAAAGTACTAGATTTAGAATTTGCTTCTTACCCTTGAGGTCACAGTAAAATCCAAACCAAGCTGTGCCTCCAAATTTTGGGCATAAAAAAATACAGACACGTTGCCATATGATCCTCTGTTTCGGAATGCCGTTATTGTCAGATTCCCGTGAGATTCATTAACTTCAAAACTAAAACAAAAAGCAAGAAAAATTCTCAGTGCTTACTGAGCATGTTCTTTTGAATAAAACGGTAGATAGTTGTTTTATTTTCACTTCAAATCATCCCCTCTGCTTTATAAGAAAAAGGCATCACTACGGTATCAGCATCGTTACAATTGCCTAATGCAACCTTTTTAACTTTCTTTCTTCTCTAAATGGAACTAAGCTATAGGAGGTTGTTCTTTTTTCATGCTTGGTAGTGGCAGATTAAGCCTGTCTATGTTCACGGACGCCTTCTTCCTAACTCCTGGAAATTAGTCAGAGAAAAAGATCTGGGAGACGCCAGTGTGTGCACTCACGTGGGTGCAGAGGCTGACACAGTGGATGGAGGTGGGGGAGTGACCCAAGGGCACAACACAAAAGAATGGCAGTGAAAGTAAGTACACAGTAATAAAAGATTTCTGAGTCAACATCCTGTAAATGTTGGTTTTCAGTGCGGGAATTACACTTTCCAGTCCTACTGAACTGAATGATGCTTTGCCCTCTCAAAGATCTGGCCCTATTTTTAACAGGAGTTTTACTGTCAACTGGTAATGAAAATAATTGGGCAACCCCTATCGCTAACTGACACAGTGAGTTCTTCAAGGAGACAAGACTTACTTGGTACTTTCCCATTCAATTACTCCGCTTACGCCATCATTAGCATCAATAATAATTTGAGAAGCTAAACCTTCCACATCTAAAATGGCAAACAGAAGGACAAGAATGAAACAACAATAAAGTCCATTTTCATTATTTTCAAGAATAATAGAAAAATTTCTTAAATCCCTACTAATATTCTAGAAGAAATATATAATTTTCTTGTTCCCAAAATGTGGAGGAGAAAATAGCACTGGGCAAGACAATGGGAAAGGCTGAAAGAAAATCTGTCCTTACTACCTTACTATTAGAACTGCAGCACATGGCCTTGAATTACCACTGTTACATTTAATAATGCATACAAAAGAGACTAAAGAAAATTTGGAAAGCAAAACACAGCACAGAAAAAATTAGGAAATACCAAAAGCAAGATTTGTCATGGAGTCTTAATTTATCTTCCTTGCAAGTGTTTATTACAATGACACTCAACATTTTGCAGACTGCCATTCTGAATATATGGGAGGGAAAATGCATACGAAAGAATAATAAATGATCTCATTTCCTCTTCATGTTTCAGTGCCTGATCATAAACCTTACTGGCACACACCTCAGATTCTGCTACAAATACATAATCATTAATTTCTTTCTAGGCTGTTTGGGTACCACAACATTCTATTACTCCATAAAGACATTGCACATTGTCACAGTAACTCTGAAAGATTATTGTACGTGTTGCACTGTGAAAATACTGAATAATAGATTAATTACAGAAACTTCCACTAATTTCAGGGACCAGGACTTGACAGTCAGAACTTGATTCTTCTGACAAAACAGTGCCTTAATTTGTTCACGCAACAGCACCGCATGAGTACTTTAATTTACTTCAACTTAGTAAGACTTAAAAAGAAATGAAGAAAAGAATGGCAATTTCTACAATCAAACTGACTCCACTGAGTCTGCAAATACACTATATTTAGATCAATAGGAAAGATTTCTATCAATTCAGATTATAACTGAATAAAAGTCAAAGGTCATCGCCATGAATCCAAACCTGTCACTAGGGGGTAGTGATGAAGATCAGCAGTGGCTGCGAAATCTCCACACACACAGCAGAAATGTTGCTGAGGTTCGGAAACCCAGAGAAGAGTGCTAGCAATTACAGACCTCACAGCTTCACTCCTAACCCTCATTTTCCCTTGTCATGGCACAGTCAGATCAGTTCACCCAGCATCTGCAATACTTTGCTTTCAACATCAGAACTCTCATTTCATGTCTGGCATCCTTCCCCTCCTGCCCGCCTCCCCCAGCTTAGCTCTTTCTTCTGTCCATTAGGTTTATTCCTTTTTCTTTCATCATTCTCAGCTGTTGATAATTTTCCCTTTTCTTAATTCCTTGCATTTTCATATTTGAATCAGGCTCTTCCTTCCACGTGTTCTAGAAGATGGAGGGCAAGAGGAGCATGGAGAAATCAACAGGACTGTCTTTACACTTGTTTCTGCTCCTTATCAGTGAAGCCTCAGATCAGAAGTAAAGGTCGCTTAAGTTCAGTGTGTTCTACTCGACACCACAGACATACCAGACTTATTCCCCGTATCGCACGCCCATGGCCACGTGCGATATATTCCAGATGTGTCGGACTGACTGCCCGTGCCCATATCATGTGCAGAACACCCACCTCTTTTGATATTAGGCACCTCCTAGAAATACTGCAAATGTGTTGTACAGTTTACAGGGCTGCTAGAAATCCTAAACAAATGCATCGCACCAACAGGGAGTTAAATTGTCAACCGTAATAAATCAAAATATACCAACAGGGGAAACAAGATTACGAAACAGTCTGATAACAGAATTCGTAATGACATTTTACAATGAGGACAAGTTTTTGCTTTATGGGATAAAACTATTATCTGTTCATCCTAAGTACATTTAACCCAATGTAGATTTGAATGGTCATGATTCAAAGAGTTGCCAACTGTTTACAACAGAAGGTGAGACTACACAGCGCTCAGAACAATAGAGTTCAGAAAAATCCTTTGTACTTATATGTTACTCTTTCTATGGTTTAGATTTTAGACTCGACTACACACAGCTCAGTCTCTACAAATCAGCAATGAGTCTTACAAGTTACCTTTCAATCTGTAACGAATTAACTCTGTCACCTCTATAGGCATGCAAAGAAAAGGGAAAAGAGTCAAAGAAGATGTTAGAAATAATCAGTATAGCTAGTCTCTACCACCACAGGATAATCCAACCATCCTTAAAGCCAATGGCAGCTATGCTACTGAATTCAGAAGCAAAACAAGGAACTAACTAAGCAAATGATGAATGAAGTTCACTGGAAGAGTAGGAAAACCATAGGATATGACTCCTAAAAGTAAATCTGATAGAGAGTAATAAAAACAGACTTTTAAACGAGTGAACAAAGTAATGACAAAAAGTAATGTTTTTGACATTTTTGTTTTCATTACGTACTTGGAAATGAAAATCAGATTAACACACTGCCAATAAAACTTTTCAGATAATTGTGCTCTCCAACTGTAAATTACTAACTCCTCTATGAAAATTGCTGCGTAATTTTTACAGAGCTTAAAAAAGTAAGAAGCAAGTGCAATAATGAATACGTTTGGTTTTCTACAATGTTTCCTTCAGAATACTCTGTCTCATATTGGCATAGTGGGCAAGTGGAATAATGATAATATACTGCAGTAATATGATCTGCATGCAATTCTGCATGCAAAGCCAAAGATAATTCTGTATAAGTTCTTTTACCCAGCCGAGGTGGGGATGAAGTTGAATGGTTCATGATGAGTTCCACTGAAGTTAAATTAACCAAGAAGAACTCTTGCACCTCTGGTACATCATCCTGCAAAACACAAATTCAGTACATCCTCATTTCGTTTTCCTTTAAGAAACTGTCACAGAACTCACCAAAAAGCAACACGTTGGAAGTGTGGAAAAAAACACTTTTTTTTTTTCCATTTTCCTGAAATACTGTTATTGGGTGTAAAATTTATTGACTTGAATGCATTATGAATTAAGACATTATACTTCCTGAAAAAGACTCTGTGGTGACACTAAACTACTTTTTGAATTAATTTCTGCCCAATTTTAAATGCATAAACCCCAACCATTGAAAAAGTAAGAGCCTGTAGCAGGCAATGAATTACACTGCTCTGTATATCAGATACTAAAGTCTTAATGTGACACCTAAATTTCATTTACGTATACGTAGAGCTGTCTCCTGTCATTATTTGTCCTTCTGTGATTTTAACATTAAGAAAAAAAAACCCCATCTTTCTAAATTACAATGAAATATATAGCTTCAAGTAATATATGGTTTACAAGCTTTGGGTTCCAAAATATTCCTCTTCTGATGTCCTACAGATCAGTGTAGAAAGAAAGGGTTTAGAGTTTACCTCTAGAATAGTAATATTTATGGCAGCTGATGTTTCTCCCTCTTCCAAAATTAGTGAGCCAGAAACAGCTATATAATCAGCTCCTGGTTCAGCCAAGGTCCCTTCTGTCTGATTACTTAAGGTGAGCAATCCTGGAACTGTGGCATACGTAACACTGATAGCACCTGTTTAATTTGTGATAAAAAAAAATGTTTTTTTCAATCTTTTGTAAAGCTCACTGGAACAGAAAAAGAAAAGAGATCAAATGCTCATCCACAAAATGAAAAGCCTAACTGTAAAACAGAAGATTCAAAAGATTAATCTGGAGCCAATGGAACTTTGCTGTTGCTTTTAATGTGCTTCCAGCCCAGCCTTTGGTGATTTATTTGTCCAACATCACAGGACTCAAAAAGCATTAGGGCCAAATGTATTCAGATATTTGAGGTGCTGCAGACCGCAAATATTACATTGCTGAAGTACTGCCTACGACACCTAATATATTATTAGTATCAGGTTTGGTGCCAAGGGAAGTAGAACATTTCAGGAACGATCGATATCTAAGAAAGGCTCTGAAGACAGTGCTGGGAAATACAGCTTAATAAATCCAGTTTCCTTCCCAGGCAGACTGACATAGACGTCAATAAAGAATAAAATTAGGGGACACACTGATAAATGTTACCAAGGGAAAAAGTTAGGCATATTTTTTTTTATAATAAAGCCATGTCTCATTTATCTGCCAGGGTAAGCCAAGGTGCAAACTTAAGAGCGTGATCCTGGAGATAAAATGACAGATGAAATTCAAAGATAGTCTGTATGAAATGAAATATAAGGTATAAAAGAATCTTAGTTTTAATAAATAATGATGGACTTTAAGTAAGAGATCTTACATTTACTATGGTCACTTATCTTAAAGCATTAGTTTCCTGAGTAGTGTTTCAAAAGCAAATTCAATACTTATTGATATCAAAAAAGAAATGGGAAAACATAGAAATGTCATTAAAATGCCTCTACAAATCTGTGGTGTGTCCAGATCTTGAATATTTATTGCAACTGGTCACTTCTCTTCAAAACAGATGTAACAAAAGAAACTAAGAGGGGTTATCACTGAGATCTAATTACAGTCTAAAAAGGTAAATAGGAAATGATTACATGTTATCTCACAATATAAGCTGAAATTCTCAGGCTACAAACACAAGAAAATATTTTTGCACATAGCATGTTATTGAGTTCTGGAATTAAGTATTAATTTCATGGATGTTAGAAGACAAATTGATTCAAAGAGGAATAAGAAATTCTCAGAGGAGACATAAACTGAATTCAGTGGTATGAATGCAGCTTTTTCCATGGGACATTCCTAAGCTGCCAACTTCTGGAAGTTTACAGGGCAAAGATGTTGGAACAATCATTCCATACAAGCTCCTTTTCTCATATGTTTTTTTATTTCTTCTGGAGAGACTAACACTTTGGGACAGATTCATTAGACATAGAGGTAGTAACCCTAACAGCCAACTAGTTATGTCACAGCTCCCAGGCTACTTGCTGTGGAAATGAGGGCTGTGGCTCCAGTCTTAATTAAAACTTAGTTTCCCAGCCTGCTGTAGGAAGCCTAGAAGTTCTGAAAATACCAACTGTATCCAAGATTTTTCAAAATTTCCAGCCTCCCTGTCATGGCTTTCATTTGTCTAATGATTACCAAAACAGAACGACTCTTCTCTTGCAGTTATTATACAAACCTAGAGATCCAAATTCTCTGTTAATAAAAAGCTGAACCGTTTTGTTTTCCTCTGGAATTAAAACTACCCTAGATGGGGAAGCAAAATTCAAGACTCCATGTGGTTCATCACTAGCTTCTACTGTCAGAACAGCTTCATATCCTTGACTATCCAAAATAGCAGCGCCTGAAGAAGAAACACCTGCAAAAGAAACAATGGACTATAGTGAATAAAGTGTTATGCAACTGGGTTTTTTTGTCTTATATTACTGCTATTATTACATCCAAATGACAGCCACTAACAGTGCAAATGAAATGAAACCAAACACATGTTGAAGTTTATGGATGGTACGGAATGTACATATATTTACATTGTACAACAAATACAGGAGCATACAATCACGACAGAAATTGTATGCATACTAAGTATAGAGTCACTAAAACTTATTAAGAAATGAGAAAACTTAATGGGCCAGTGCCAAATATCAAATTCCCTAAACTACCTCTACTGTAAAAGGAGAGAGAAGTTTTCCCAGGAATTAACTCCAAAAATTAAAATTACGTTCAACTTCTCAATCATTCCATTAAGAAATTACTCCCTTTTCCAAGTATTGACATCACCAGTAATTGCTGGGGTGTTAATTTGTGCTTATCCTGATGGATTACAAGAGTCAACAAATTATTCTGGCAAGTTGGTAAGGCTCTTGGGAGCAACACAATCCATGTCAACTTAGTTTGGTGTTTAGACATTAACTTCAGTTTCACGAAGGGTATTTCACAAGGGATGCAGTTTCATGCTTCTTTTCTCATTATAATTTGAATGGCAAGAAAAAAATATTCTGACATCCTTGAATTCAGAGACAGATCAGAAAGTCAGTTTGTGGCATTACAAAATTGCTTTAAAAGATAAAAATATCCGTTTTTTTCATGGCAACTGTATCCAGAACATCTTAGTAAGCTCAAGTTTGTATTCAGTTAAAGCGAAGCAAATAACCACTGAATTAAACAGGTGGAATTAAATCAGCTTTAAAACCAATTAAGGAAAACTGCAAAGACCCTGTGGGGCTTTTATATATGTATACACACATAAGGATCAAGCCTGTTTCAATAAAATGGAATGACCTTTGAATAGTTTACTCCAGTTGCAGTACGCTTAGTCGTACACTTCCAAAATGGATTAATACATATAAAAATAATACTCTACTAAATGGTAGGTTTCAGATACAGCAAGCTATAATTCTGCATTACCTTCTGTTTTGATGTTGTATAGGATGATCTGGTATTCTTCTTTTTCTTCAGGAATATGGTCATCCAGCAGGTGAACATGTAATGTTGTATTCAATGTCTCCTATTTATTTTATTGATGAATTCATTAGTCATTATTGTGTAAAATACAAGTGATACCACTGTATCATAAGTGTTTTGAACAACACCTTTAAGAAATGTAAAGTATCAAAAACTATAAAATCCCTCCAGTTTGGAATTCCAAGAGTAAAGGAGCAAGTAAACAATCATCAAGAAACAAAGACTGCTATAAAAGCACACTTGTTTTCTCAGTTCAGTTCTAATTGCAATATTTTCCTGTAGCCATTAGCTTTGTTTGTGGACTTACCTCAGGAAAAAACAGTATTCCAGAATAGTTTTCAAAATTTTGCTTTACATTATGCCCAACTATCTTCCATTCAACAGTAACATTTCCCAGTCCCGGGGCAGTTCTTAAAATATGGAATTGCAGTTGTTCTCCTAGGAACAAAGGAAAAGACACATATCAATTATTAAAATCCCAGGCCAAAAACATGCATCATAGTTAAAATAATTTTTCTGAAAGACGCTAATATTTTTAATAGTGAGCTTCACAGCAGTTATGTAACACATTTGTTTTTAATACTGAAACAAAAAACCCCAAACCTAAACTCTTTCCTCCTGGGTTTTTCTGGTTTTTGTTCACTCTTAGAAAGAACTATCAAAATATGAGGGAACCTGGTGCACGTGAATAACTTAGAAAGTAAATGTCCACCAAAACATGCACAAACAGAAGGGCAATACCTGCCTGTGGACTACACAAAACAGTAAATGCTGTATGTACCAGCTACAACGCAAAGAGTTTTCTACAATGGTTAACCAGCGAGGAATATACATTTTCGTAACATTTGCAGTGTCTTGTGACTTTACATACTACATGCAGAAAAATGTTTTTAATTACTAGTAAGTTTCATTTATGTGAGTTTGAACTCACAAATAACATCAGGGTGAGAAATGAAAACATCCACAAAATGATAATATTTCATAATTTATAATGTGAAAATAAAGCATTTAAAACTAAACATTAATATTCAATAATTTATTCCTAAAAACAATTGTTTATAATTTCTGGGATAATCAGTATCAGTTGACAATGGCCATCTATAAGAAGCAATTACAGTATTATTTTTCACATTTATAACATTTAACCCAGTAGACTTTTTAATTAAAAAGAGTAAACTCCTTAGAAACCTTTCTAAAATTAAGAAAATTTATATAATATATATATATTATTAAAAAATATATATGTATAAAATTAATGTAGTTTATATAATATTAAATATTTTAAATATGGACATGTGAAATTAGCATGTTATATCAATACGAAATAGATCAGCAGGTAAAATTAGTAATACGATGCAATACATTCACAGTAGATGACAGATGTTTATTTACAATATGTAAGTGTATTGCATCCGTATGTCAATAGCAGTTTTCAAGTGTGGGGTATTTAAGGTTTTCAGTATTTACTACAGTGTTGCATTGGCTTTCAAAGACACAAAATACACAGAAAACTATAATACTGAGATGTTTGGAAATAATAATACATGAGATTTCTTGTGCTTACCAAAGAATGAAGAAAACTAAACAAAAACTTGTCAAAATGTATTTTACTGATGCAGAAACAGAAGTCTGACAAACTTAGGTCCATCCCCAATGGACTGAAAAATTCTTTCACAGTGTTGCTCTAAACTGACTTGAATTTTTTCACTGTGGCTAAACCTGGGAATAATTCCTTCTTCTGATTTGTGTTATGCACTTGCTCAGAAGCAACCCTATTGAGAAACATCGAGACTCATCAATGGAAGTGAAAGAGAAGACGTGTTGTTATGTGGCTTCTTACTCCATGGTGTAACGAATTGAGCAGCCCAGCTAGTCTCTCTGGTTATGTCATTTAAAGAGCATCCAGTTGCTATCTGGCTATTCTAGCACATTATATTGCAGGACAGTATTGTATAGCTAAAACTGACAGGAACAATTTGAACATTTTCTAGACGTGTTCTTTTTTGGTAAGGAAATATGAGAGATGCGTGTATATTGGCTATCAATGACAGAGATATGAGAAATTAACTTCAAGGGATCTCAGTATAATTAATTAAAATACAAAATTGTGAAGAAGTAATACATTAATTGTATACACCCATTTTCAAATAAATAGAATCAATATGTGTTATTCAGCCTCAACCTTTACAAACTTCAGTTAAGCTTTGGAGATCTTTGTCTTAAGTTGTTCCATGTTACTTCTAAGAGAATAAAAGAATTCAAAATGTGTTGACACCACAAGGATTCTGCTTCTACAGTTAGATATCTGAGGACAGACTGCTAGTTTACAGATTTCCCTGAGGCGAATTTATCATCTCATTTAACACTGCACTGAAATCCATTATATCCTATTTGTGAATTTTCCATATCCACTGCAAACAAATAAATATTTAACAGGAAATTGGTTACTTTAGTACCATTGCAGAATGCACAATTTAGATAAGGCTTATTTCAATACAACTTTATGTAATACAATGCATTTCCACTGAAGACTGGGACAAAATGCTTTATAATGCAGAAGCACTGTAATCCAAACACTAAGAAGAAACCTAAAGTACTATTCGTCATAATTACAGACCCCAAGTAGTTAATTACTGACCCATGTTTCTTGGTCAGCTTTACCAAAATCTTTGGTATCCCTATCCAGAAAGAAATACTAATAAAAGTACTAATTGATTTCTGAAGACTGAAAGTGTTATTAGGGTCTATTTTAGTATTTTTTAAAGTTTTTTGTTATTTAACCATTTTATCCATATAGTTAGACTGCTGCATTTACCAAGGAGAGGAAGGAGGCCTCAGCCACCCTCCTCTTCTTCCTTATTTCAAGCTACTGCAGCGCATTTTACTCTAATACAGTCATAGCCACACAACTGATGCATGCCTCTGCCTCTACTAAAATGCCACCCTTGCCCTCAGTCAGGTGATAGACAATAAGCACAACTTGAAAATAATACAGATTTGCTTGACATAAATTGTTCAGTAATAAAACAAATATAAAACATAACCATATTTGGACTGATGTCGGATAAATTTTGCTTTCAGAACAAAATGACTTGATCCTGAAAATTAAATACAAACACTGAAATCATCTGAAGGCCTTAGATCATTCTTTCTTTTTGTATCAAAGGGAATTAGTTTGGTTGGTTTTTCTTGCTGTAAGACAACGCACTATTTTTCACAGGCTGGAGGAACTGGAATCAAGTAATTTCCAAACTATAGGAGAGTATTTCAGCTCCAGCGTGCTATGAATAATATTTAACCAGTGGAAAGTATTCAGGGTCATCGTAACCTTTGGGAATGAGACAGTGTGTATTAATTCCTTGCGCTCATTAACAGCTCTTCTTAGCCTGCCAGATTGCAGCTGGCTTGGCAGGCGGATCAGAACTGTTAATGTGAAGGAATAAAGGATGAAAACGGGGCACACAATAGAACAGATTTAACACAAACCATATCTAGATAAAAAAACAAAAGGTTACAATATCCTTTCATTTCTGGAAAAAAAAACAGGACACTTTTGATTGAGAAAGACTTTTTTCTTCAAACAGAAAATGCAGTGCACACATTCCTGGAGAGCAAATTTCTGTTTTGTTAACTTTCCCTGACCATCAGTTCACATGTCAGAGAAATATGATACCGCAATATGTTGAGATTCCAGCAAAGGCTGTCGAAAGCAATCACCATTAGTACTATTATTATCCTATGCAAAACTGCATCAAACCTTAGATCAAACGTGTAACATGCTCTTTTAAAGCACAAGTAGAAACCTTTGGTCCATATCAAACTACTATTGCTCTTTCTCACATGTTGTGACTGAGGGATGACAGCAAGATTAGTACATTCCTAAATTAGCTACCATAAAAAAGCATAAACAGAAAATTTTAAAACAGCAGATTATTGAGTCAAGAAGAGAGAAGATGTGATCCAAATATTTCCGTCGGAACATTTTCTAGAAGATTTAAAGTGAATTGTAAGTCATTGATAGATGAGATTTGCTTAGGACTACTAATAGGTGTGTATGATGGGAGTTACTTATAGTTCTGGAATATGGTGCAAATGAATAAGACAAGAAATGCGAAAAGGAGCTTTGAAATGCAATACCAATAGCAGCAAGGCACAATCTTCAGAAAAAAGGAAAGTACAGATGGTATATAGAATGGTTTTGGAAATGGTGTACTGATCCTTTCCATAGATTTCATTTAAGTGCTATGCGTGCAAGAGTTAAAAATTCAGAGAAATACATGCCAAGTATGTGGCAATTCTCTGCTCGCTAGCATTCTCTGAACTGTGATGCAAACAACCACCATGAGTCATTATCAGCAGAAAGCACAGAGACGGAAGCTAATGTTAAATAAACCGAGTGTGATCAACACAAAGAACCCACCTTCACGACCAATAACAGATCTTGAGGCTGTATGGAAGCTAATAATTCCTGCCACGTTGTCACTTGCCAGAATAACCACTGTGACAGTGTCAAAACTGGGCAAAATCCGACTCCCTCCTTCAGTATGGACCAGGCTGACTATGATACTTTCATCATCCTCTGGCTCTGGATCATCTAAAATGGTCAGTGTGACCATCTTTTTTGTTTCCCCTACAAGGACAAGAACATATACACACTTACGTGTGCAAATGGAAATCACCTTTTTAAAAAACTTCATCAACTCCTTTTGTAGGAAATGCTTAAAAATTATAAAAAACAGACGTGAAGCATATTTATTTATTTACCTGTCTAGAAGTTACTGAATGTCATTATGAAGTTTTATTCAATTATGATTGAAAATTTACATTAGGGGAAATTAGATGTCAGATTATTAAATACACCATGTAGAAATTAACAATGTAGGCATAATTCCTGAACACCTAGAATTCTTTATTTGCATTGTAAGTTCTCTGACTTTCAAACTTAACTTAGAAAAGGGGAATATCATCCTTTTAAAAAAATTACCAAGTGCGTAAGTTTTCTGATGAACCATATACCCAAGTATGTAAACTCAATTTAAATACATTTACTGGGACAGAGAATGCATTAAAATGGGCTACCATTGTGTTGGTTGCTTGTCTTCTAGACTACCGAAGAAGAAGATAATGTAAACAGCAAACGTGATCAAATACCAGTCTCTATAATCTATTGTAACTTACAACACAATCCTGTTGCTCAGTGCATGTGCACAACCTGTGGTTTATGAATATGAGAATATCAGTTTACAAGATACACATATTTCTTGCTACACTGTCTTTTAAAATATTTTGAGAACATTTTTTACTGAACTTATGACTGCCAATTACATGTCAGCCTCTGAATCTCTGCTGGCAACCATTCTTTCGAGTTCAGATGATTTAGCAAGCTAGCTAGCACACTAGAATCTCTACTACACTCCCATAAATTTCTTTAAAAATAACTGTTCAATCAACTCAAACTTCAAAAATATAATATGTATCTGTGATGCTGCATGGTACTTAAGTAATGTCTGCCATTCACTTGTTCATCCTGTATGCAATTTTTTTTATGCGCTGTTAAATTATGTTATGAAATCAATACAGTCTCAGAATCTCAGATTAGAGCATCTCTCTTACAAGGAAAGGCTGAGGCACTTGGGGCTTTTTAGTCTGGAGAAGAGAAGACTGAGGGGGGATCTTATCAATGCTTATAAATACTTAAAGGGAGGGTGCCAGGGGGATGGGAACAGTCTTTTTTCAGTGGTGCCCAGAGACAGGACAAGAGGGAACAGGCACAAACTTGAACATAGGAAGTTCCATCTAAACGTGAGGAGGAACTTCTTCCCTTTGCGGGTGGCAGAGCAGTGGCACAGGCTGCCCAGAGAGGTGGGGGAGTCTCCCACACTGGAGCCATCCCAAACCCGCCTGGACGCTGTCCTGTGCCACTGCTGGAGGTGACCCTGCTCTGGCAGGGGGTTGGGCTGGGGGAGTTCCAGAGGGCCCTTCCAACCCTCACCACTCTGGGATTCTGGGATTCTGTAATCTAAAAAGAGATGCTATGAAAAATCAGTACTGTACTGACTGAAGATTAACAAAAGACCAGTTAGACCTTATTGTCATTTTCATTATCTTTGATATAGCAATTATCTTCAGCATTATTATCCCTTATTTATTTGGTAAAAAGGTAATCTCTATAATGCACACTGCAATATTTCTGTAAAAAAATACTTATATGTATGCTTTTCATCTTTTTTTTTTTTTTACTACATCTGTGTGTGTTCTGCAACATAATGCTATATGCTAATGAACTATATTATTTTGAATATGTATCCTGAGCATTCAGGGAGGTTTAGCTTAAGAATAAGGCACTGCTTATCAAAACATCCAGAGGACTGAGTGCTTGTGAGATTCTTTTTGGTTTTCTTTAGTTTTACAAAACAGAAGCTAGTGCAAAACCTTGCCTCACCTTCAGCGAACACCAGAATCTCACCAACACCTACAAAATCCAAGTTTGGGGTTGCGGTTCCACCAACCACACGCCATTCCACTGTCACCTGTCCCAGGCTGCCTTCTGTCCTATGTATCATCAGCTGCACGCTGGTCTGAGGAAGTTCTTCCACCGCAACATACAGACCCTTCTCTGTCGTGTTGGGACTTATGATGTAGATCTTAAATACTCCAAATGCATCTCCATTCATCATTACAACAACTGTGGAAGTATTTGGCTGTCCTACAGTTGGTTGATTTTTTAAGCTGGCTGAGATTTTCATGAGTTCCACTTTCAAAAGGGATATAGTGAATTTCTCATCCACCTCTGGCAGACTGTCAGGGAGTATGGTAACTGTGAGATTTGCAAACTCTTCCCCTTCCTGCATTATGGCCCACTGTCCTGTAACAGATTCATAATCACTGCCAGCGATGGCTTGTGTGCTAAAGAGAGCGGATGCACTGGTGGTGTTTTTCTTGTAGGTCCAGAATCCTGAAGTGTTAGTTAACGGGCTGATCTCTGCTGTCAGCCAAAGGCAGAGAGGAATCTCGGAGGCACTGGAAAATGTAAAGGCTGAACACGCTTGTTCTTTTAGGCACTGAGTTGCACAGGCATACAGTGGATCACTTGCTGCCGACACATTCACTCTGGTCTTGGATGGTTGCTCAGGAATTCCTTGTGCAGGAGACTCGTAACAGGCCAGGATATCCTGACCTTGCTCAATGGCCAGAGCTACGACGTCAGTCTCAGAAGTGCTGTAAAATATCTGCAGCTGACCAAACCTTCCCCCACTAAAAGACATTAAATTAAAAAAGTAATGTTAGTTGATGAAGTATGCCTAATATTCTGTGTGCTTCTGGGTTGAGAATAGAAGTGAACAAAATTGACTGTCCCTTGCTGAATTGTGAAAAGTTCCAAATAGCTAATTAAAGTGGATTCCCTTGAAGCTAGTACCAGAATAACTGAGTTGTCATTTTTTGTGGACAGCAAGTTTGATTATTTATAGCTTGGGTAGCAGTCTGTTAAGAATGCATGTTTGCAAATGTTTGTTTCTATTCTTAGGGTTGGCAAGGAAGAAAAAGCCTGTGCTGCCCAACCTTGTCATCTTTCCTCCTAGATGTCCTCAGGATATCATACCACATGCATAAAACCCGTTTTCTTTTTCTTGCTTCTTTCCATCCCACAAGGGTTGGATCCTTATGGATCCAAAATAGGACCTATTTTGTCCTCCTGTTCAAATCACAGGAGGAGGCTGTTGTGCGGCTTTAAATGATTTGACAATTAAATATGCAAAATGAAACTTCAAGTGCATTGTGTACATTAGGTTTACATTGTACATTACATGTACAGTATGTACATTTCTAATAAGCAGACATCTAGTTCAAAAGCAACGTATAAGAAATAAAAATGTGTTGAGAGAAGGCAGATAAAGAAATTGATGCAAACACTTATACAAGAGGAGCATGACATTTGCAATTATAGCCAAAACAAAAAAAAAAAAAGAAAGAAAAAATAATAGATATAAATAAAGCAAACATTATACAAACCTTCGCCTGACTGTTATATTTGCAAGCAAATTTCTTTCTAGTGGCTCCTGAATTCGATATAAGGATTGATGAAAGAAAACTGTGCCATAAGGATTATCATTGGCAGGTATTATAATATTTGCCACGCCATCTAACCCAATAGCACCACCATTGGAGGCCTGAGTTAATTCTACATGGACAATCTCAAAAAGAAAAAAAAAAGAAAAAGAAATAATGCAGCTAAACAATTTTTGGTATTTCTAACAATAATCACAAGCAAAGTAAAATCTGAACTTTTTGCACCTTCCTGCCAGAACATTCCTTGTTTTTCTTTGCACACAACTCTATAACAAGTTAAAACCGTAATACTGCTCAAGAAAGACATAACTGCTTTACTTACTTCTTCTATTTCTGGAACATCATCAGCCAGGACTTCCAGCAGCAACATCTGAATGGCTTCCCCAGGGGCAAAAGTAATATTGCCCGAGGCGAACTGCAAGTCAGCATCAGCAGGATGTCCATTAATGGTAGCAACCCACTGAAGAGTAACATTACCGAGTGTCCCAGCATTGCGGATTATTGGCAGATTTATGGCTACTGATCCAAATTCAGGCTCCTCCACAGTGAATTCAGTAATCTGAAAAACTGAAGTACAGCAGAGAGAGATGTATTTTGTTAACAACGAAACTGAAAGTAAATATATCAACTCGTGAAGTCCATAGTTTTATTTCACTTGCATCGACTTGCACAGGCGAATCACTTTTAATCAGGTTTAAACCTAAAAGCAAACTTTCAGTATTAATATTTTCATCTACAGAGGAAATTAGCATGAAAAATAAGCCCTCATCCAATAATTTTATTCCAACATACCCATTGCTCAAGTCTAAACATGAGCTGCTTCTAAACTCTTAGAAGACAATTTCATAATTATTTCCAGCACGGAAACTTCAGCAGCTTTCACGTCACTTACTGAATAAATAAGTCAACATATTCCATCTAAAATTGTTTCAAATAAAAGCCTTCCTTGTATTGCACTTCTAGTTTTTAAGAATGAAGTTAATGAATTGCCTATCTGGAATTATTTATTTTTTAAATTTTTTTCTTTCTTTCTTCTACCTTGTTCTACTGATAAAATGGACCAAGAGGAAATAAGTAGGGTACTGAAGGGAGAAATGGGTAAGTCAAAGGAAAAGGCAGGAAAAATACACCAAAAATCAAACAAGAAAGATAGATTTCTAAAATATCATTACATATTTGAAATCACCAAAACCCTTCTCAAAACCTGTGCAATGAAACTTATTTAGAAACTATATACAATTAATTTTATTGATAATAACAGGCAGAAGAAAAACTAAAGTATGTGACAGAAAATAAGAGAATTAATTTAATTTCTCTTTACATTTGTCAGTTTCCCTAGATTTTTAAATCTGCTTTGGTTGATTATCTAGTAAAACAAAGATATCAAAGTATTTAAGCAACCGATATTAGAATTCAAATTTTGGCTTCAACCTGTTGCAGAAATGCAGCACTTTTAGGTAAAAAATAAAAAAGTAAACCAAAATCAATCTACCTCTATTGGGAGATTCCAAAATCTTGCTATATCAACTGCCTAAATAATACTTTTTTGTTATATTAAAGCACCATTACTCTTAAATTACATGTTTTGATTTAGTTTATCTTATCGTTTGCTTTAGTGACTTCATCAAGGCTTCTTCTTTGTCTTCTGAAAGTTTTTATTCATCTGCCCAATAACAGCTCACCCACAAATCTGCAATAAAAATGTTAACAGAAGAGAGAAAATACGCAAATAGGACTCATTTACCAAAGGATCCAAACGGGTCATCAGAAGCTTCAATTGTTATGATTGCTCTAGTCAAAGATCCAAGCAAGGCTCCTCCTGTTGTTTGGTTCAACAGCTGAACATAAAATGACTCCTCAACTTCAGGATTTATATCATTAATTATATAAATTGGCACAGCTTTACTTGTTTCTCCTTCTAGTAAGACAACATCTGATGAGGCTACGCTGTAGTCCTCGCCTAGAGGAAACAAACAAAACAATAAAAAACACAGAATATTAATGCATTATGGTTCAGTGTCAGTAATGCATGCATTCCTCTGTGGTTTCACGGGTTTTTTTTCTTTATCTTCAGACCCAGACAATGCAGTCTTTTTTTATTTCTCATTGCCTTTTAGATATCTGGATGGATTAAAATAAAACTTGGCTCCAACAAACTTGACTCCACCAAAACTCGCTGAGGAGACCAGCTCCAGTGCAGGTAGGTCTGCACTGGGGAAAGGGATCGGAGGCGGAAAAAAGGGGATTGGAGGGGAAAAGGGCCGGCAAGGGGCTCTCTTTGGGGGCTTTCGAAGCCAGAGTCATCCATGTACTCCTGCCGGAACCGGCAGCTTGAGGGAGGGCTGCTGACATGGCAGGGGCGGAGCCTGCAGCACGGTGGCAGTTCAAAAAGAGCTGTGAAGGAGTGCAGCGAATCTCGCTGCGCACCCAGCGAGTGGGCAGCCAGTGGGCGGCACCCAGGGCGGCACCTGGGAGCACCACACGAGGGCGGACCCCCCTGAGTGGGCACAGTAACCAGGCTAACAGGCCGCGACAGGTCCCACGGAAAGGTGCTGCTGCCCTACCAACATGGTCAGGGAATCATGGTAACCACCCAGCAGAAGACCGTGGCCCCAAAGAACCATGCAAGCACCAGCTCTGATGCTGCTTCGCAGACAGAGCTGTCGTGTGAGCATGTTGCCACCCAGGCATCGGGCTGCAGGGTGTGCCCTACTCTCACACCAGTGTCAGAAGGTAATGGTAAGCATGTCTGTGGCAGGTGTGCCCAGGTTGAGGAGCTCCTACGCTTAGTGACGGAACTCAAGGAGGAGGTAAGTAGGTTGAGGGACAACAGGGAATGCGAGAGGGAGATTGATGCACGGAGTCGTATCCTGTCAACTGTTACAGAAACCCAACAGGCAGATAGAGCCACTGCTGCAGAGAAATCGTACTCCTTTCCCCAACCAGCTGAACAGGGTAGCTTAGAGGAAAGGGGACAATGGCAAGGTGTTTCTGCCTGACGCAACAGGCACCGCAGGCACATCAGCCTGCCAACTACTATACTTTCTGAGGTCCCATTGCAGAACAAATATAGTGCTCTGCAAGAGGAACCGAGCAACAGTAAGGATGATAATCCTCCCAGTACGGAGGCGCCATCGAGGCCTTGTCAGACCACCCCCCGACTTAAAACTGCCTCAGCAAAAACCAAAAGACGGGTCATTGTAATAGGTGACTCAGTTCTGAAGGGCATGGAGGGCCCAATTTGTAGACCAGACCTGCTATATAGGGAGGT
This sequence comes from Pluvialis apricaria, assembly GCA_017639485.1. Classification (NCBI taxonomy): domain Eukaryota; kingdom Metazoa; phylum Chordata; class Aves; order Charadriiformes; family Charadriidae; genus Pluvialis; species Pluvialis apricaria. The sequence goes on along the minus strand of CM030044.1, from coordinate 83,903,795 downwards.
TTGCTGCCTCCCTGGGGCCCGGGTTGATGATGTTAAGAGGAAGCTTCCTTCCCTAGTACGACAATCCGACTATTACCCCCTTTTATTTTTTCAGGTAGGAAGTGACGACGTAGTGAGAAGAATGCTGAGGGCAATGAAGAAACATTTCAGGGCCTTGGGACGACTGGTTAAGGGATCGGGAGCACAAGTCGTGTTCTCCTCTATCCCTCCAGTTGCGGGGAATGATGAGGGGGTAAACAGGAAAGGCCAGCAGGTCAATGACTGGCTCCAAACCTGGTGCTACCAGCAAGGTTTGGGTTCTTTGATCATGGCCTGATTTATACAACACCAGGCCTGCTGGTAGCAGATGGGAAAAGCCTATCTCGCAGGGGGAAGAGGGTTCTAGGACTAGAGTTAGCGGGGCTTATCGAGAAAGCTTTAAACTAGATTGGAAGGGGGATGCGGATGTAACTGGGCTCACCAGAGAGGCACCTGAGTGTAGTAGCTCAGAACTTGTGGGGCAGGATGTTGCAACTGTTACGGATCAGAAGGCCCACCACCTCTCTAGGGCTACACACTCATTGGCCTCTCTGAAATGCCTATACACCAATGCACGCAGCATGGGGAACAAGCAAGAGGAGTTAGAGATCTGTGTGCGGTCACGGGGCCATGATCTCATTGCAGTTACTGAGACATGGTGGGATAGCTCGCATGACTGGAATGCTGTCATGGAGGGCTATGTTCTCTTTAGGAAAGATAGGCCAGCGAGGCGAGGTGGGGCAGTTGCTCTTTATGTGAAAAAGCAACTGGAATGTATCGAGCTCTCCCTGGGGGCTGATGATGAGCAAGTTGAGAGCTTGTGGGTAAGGATTAAGGGGCAGGGTAACATGAGAGATACCGTTGTGGGTGTTTATTACAGGCCACCCGATCTGGATGGGGAAGTTGATGAGGCCTTCTACAGACAGGTGAGAACCGCCTCACAATCTCAGGCCTTGGTTCTCATGGGGGACTTCAACTTCCCTGATATCTGTTGGGAAGGCTACACAGCTAGGAATGCACAGTCCAGGATGTTCCTCCAGTGCATTGATGATAACTTCTTGACTCAGGTGGTGGAAGAGCCCACAAGAACAGGTGTACTACTGGACCTAGTATTGACAAACAAAGAGGGACTGGTGGAGGATGTTAAGGTTGGGGGCAGACTTGGCTGTAGTGATCATGAGAAGACAGATTTCAGCATTAAGTGCAGTATGAACAAAATGACAAGTAGGGTTGAAATGTTAGACTTCAGGAGGGCTAACTTTGATCTCTTCAAGAAATTGATGGGAGAAATCAAATGGGAGAGGGCTCTAGAGGGTAAGGGGGCTCAAGAGAGCTGGCTGATATTCAAGCACCAGCTCCTCCAAGCTCAGGATAGGTGCATCCCAAAGAGCAAGGAATCGGGCAAGGGAAGGAGACCTGTATGGCTGAGCAGGGATCTTCAGAAAAAACTCAGGTGGAAGAAGGGAGTTTACAGAATGTGGAAAAGGGGGCTGATGACTTGGGATGAGTATAAGAATGCTGTCAGGGTATGTAGGGAAGAAACGAGAAAAGCCAAGGCAGCTTTGGAATTGAACCTGGCGAGGGATGTCAAGACCAATAGGAAGGGTTTCTTTAAGTATATAGGAGACAAAAGGAGAACCAGGGAAAACGTGGGCCCGCTCTTGAACTAGATGGGTGCTGTGGTGACGGGTGATGCAGAGAAGGCAGAGTTGCTGAATGCCTTCTTTGCTTCTGTCTTCACTGCTCGGGCCAGCTCTCGGGAGTCCCAGACTTTGCAAGCAACAGAAAGTCTGGAGGAAGGAAGACTTTCCCTTGGTTGAAGAGGAACAAGTTAAAGAACAATTAAGTAAACTGGACACCCACAAGTCCACGGGGCCTGATGGGATGCACCCGCGAGTGCTGAGGGAGCTAGCAGAAGTCATTGCTGGGCCACTCTCCATCATCTTTGAAAGGTCCTGGAGAACAGGGGAGGTGCCCGAGGACTGGAGGAAAGCCAGTGTCACTCCAGTCTTCAAAAAGGGCAAGAAGGATGACCCAGGAAACTACAGGCCAGTCAGCCTCACCTCCGTCCCTGGAAAGATGATGGAACAGCTCATTCTGGCCGTCATCTCCAAGCATCTGGAGGAAAAGAAGGTTATCAGAAGTAGTCAACATGGATTCACCAAGGGGAAGTCATGTCTGACTAGGGAAGATCTGCTGATGTCATCTACCTGGACTTGTGCAAAGCGTTTGACACTGTCCCACACGATATCCTGGTCTCTAAATTGAAGAGACATGGATTCGATAAATGGACCACTCGGTGGATAAAGAACTGGCTGGAGGGTCGCACTCAAAGGGTTGCGGTCAACGGCTCGGTGTCCAAGTGGACAGCAGTGACGAGTGGCGTTCCTCAGGGGTCGGTACTGGGACCCGTACTGTTCAACATCTTTGTTAGCGACATGGACAGTGGGGTAGAGTGCACCCTCAGCAAGTTTGCTGATGATACCAAGCTGTTTGGCGAGGCAGACACGCTGGAGGGGAGGGATGCCATCCAGAGGGACCTGGACAGGCTGGAGAGATGGGCCCAAGCCAACCTCATGCAGTTCAACAAGGCCAAGTGCAAGGTCCTACATCTGGGTCGGGGCAATCCCAAGCACAAATACAGGCTCGGCGGAGAATGGCTGGAGAGCAGCCCTGTGGAGAAGGACCTGGGGGTGATGATTGATGAAAAGCTCGACATGAGCAAGCAGTGTGCGATCGCAGCCCAGAAGGCCAACCGTATCCTGGGCTGCATCAAAAGAAGTGTGGCCAGCAGGTCAAGGGAGGTGATTCTGCCCCTCTACTCCGCTCTCGTGAGACCCCACCTGGAGTACTGCATCCAGCTGTGGAGTCCCCAACATAAGAAGGACATGGACCTGCTGGAGCGCGTCCAGAGGAGAGCCACGAGGATGATCCGAGGGCTGGAGCACCTCTCCTATGAGGAGAGGCTGAGAGAGTTGGGGCTGTTCAGCCTGGAGAAGAGAAGGCTCCGGGGAGATCTTATTGCGGCCTTCCAGTACCTAAAGGGGGCCTACAGGAGAGCTGGGGAAGGACTTTTTACTAGGGCATGTAGTGATAGGACGAGGGGGAACGGCTTTAAGCTGGAAGAGGGCAGGTTTAGATTAAACATTAGGAAGAAGTTTTTCACTTTAAGGGTGGTGAGGCACTGGAACAGGTTGCCCAGAGAGGTTGTTGAAGCCCCATCCCTGGAGGTGTTCAAGGCCAGGCTGGACGTGGCCTTGGGCAACCTGGTCTAGTGAGAGGTATCCCTGCCTGTGGCAGGGGGGTTGGAACTCGATGATCTTCAAGGTCCCTTCCAACCTAAACCATTCTATGATTCTATGATTCTATGATAATCTGATAGCCTTCTATAATGGCGTGACTGGATGGGTGGATGAAGGGAGGGCAGTGGGTGTTGTCTACCTTGACTTCAGCAAGGTCTTCGACATCATCCTCACAGACAAGCTTAGGAAGTGTGGGTTAGATGAATGGACAGTGGGGTGGATTGGACAGTGGCTGAATTATAGAGCTCAGAGGGTTGTGGTTAGTGGTGCAGAGTCCAGTTGGAAGCCAGTAACTAGTGGTGTCCCTCAGGGGTCAGTACTTGGTCCAGTCCTGTTTAATATATTCATCAATGACCTGGATGAAGGGATAGAGTGTACCATCAGCAAGTTTGCTGATGATACAAAACTGGGAGGGGTGGCTGACACGCCGGAAGGCTGTGCCACCATGCAACATGACCTGGACAGGCTGGAGAGTTGGGCAGAAAAAAACCTGATGAGGTTCAATAAAGGCAAGTGTAGGGTACTGCATCTGGGGAGGAATAACCCCATGCATCAGTCCAGGTTGGGGGCTGACCTCCTGGAGAGCAGCTCTGTGGAAAGGGACCTGGGCGTCCTGGGGGCCAACAGGATGACCATGAGCCAGCAATGTGCCCTGGTGGCCAAGAATGCCAATGGCATCCTGGGGTGTATCAAGAAGAGTGTGGCCAGCAGGTCGAGGGAGGTCATCCTCCCCCTCTACTCTGCCCTGGTGAGGCCGCATCTGGAGTACTGTGTCCAGTTCTGGGCTCCCCGGTTCAAGAAGGACAGGGAACTGCTGGAGAGGGTCCAGCAAAGAGCTACTAAGATGATTAGGGGACTGGAGCATCTTTCTTATGAGGAAAGGCTCGGGGACTTGGGGCTTTTTAGTCTAGAAAAGAGAAGACTCAGGGGGGATCTTATCAATACTTATAAATACTTAGGGGGAGGGTGCCAGGGGGATGGGAACAGTCTTTTTTCAGTTGTGCCCAGTGATAGGACTAGAGGTAACGGGCGCAAACTGGAGCATAGGAAGTTCCATCTTAACATGAGGAGGAACTGCCCAGAGAGGTTGTGGCGTCTCCCACACTGGAGCCATCCCAAACCTGCCTGGATGCCGTCCTGTGCAATGTGCTGTAGGTGTCCCTGCTGTGGCAGGGGGGTTGGACTTAGTTGATCTCCAGAGGTCCCTTCCAACCCTGACGATACTGTGATACTGTGAAAACAGAGTTTGCAGTGTTAGACCAAGAAGTAGTTACAAACGGTCCATTATTGTCTTCCACTGAGAAGGTCACACTACCAAGAAGTTTCTGCCTTTGATTTCTAATTGCTCGCTGGCTTTCCAAGACATAAAAGTGAACAGAAGCACCTTTGTCAAAGTAGATTTTAGTAAAGGGCACATTTTTGTGTGGACCTCACTTTAGGCAAACTTGCCTCTAAGAATGTCTAGATGAACTGTGACAGACTAGATAATGGCTGTGCTTCAGAAACTAATTGTAAGCATACTCTGACATCAAGATAGCTACATATTTATTTAGAAAAGTCTGTTACCTAAAAAGGAAACTAAAATGCCAGTTCTTAGAGCAGGTATCACCTGCCTATTCCATTTTGGACACACCAGAAGTACAGTGGGTTTGATTTTTAACTGTCTAAGTGGTTTTGACCCTGCACACTTCATAAGTTTGCTCATTTCTTTACGTACCTTCTGTACAGCAGGGACCAACTTGAGAACTTACCCTCCTGTTTTTAGAAGTTCAGGTTGTCTTGGGTTTTGATTGGGTTTTGCCTGCTTGTTTTACAGCTGAGTTCCCAACTCTCACTTCCACTACAACAAGCTCACCTAAGCAATGCATGGTGAGTTTAGATATATATACAAGACTAAATAGTAGCTACATATACTGCTACAGTATTTTTTATTTTTATTTGTTTTCCTTTTTTGAAGAGGTGATGGGATACTAGGGAAACAAACACCCCAATTTCTTCACTCATTTCTCTTGCTAGATTCTTCAGTGATGGTGTCTGAGAGTCTTTTGCTTTGAGGTGTCGTTTATTGGCCAGCCCAGCCTAAACCACAACACAGAGCTTTCTAAAAGCTGATGCATGATCTCTCTCACAGGGCTTGGATTCCTATTTGCTAAGCAGAGTCAGTAAATGTCTCACTACTATTTTTTTGGTACTTGTTATATATAAGTATTAGATATTAAGTATATAAGTATTATATACTTAGCTCTTTCCACTTTAACATAGACTACACACTTCTGCTATTCCGATTTCTTACCAGCTGTTGCAGTTATTGGCATAGCTTTAAATTTCACAGAAACATCTGCAAATATCCCCCCAGTTCTGGTCACATTAATGATCGGTCCAACATAGTTTTCAGCAACTCGCACAGTTGAAGCTGAAAGCTGAAGTGTTCCAAAAGCATCATCATTGGCATTGATAATTACGTGAGCTATTGTCTCACCCACTGTTCCAAGTCGAGGAGAATTTACAACTGAAATATAAAGAAAACATAGTGAGGGGGTGCCTGAGATGCTTGCTTTCTATGGCTATGGAGTTCATAGACATACATGTGACTTTAGTGGTTAGTTGCCACTAGCTTATCTTTTTTTAGGATTGGACAAAGTATAACTACAAATTGCACCAACATACTTCTTTTTTGGTGTTTGAATTATATTATGGCAGAATAATCCGAATTTTTAATAACTTATTATTATACCCTGCTGTGGAGCATACAAGCCATAATTTTTTTGAAGAGGTGAGGTACTGTGAAATTATTTATTTGTTTATTTATTTGTCCATAAGGCTGGTAGTAAGATCAATACAGTTCAGAAGAATTTCATTTTTACACTTGCTATATATATAAATAAGATTTCAACCTCCCAGAAGAATTCTATTTGAAGTTTCCCTTAACATCAAGATTAATCTGGGGTGGGGGCAGCAATTAGACATGCCAAGAAGCTTTGAAGCACAAATCAGGCTGTAATGACCTGAATCTATCTGAATGAGGGAGGAAGCAAACATTCTCTACGCTAAAAAAGCAACATGCAGCTGTAATTCTAAACCACTTTATAAATAGAGTTTTTTGGCTTTCAATAAGCAAAACTGGCTTAGTTATGTCCTAATACTGAACGTTACAGAAACAAAAGTAGATGAACAGCTGTTAGTGCACAAAACCAATACTGTAACGCATTTGGCCTGAAAGACCTTGGATAAGGCAACGCAAAAGGGATAAAGAAATGATCATCCATCCCTGACAAAATACTGCGCTAAAGGAAATATATGCCAACAGCCCACAAGGCAGGTAGCTCAGAGATTTCTTAACCATACAGAGACTGGCAGAGGTAAAAATTTTATCATCTAACTTGTTGCATTTTATCCTATTAAATATAAATAATAGGCTTCATCTTTAAATTGTAGGTTTTACATAAGTAAGATACTTACTTGGCCGATCCTGTACCTTCTCGATCAATACAATACTGCTCAGCTCCACAAAAACAGATTCTGACCTCTCAGGATCATCATCATCCAAAACAGGCAAAGATATTGTGGCCTCACTTTCATTGGCTGTGAAGGTCACATAACTTGTCATGGGTATATAATCTTTTCCCTCTGTTGCTCTAACAACATCAGGTGGAAGAAAGGGTGACTTTTCATCATCTCCAATAGTTCTGTATGTTACCATCACTGTACCGAGGAGACCGCCGCGCCTTATTATTGTCAGGGAGATATTTTTTGTTTCTTCCTCAACTTTTACTGGTCTGTTTCGCTCAGAAAAGATGAAGACTCCATAAGGATCATCATTAGCTAAAATAGTTAATGTTGCATTAGTATGATTTCCAAGACGACCACTGGAGACATTGATGATCAAAACTGAAAACACCTTATCCAATTCAGGAACTTCATCAGGAGAAACCTGTACTGTAATATTTGCTCTCACTTGGCCAACATCAAACGTGACGTTCCCATCCGTAGAGATCAGGTCTTTGGTAAGATCACAGACTATGATCCAATGCAGCGTCACCTGAGACAAGGCCCCGTGTGTTCTCACAACCTAAGTGGAAAATATAAAGATCTGCGTATTTTTGTTCTATGACAAAATAAAAGTATGAGATGAAATTAAGCAAAGCCTTTGACACGATGGGTTAAAAATAAATTCATGTTTTAAAAAAAAGTGTCATCTTTATTATCTCAGCTTTGGTGTATTTGTTGTATCACCAACTCTGTTATTTTAAGGCAGTAGTACTTCAAATGTAAACAAGTGGAAGTAATTTTAAACCCGTGGATATTATTATTACAACATTCTAGCTTCAAGCTGAATGATACACATTAGAAAACTCAGTATGAAATGGCAAAAAAGATGTGCATGATAAAGTTGTTACAAAGTCTATAAGCTTATGGAAAAATCATCGCAGAAGGCCCAGCAAAACAGAGACAAAAGAGGACTGCACAGCAACATGAGACTCAAAGCTTTCTAACCTGCAGCACAATATTGCTGTCTCCATCTTCAGGCTCAGTTCCATTCACTGAGAGTGACTCAGTACTGAACTCAAACACACCATGAGCATCATCAGAAGCCTCAATAGTCACAAGGATGTGGGATGCAACTCCCAAGCTGGCTGTTAAGTGCAAGTGCCAAAAAGGGTTACTTTTTCTAGCACCTTTTCTTGCATGAAAGAAAACAGCTAAAGAAATATATTGCTAAAAATACACAAGAGAGCATGACTGGAGGATCCATGCTGTTTTGTCTTTGTTTTTTTGAAATGCATGGTAACTATCCAAATGGATAAGGAACCGACTTTCAATAGTACAGTCCTGGCAGCCCTTCTATGGAACTATGCAACAAAAACGTATAATAAATATGAGTATTTTAAGGGAGGAACAGAAGTAAAATTACAGGTCTAATTCAGGATGGTGGGGAGTTGTACGGTAAACCACAGTGAAAGCAAATGGACCAGATGAATGCAGGTCTCATCCTAACGTAAGCTGGAACGATACACAAAGAAAATTATAAGTTCAGTAAATCTTACTACTAAAAAGAGTGTCTTGGGTAGGATTACTAGCTGCTGAGAGACACAAAGAGCCTGGCACTTAAGAAAACCATTTCTGGAAGCAAGGTAAAGGGAAACAGCACTTCAAAAAAACCCAGGAAGCACCAAAAAGTGGGTAAACCACAGACTTACTCTCAGATTCAAACTCAAATCCTTTGCATTTGCAAATAAAATTGAAAATCAGTCTGTCACAGGGGAATAAATTATTCAGTTTGGATAATGGGTGCTCAAATAATATTTCCGGCCTGCAGGGTTTAATTTGAAGTCCTATATGATTAGGGTTTTCCTTCACATTTTATCTTATTTCTGCATCTAGTATTTTTAAAATTTTCAGTATTAAATTATCTTTTTTTCTGCATGTCATGACATAAATACAAACTTAAAGAGAAGAAATGAAAAACAATCAAAACATTTCTTTAAAAAATCTAATGCAGCTTGCTTCAACAGTTTTTTGACATGCAGAGAATAAAAGTAACATAAAGCACATATCAAAGCATACAATCAGGTAATTTTTAAATTACCTTCAAAAGTGCTTTTTTTCTTTCCAGAAAATTTGACAATTTTCAAACAAAACTAATTGTGTTTGTAATTACTATATTGTATTTTACAACAACACAGTTTTGATGGTATAGAAGCTGTTATTTTCTATCTTACACTACACACTGACTGCTATTGAAATTATGCCTAAATTGAAATGGAAAAGAATGTTTTGACAGAACTTTATGAAAAATCTAAATTAATCATCTGTAATTCCAAGTAAAGTAACACTATGAGAAGTTGTGTCAGTATAGTAATTTATGAGGGATACTACAGTTAGCAATAAAAAATAGGATTAATCAAAAATGCTTACCATGTTGATGGACAGTTGGAAGGAAGAAATCCATGTTCCCATCACCACTACCACTGCCATCATTTCTAAAGAGCTCAGCAACTTTAGGATGACAGACATACAGATATATACACATATATACATTTATAAATAAAGAGAAAGCAGAAAGTAATTTAAACAATTCTGGACAACATAAAAAGAGAGGGAAGTATTGTAGGAAAGCTTCCATTTTGGATATGAAAGGATACAGGATTTCTGATAAAAGCCAGAAAAAAGTATTGTATATGCCACCTCTTATTTAATTTATGACATTGGAAATAGCAGTGGGAGGTCTGACGGACAGAAAACACATACACCTCTGTTTTCTCCTTTCTTTCCCTCTTTGTGTCCCCTCTTTGCATTTCCCCTTTCTCACTCCTAAATGAGGTCTGTAATGGAGAATCTGGAAATACGCATTAAAAAAAAAACAAAAACAAAAACAAAACCACAGGGGCTAAACCCCCCAAACTCTCTTATTCTAATATTTTCTCACAAACTGAAAACATGTTTCAGAATGTTGGAAAAATGTGCAGAAAGCTAACTAATGGAGACTTTACCCTAAGTTTTGTGCTTGCAATAGTGTTGAAATGGCCTAAAAGAGGGTTTGTGTTAAAAGGGTATGTGCCTAGTGAATTACTAAAGTCAGCTGTAAGTTTTCTGGGGAAAAAAAAAAACTAAAGAGAAAAGTTTGTTTAACAAAACAACTATTTGACCAAAAAGTCCACATGCATTAAAGGTCTGAAGATTTTATCAAAAGAATCACTGCATTGCACCATAGTGCCACATTGCACCACAGATGTTCAAGTCAGTATAATATAACTTCCCAGAAGGCATTACATTGCATTTCTGGATTGTTTTAAAAAAAATAACATCAGTTAAAAAGTCTCTTTATAGCTGCCAAGACTTCTAACTACTTTTTTCCTTCCAACTAGCTTCACAATTTCCCTTAAAAATTTTCTCCGATGGAAACAAATTCCTTAAGGGCTGAGTGGTTTTATGTGGCAGGAGCACTGATGCTTGCCATCCCTTGTGACACTAATATCTCACACCAGGATTTCCTTTGAGTGTTTTTCCTGTTCTTCCATAGAGCTACCAGTAACCTCTCCAGCTCAGGTAAACTCCTGAGGCCTCTCAGAACCCAGTCTCCTACTGCTATAATCCAGTTGAATAAGTTAAGAGCCAGTGTATCGCAATTCCTCTGTTTTCATTCAAGTGGCCGATAATAAAAAACCCACTTTGGCTGTTTAGCCTTAAATATTTTATAAATATTGATTTTTTTTAATTGAAATTAATATATTTTTTACAGTATTTCAATTCTCATTACAAACCAAATTACGTAATGTGAAAAGCCGCCATTGCCTTTAAATGACCTAATGTATGGTAATACCACACTTTCTTTGAGATGTGGTTTCCAGCAATGATTAACAAAATACCTGAAGAACAGTTATTTCCTAAGAAAAATTACAGCTGTCTGGGGTATGTGGGGGTGTTTGTTTGTCTTTAGAAATTACACAGAAATAGTACACCTAAGAAAGGTAAGATTTTAATGGATGAGTAGAGATCATGAAAATATAACCAACGGATTGATGGATGTGCCTTACCTCCTCCCTCTGGGTTCAACAGCTCCACTTTAAAAGTTTTTTCTAATTCAGGAATAGAATTATCAGTGATGTTAACAGTAACGTACTTGTATCTCTCTCCTGGCTGAAATTCCAGTGTGCCCACAACACCCTGCAATATGAAAGCTCTTTACATTTTTGTTCAAGTCTAATGTTTTCATCCATATGAAAAATGAAATAGAACCTTGATTTTGTTTGTCTTTGTCAAAACATCTACTTTTCTTCACTTAAGCTTTTAAAAAATCTGCTGAACCTTTGTTATGAGAAAAGGCATTTAAATTCACAGGATTATGAGCATCTGCATTAATCTACATTTTTCTGCACAAATATCAGTTAGACAAGCATACACAGGTTATTTGGGTGAACATGTACAAATCCTATTATGTACAAATATAATCTTAACCTGTACGTGCACCTGAATGCTCATATAAAGTTTGATATACTCAGCGACAATAGCAAATATCCCTTATTGCTGCACTGACAATTCTCTTAAAAAAAAAAAATCAAAACCAGAGGCTTTCCTAGGAAATACAACATGCTGCGTGGAAAGGAGGTAAAAGTCACACAATGAGATACATTTTTAAAAGTAAGTATCACACATTCATTTATCACATCACCATACAAAACAAGGTGTTTCTATGAAAAGAATCATAGCTGGGCTAAAATACTCAAACTGGAGTGTACCTCCAGCACAAATAACTCTAAATAAATTCCAAAATAATTACACACCTTGGCAATGGCCATACCTGATAATCTTCAGGACTGAAAGCTGTAAGCGGCACTGTTCTGTATTCCACCAGAACTGTTCCAAGAAGACCCCGTGCGCGAACTACCAGTAATCTGATGTGTCCAACTTCTTCTTTAACAGTAATATGGGGCACAGCAGAGGCTGGCAGAATCATTTCGTCGCCTGGCTGAGGAGGTGGCCCCACTGAGAACTGTAGTAGACCTGGCAGACAAGTACTGTTTACATGGCTTCTTGCACCAAATTTAAATTATGGTAATAAATTAAAACCAAATTATTTATAATATTTATATTTAATGTTTCTGAAATTAAAAAAAAATATTGATATGACGTTAGGGCTCAATCATGCTATTTCCAGGGATGTGCTGTGCATCTTCCCCTCTCTCACTGATATCCACATCAGTCTTGATAAAGCACAATAATTAATTCGGCTCTTCCTGAAAAAGCTTGAATATGTCATAGTATTGGGTACTTATTGGTATAATAAGCATGCAGAAATGTCCCTCCTCATCTGGAATTCTCATCTGAGAAAAACTTGCACAGGATCAACTTCATGCAACCTTTATCTGCTCTCAGAAGGGAATCACTGCCTGTTTGGTCAGGGCAGCTTTGATGGCTTTTTGTAACATTCTCAAGAATAAGTGACTCAGCTTTCACTCTTGTATAAAAATGATTAATTAATCTCAAATTAGATAAAGTGGAATAATTGGCATTGCTTCCTCAAATACCAAGGTTAAGCAGAGTTTTTATCTGTTGAGCTAGAACTATACAATTATCTGCAACAAGACTGTATCATCTCCATCATCATTACCGTATGGGTGGTCACTGGCTTTGATGCTGATATCAGTAGTTTCCTTTTCTGGATCTATACTTGCTCCACTGGTGGGAGTTGAACCTAGTTTTCCATCTCCAGACACTGCAGAGACTAATGTCACACGGAAATACTCATTTAGCTCCGGAATGTCATCATCAATAACATGCAAATTTAAGACCTAGAGAAGGACCAAATCATGGAGAAATCAAACCATGCAACATACGTAACTTAGGAGTTTCACGAACCTGCTTAACTCAACAAATTCTTTGATTAGTCAGTCAGCTGTATCTGCTGTGTACGTCTGAAAGTAACCTAGACAACATTTTTTGTTTTACACGTAATTTAACCTAACTTCTAGGATAATATTTTATGCTTAGAATATGCATTCCAAAAACAACTTTACCAAGCTACCAGAGATGGAAGGCATATTTTCTCAGGTGCTTCAAATTATATAAACACATAACCAGGCAAGCAATTATTTATTATCTACCTTAACATAAGCATAATTAAAATTTTATATATTGAAAATGAAGTATCTGATAGATTTCAAAATTTGAAGAAACTGTGCTTCCGAAGAGATATTACAGTGATTACTCAAATTTAGAGAGCAAGTAAAGCAAGCTCTTTATGCCCCTTGACACTTGAGATTGCAGATCATACTATTAATTAACATAACTTACTCTGCAAAGGCTAATGTATTCACAGAACCACAGAATCACAGAATGGTCAGGGTTGGAAGGGCCCTCTGGAGCTCCCCCAGTCCAACCCCCTGCCAGAGCAGGGTCACCTCCAGCAGTGGCACAGGACAGCGTCCAGGCAGGTTTGGGATGGCTCCAGAGTGGGAGACTCCCCCACCTCTCTGGGCAGCCTGTGCCACTGCTCTGCCACCGCAAAGGGAAGAAGTTCCTCCTCACATTTAGATGGAACTTCCTATGTTCAAGTTTGTGCCCATTCCCTCTTGTCCTATCACTGGGCACAACTGAAAACAGACTGTTCCCATCTACCTGGCACCCTCCCTTTAAGTATTTATAAGCAATGATAAGATCCCCCCTCAGTCTTCTCTTCTCCAGACTCAAAAGCCCCAAGTCCCTCAGCCTTTCCTCATAAGAAAGATGCTCCAGTCCCCTAATCACCTTGGTAGCTCTTTGCTGGACCCTCTCCAGCAGTTCCCTGTCCTTCTTGACCTAGGGAGCCCAGAACTGGACACAGTACTCCAGATGTGGCCTCACCAGGGCAGAGTAGAGGGGTAGGATGACCTCCCTCGACCTGCTGGCCACACTCTTCTTGATACACCCCAGGATGCCATTGGCATTCTTGGTCACCAGGGCACATTGCTGGCTCATGGTCATCCTGTTGGCCCCCAGGACTCCCAAGTCCCTTTCCACAGAGCTGCTCTCCAGGAGGTCAGCCCCCAACCTGTACTGATGCATGGGGTTGTTCCTCCCCAGCTGCAGGACCCTACACCTGTCCTTGTTGAACTTCATAAGGTACATTCACCACAGGCAATTCCAGCTTTCAATATATTGTCATATGATTAGATAAATGTATAGAAGAAAAGGTTTAAGTAGCTGATTGTGTTTAGAGGCATGGGAATGAGTAGCTTACAAACATCAGCAGAAAGTCTCTTGGATATCTCACCTGCCAGCAACTGCTCCCAACCTCTTTCTTAGGGCCATGCCCATTAACTCCTTCGAATGTAGACAATAAATTGGACCACACAGCAATGGAGCAAGAGGGTATGCCAGCCCTTTTCTGCCACTAGATGGAGTAAGGCAGGCCTCATCCATGCTGCCAGACTAGAAAAGCTTTGGGCATTTTTGCTTCATATGACTGTATGCAATGCAGGAATATGATTCAATGGAGAATTAAAGCTGAATGAACACGAACAAACTATTTTCAGATATCACAAGCTTTTGCCAAGCTCTAATCACTTACATTGTTTAACCGGGACCAGATCCACGGTTTTAGTGGAGTCACCGGGATCCTTTCAAATGGTGCCAGTGGGTTTCAGCCAGCCCATACTGACTTCAGCAGAGTGATAAAAGTGAAAGCAAGGACAGCATTTTCTACTAAAAATTCACCCTTTCTATTTTGTGAACGCTAATAGAAAACACACATAAACTTTCTACAGCATTTTGGTCCCACACCTCTTCTTCAAATAAATGTGAAATTCCTGTGCAGCGGGTCAGGATTGAATTTGTAGAAACAGATTAAGCAAAAGGGACAGAACGTGGCCACGAGCGGTTGCAAGATGCTTGGTTACAGCAGTGAACTTTACTGCTGTCTATTTAATTGATGTGGAGACAAATCTGAGTTCCAAAACTCAGATCAAAACCTGATCATCTTCCAATTTCAAAAGTATCTGAAACCATTATTTCAGGACAGGACTATCTACAACTCAAGTATACATATAGATACACATACACCTAATATATGCACATATGTAAACATATGTAAACATATGTAAACATATTATGTGCATTCAAACATACATGAACACATGGTGACCCCTGAACCGAGATACACACAGATCTATAAGCATCTGTCATATCACTTGTTAGTTGTCAGGGATGCAAAACACCCTGCAAAATATAACAAAAGCCACGTGAAACAAACACTCTCAAGTATG
Organism: Pluvialis apricaria; assembly: GCA_017639485.1. Taxonomy (NCBI): domain Eukaryota; kingdom Metazoa; phylum Chordata; class Aves; order Charadriiformes; family Charadriidae; genus Pluvialis; species Pluvialis apricaria. The sequence goes on along the minus strand of CM030044.1, from coordinate 83,888,734 downwards.
AAAACCAGTCAAGCATCCTCAGAAGGTATTTTCCAGCAGGTTTGCAAAGGATAGGATGAATAGTTAATAGGAAGGTAGGGTTTACCTCTGATCTCTGCCAAGGAAGGAATGTGATAGTGCCACTGCTGTTAGAAAAATCGGTAACAGAGTAATTAATGCCAGTGGAATCAACCTGTGAGATAATGTAATTTATATACACATAGTCCAGGGCTCCCCTTGTGCGCTCCACGACACAGGATATAGTGGAACCCTCATCGGCAGTCTGGAAGAAAGCAAGAAATTGAAATGTTTGTTATTGTCAAAGTAAATCAAAGCAATAAATGCAAAAAACTGAATTCTCTAACCCTAGGCAAATGTTCAGGTTAAAAAACTGCTGTCATGTTATTTTTGGAGTGGTACAAAGCTGAAACTGAACTTAATGGTGGTCAGAACAATCTTAGTGGAATTTGCAGCAGCTTCTAGTATCTCCCTGAGGACTACCAAGGTGAGCTAATAACTATACCCTGTGGTTCGTTTTGGACACAATCTCTTCATCCAAACAACACGTCAAAGACAGAATCGATATACTTGAAATATACATCAGAAGCAACTGAAACTGCTGTTTTATAGTAATTTCAATTATTTTAATTTTCATTAGGAAAGATTTGGATGCCCCCTTTCCCCAACTAGAAACACTATGGAAAAAAAAATTAGACACATTAAAATTAAACTATACTTTAAACTATACTATCATCATTCAGGAAAAACTTTGAAAAATTTTCTGTGCTACAGTCCTCTTAACAACTCTGTCTTCACAGACAAGGTGACTTCAGCAGCAGCATTTTCACATATTTGGAACAAAGCAGGTACTGATACTGACCACGTATTTCAGAAAATTATGATAATAGAACTAAAATAGAAAATAATTTTATTTTAAATTGCCAGAAAGGTTAAAACTATCTTAAGCAATAGATAAGCATTTCAGAGCTGCTGTATCTCACAGTGCAGATACTGCATGTGCCATCAGCTGCCCAGTAGACAGATAGATATGCACATAAAGCAATTAAACTACTGATAAAAAAACGCTGCATATCTGCATCATCACTGACAGCTCTAATACTTCCCTGGTGAAATGGACGTAAGATAAGTGCAAAACAATTAATGTGCCATATAAATTTTTAATTTTGTTTCCCGGTTGGTTGATGATCTGTGGCATTACAGTATTATCAGTGGCATTTGAAACTGAAGGAATCTATTATCGTAGCATATGGTAAGCACATAGAACGCAAACTGAACCAAATCGAAAACCAGTATCACCCAGGCAAGATGGTTACTCTCAAACACATCACAAGCATTTCAGTTAGAAAGAATATAATTAGAAGGTCATGAGAGTTCCTAAATTGGAAAGTATTCTGAAATTTGTTTTCCAAAATAATACAATACCAATAGAAAGAGGTATCACGTCTTTCTCCCTCCTAATTGATTAAAGAAGTAAAAATGAATTATGTTTATTTCAACCATGCCCAAAAAAGTAGGAAGCTTATATACTGCATATATGGTGACTACCAGCAAAGAACAATTCAGTTTTTAAAAAAAGCAAGTCATAGCCGGCATCAACTGAATTCACACCAAACTTATGCAGTTTATACCTTGTAACTTATGATTGTGAAAAAATACATCACACCTTGTCATTGCATGATCTGTAGTAAAATTCTTTCAAACACATCATGTAACATAGAAAAATAAAATAAACATATTTGCAATAATCTGTTAAAAAAGAAAATTAAATCTTTTATTTTATTGGGTAACCCAGCCTCAGATGTGACAGAAATAAAGGAAATAAATGTTTTTCTAGAAAAATTTAAGCCTTGGTCTTCAGTTTATGTAATAAAATCAATTTTCTTCACAAAAATAATTTGGGGCGATTTTTAAAAATTATATTGCAAATGCCACTGAGACTGAGCCTGTATTAACAGAACTTACACATTTCCAAATTCTAGAAAAACTTTGCTTAACTACAAAAACTGTGAAATCAAGGCCCCGTGCAGGTCAATTGGTCTTGCCATTAATTTTTCTGTGTCCAAAACTTCATCTATCATGTTCCTTATGGACACCTTACCTCAGGAATACATGCTCCAGTGAAGCCAAATAAACCATTAGCATTATCACTTTTCTGTATTCTTAATCTTGCTGTGGTATTTTCTTGTGAAATCCGAGCTCCACCACGCACAGAAACGAGCTTTAGGATGAACAACTCCTCTCCTTCTTCCTCTTTGTCATCCTTCGCAGACACAATGAATGATTTATTGGTCTCTCCTTGCCGGTACTCCAAATACCCAGAGACAGGGTGGACATCACTTTTCGCAGGAGTTGCGTGGAGTTCATAGATCTCCGCTCGGGTCAGTTTACGCTCATAAAGCCTTACATCCTGCATTAGCCCTGTGTACCTACTGCTGCCGTTGATTCCTGCTCCAATTCTCACTGTTCCTGGACCTGAGAAGGAAATTATAGTTTTCCTCATGTTCTTGTATTTCTTCAAAGTAATAAATCTGCAACTGAATAGCTGTACTTGTTAAACGTCAATGGTAAACTGTTTACCATTCCTGGATTAGGAATCATATTGATCTTGAAATGCAAAATTAGGAGGTTCCTCAAATCTCATCCCAGTGTGACCAGCACATCACCACAGGCCAAACAACCCCATCCCAGACTGCTCAGGTTTTTTGCCCTGCTAGTTCTGCTAGCACATTGTCACTACCCTGTATCTTGATAAGACTTGGAAACCCCTCTCTTTCCTTCAGAGAGAGCTTTGCAGAGCACAACTGCAACCCCTCTCAGCTTGTGTTTCGCTAAACAGAGCCCATTTTGTCTCTCTCCGGTAGGACAGTAGATCCATTCCGAGGATACTCATCATCACTGCATTAGCCCTTCTGGACATGCTTTTCCCCTAATGCACTGGGAATATGGACTCCAGAAATATATGCCAAATTCTTAATGCTTTTTACAACAGCATTAATACTTCTCTGTCTCAAAACAATTCTACTCAGCAAATCATAGGATCACAGCTGTCCTTTCCACAAATATACTAAGCTGGTAGGTCATACTCATTTGTATTGTGCTAAAACACATAGGTATCTCTTCTTTCCAGCTGTTTTCTGGTTCTGGAAGAAACTATGCTCTTGAATGGACTGGCATACATACGACACTGAGCAACCACAGCAACTGATGATGGTCCCAGGGCATAAGGCGGAGGATGGTGAGAAAAACTGGGGTACTATACGCTCACCACTTTGTAGTATCCAACACTAAATGGAGAGAGATTGAATCCTGATCTTATACTTGTAGTATCTCCAGACAGACCATATGCCATCTCCGCTAACACAGAAAATTTACAACTCAGATATATCCTTCTAGCAACAAAAACATTACTGTATTTCACACATCTTTGTTTTAGAAACTGATGGGGGGAAAAAAAAATCCTTTCTCAGCTACAGTACTGCAAGTCTGATGGAAATTATTAATTGCAGAGGCACTACTTTGTTACAGAGGGGAAATTTATTTGTCAGACTTCAACCATGGGAAATTTACAGGCAGAAATAGAATACCATACTATACAATTAATGAAGTCTTCTCCCTATTCTCACTCTATGTTTGTGTACATATAGATTTATATGCATTTAACATCACTGTATGATTTTCAATTCTCCTTCTTTGATTACAGAAAAGGAGATTGTATTCAAGAATTTGATAATCATTCACTGCCTACTCCCACCAAAGAAACATGTGACAGTAAAGGCGAGAGGAAGAAAGGAAAAAGGATGGAGATGATCTCCAAGACAAAAAAAGCATGTGAAAGAGTGGGAAACTGCAAAAGAAAGAGTAAATATAAATTTATTCCAACCACATAGTATCTGATTTTATAAAGGAAAATACTTCTCTGGTCACTGCTATGTTCGTTCAGAGTGAATGTCTACAATGGTTAACCATGACTAAAATCACATCTGCGACCACCCAGTTAGATAAACTGAAGTACACATGCTAATGTTCCTTGGAAGACTATTAAACTTATAGGCATAATTTTCATATATCATGTAAATACATACTTAAGTAAATCTACACCCTGAAAAATTTTATTGCTTACAAGATATTGGTTTAGTTCTAATATAATACACAAATAGAAATAAAATCATTATTGGATTTTGTTTCAGAAACTGAAAGGAAAAAAGTCATTTCTCAGCTACAGTGCTGTAAATCTTAGGGAAATTATTAATTGCAAACATATGTAACTCTATGGATAGATGATAAACATACATATATACATAAAATTACAGATTAATAATTTATTTTCAAATTATTGCAATCCAAGCTCTGTTACAGTTCTGAATTTTTTTGAACTTTTCCAGCTCTAATTTCCGTAGCTTTTTGAAAATACTCAGAATTTTCTATCCATTCTTTTCAATAATCAGACATAAAAATTTTAGTATCTTGCATACACCTGTCAAGGAGTTAGACTCTTCTATACATTGCAGAACTTTACATATGGAGAAAAATAATGCAGGCTATTGGCTCACCATCAGCAATTGCTTCTCCTTTAAGGCTCTTCATTCCTCCCAGAACTGGAATTCCATCCATGTAAAATTCAATTATACTGTCATCCAGAGTAATCAGAAGGTGAACCCAAGTATTTTCATCCAGGTATTTCAGGACTGCTGCTTTAGCCATATATGTCATATTGGATCCTAATGCTGTGTAATGCAGCACTACGGAAACATGAGAATAATTTGTTTGGATTTTCACGCCATAATATAAGGTCCCATTACCATCATCCTTTTCAACTATATAACCATCAGTACTGATGTTAGGAATTAACCACGCTGAAAATGTAAAATTGGTTACTGCAGTATTTCCATTGTACGGGTATTGCAGATCAATAATCCCAAATGCATCCTCTTTTCCACTGAAATACAAAGCATCTGTTCCACTGTGATGGCGCCTCATGTGGGGCTGAGACTGTACTGAACTTGGAAATGATCCCAGCAACAAGAAGTCTATCATTGATGGTAGTCCAGCTTGGAAGGTACTAGACAGTATTTCCCAACCTAAACGGACAACACCAAAGTTGCCTTGTTGTCTCCAGATGGTGAAGTCTGCAATATAGGAAAGATCATCTTCAGAAAGAACATCTTCCACAATCTCTCTGTCTTGGCTCTCTGGATCTATAACAAAGACTCCAAAAGGGTCATCATTGAATGGGATCATCACGGTTACAGCAAGGTTTGTTTCAGACAACTGACCACCAGGACCAGGAGACCCACCTGTATAATGGAAGTTAGAGCAAAAGTTAATGGTCGATTTCAAACAACACAGTCTGAAAAAAGTTACTAAGTACTTAAAATTATTTTAATAAAATATCTTTCTAAAAAGGCTTAAATCTTCTTTAAAGAGCCTCCGAACTCTTAGAAAATGCTCTGATTTTATAATAACATAATTTAACTGTATTGTTTTTAAAACACTTTAGTGACAATTTTCATATAAAACAAAGCAGCATGTTCTTTTTCAACTGCAAAACACCTATTTGTCTTTCAGCTAAAACACAATTAGCTCCAACTTTTCTGAATTAGTCAATGATCTGTTACCTTTGATTCATTTGACAAACATGAGGCCAAATTCAGTCCTCATATTACTGCAAGATTTACACGAATATGGAATGGCAAAATTTGGCCCATTGCCTCTGAAACAGAAGCAGTAACCAGTTGTGCATTAAAATTGCTGCCAAGTCCTGCCATCAGTCATCTATTTCTGCACAGTAAGAATTCATGATACGAAGATCATGATGTGAACATAGAGCCTCCGTGTTCAAAGTCTGCAGTGATCTACCTATTGCACGTAGGAAAACTTCTGTACATGCTTATGGATTACACATATTTTCAGTTGCAACTGGGCACAGAAGACCGTAAATAGTACTGAGGTGGAATGAGTCCAGGAGATTTGGAACTCTGCTCAGTAGCAGACCTGTAGCAGTTGTAATTTAAATCACATGAAGTGGCAACTGTAAGTATTTTACTTCCTCTAGAAAAAAGCAAACAAACCAAGCAACCTCCATTATGGTAGACATGAACAGCCTTTAATAGCTTTATTTTGTCTTCAACTACACGAAGATCGACACCTCTGAAATCAGCAAGAGGCATCCTTTGTAAAGGTCAGACCATCAAAATGTGTTTAACGGTAATACAGGTACTGAATAACTGCATTCATACACCTAAGTTAAGATTAAATGAAAAATAAAACCTAAAACCTTACCAGAAAAGTATAGGATATCAAGACATGATTCAAGGCAAAGTTCTTTCCAGGGTTGGTTTCTTTTTGATTGATTAAACAAAATTCTTTTCTACCAGATATGAAGGGAATGGTGATATGGAAGACAATACCTGAAGCATTCACCAACTTTAGAATGTAAAATTCATTGAATTCAGGAATTTTATCCGAAATAGCACGGACTGTTATTGGCTTTGATCCTTCACCATCCATGAAGTACACAGTCCCGTGAGTTTCATGGAACTCTTCTCCTGGCCTCAGTGCAGAGTCATTATCAAACAGCTGCCAGGTCAATGAAACATTGCCAAAGCGTCCTCTACGTCTCAAAATCCTGTTCAGTGATACAGAAAGAGTGAACATGCTGGCAGGTATGCATCAGCACTCACTAGCCTGGGAAAACACAATTACACTGAACTTCCTTACTGGGAAAAATAACATACAACGTTCTAAATAACCACGAACAATAAATACACCCATGAACAATAACACAATCCTCCTTGAAGGCCCACAATTTCACAGTGTAATTCTACTCCCAGGTATACCACAGGTACCTTAGAAAAAAAGTAACCAATGCAGGTCCATGCAAAGTAGTACTGTTAAGCTAAACATCAGTTTGTCTTGCACTTCTATTATCTAAATAATAAATACAAATGTATAGTAGTTCAGCAAGTAAACATTAAAAATTTATATACCTGGCCAGCCTTAGACAAGAAAGAGAATCATCTCCATTTAACCACAAACATTTCTCCCTTTAACCATCAAGCCTCCTTAAACTCTTTCTTACATTGGTATTAAATTTGGTTTACGTTGTATGTCCTTCAGAAATCTGTGGTTATTCCAGAGTAAGAAAGTAGTAAATAAAAACAAGATTTTAATTTTTTGTATAGTTATCTAGTAACATAATTTTATCAATTTCCAAAAGGTATTATAGATAAAAACTGAAGCATACAGTGCGTTTTACGTATAAAAAGTGGGCTTCTGCTTACACAGTAAAATAAAAATAAAGTGAGATTATAGCAGGCTGAAAAATTAGTTCAGCAAAACTAGTCTAGGCACAGCTACGCAATTATGTTGTTTCTGCTTCTAAAGGTTTTTCTGTTTTTGCCATTAGCCAGGGTGCTCTACCCTAGCTGTGTAGCACTGCTGCAGTAACTCCAAGTACTCCCTTTAAAGCTCAGTGCTGCCATAGCTCTTCTCAGCGGTCAGGTTATATCCTACTCTGACCATTTTGTTATTCATGACACAATAGCCAAAGCAGCGAGGATATGGAAGAGACAGGTCCCTAGTATACATATTTCATCAATGAGGACTGAGCAAGGTCCTCAAATGTTGGTGATCTTGGTACCATGTCCTGCCATATAGGTTTATATAAATATGTTTAGTTCAAATCATCATGTTTCACACCATCAAATCAAAAAATTGTATCCTGCAAATAAGCTTATAAAAGATAACTGTTCCCCCTCCCCTCCTCCAAAGAGCAGCAAGCATAAAGATGTAATTTGGTCAGAGGTACCTGCTTCAAGTCCCTAAAATAAAAAAAAAATCAAATAAAAAGATACAAAAGATAATTAAACAAATGTGAAAAGAGCCTCTTCCCTAACTGTTCATACCTTTATTGTGACCTAACTTCTCTTTACATCCTGTCTAGAGGTTTCTTAATGAAAAATCAGTACTTTTGTCAAATTATAATCCCATCCGGACTTCATGGAACATAACAAGGTAAGATACCACACAAATTCATTTCGTAACCCTTCCCATTCTTGAATACATCCCAGTGGCTGGAAGGAAAATACTTTGAGAAGTCAGACTAGGGAAGAGTATTTTCAGTCTATATGACAGTCACACCTGGACTTTGAGTACAGACTTCCATCAGTAATTAACAGATAGAAGAAAAACAAACTAACAGAAAGAATACAGTAATACAGGTTGTTTGTAGGGGAAGGATTCAAAGTAAGATGAAAAAAGAAACAACCAATCACAGAATTGTATTTAACTGCATTTTGAAAAGATTTTATTACTTCTCTGTTAGTCCAGGTTATATTCTCTTCAATGACCTAGATTATTCTGTAACTAAAGTCTACTGAGAATATAACAAAACAACAATGTTGTAGTCTTATTTATTTACATTTTAACATTAATTTCTGTATACATTTTAATATGCACAGTCTACTTGAAAATCTAACAGTTGAGTCGTCAATACTTTTACAAATGATTTAATCCAAACTTTGGTAAATCTGTTTTTCTCTAATACATTTTTATCAACAAAAACTTGTATGGAATTAGATCAAAGTACTATCCATAAAGTACCACATACATCAGTTCAAAAAAAGTGCAAAAGTATTATTTAAAAGTTACTTACAAAAAATTGTTACTTTTGCCTTCTTCCACTGGCTTCTCTAAAGGTTCCAAGCAGAAAATTCCATTAGGATCATCATTTGCCTCAATAACAACTGTAGCCACTCCAGCCTTAAAGATAACAGTATCCCCTAAAAAAAAGGTGATAAATTTTATCAAAACTGGAATCAGAAATGGAGGGACCTCCAAAACTGAAGGTGTTTCCTTCTCACACCAACTGCTTTTATGTAAACAAAGAAATAAACAACGATAAAACAATCAGTGAAAACTAATATTCGAGATATTCACTAACAGGCAAATTAGAGTAAAAATACAAAGTAGCATCTCATGAAGAGAGCAAGACATAAGATTTGCAGGAAAAATATATGTGACATGACCAGGGTTGTGTAAGAGGTAGTATTTAATATTTGATCAATAGGTCAAGTCAAAAGAAAAAGATATATATTCAGAGATCACAGCTCTGCTTTAGACGTAGGACAGAAATATTGCACTTAAACTAAATACAAGCTAAGAACAATGTCTAAGGTTTTATTCGTACCCATATCACAGCCCATCTGAAAGGAAAAAAATATAAGATACCTGTGAAGTGGAGGGGAAGCTGGTAGGATTTCTATTTGTATATTAGCACTGTAGGGACATTCTAACACCCTTCCTCTGTCTCCAGATGTACATTACGTTTCCACCCCCATCCCATTTTTCACCCTATTTAAGAGCATCAGACTAGCTTTAGTTCCAAAGCAAACATGTTTACTGCTTTAACTTCGTATACCTCTATCTGTATTTTCTCTGAGGTACAACAGTCCAACACAATTTTCAAAAGGGATGTAACGATCAAGGCCAATATATGCAACAGATCATAGGAAGATAATAATTTTTTTTTTGCTTTCAGGAATGTGTAGAGAATCCTAGTGGTTCCAGAGATGCATGATGATATAATCCTCCTTTTAGAGGCAAAGGGAGCCTGCAGCTACCCATTCTTGTAGGACCAGCGTGCCAGAAGGAAATCCACTGTATGTTCCCAATACAGTGGTGAGACAAAATACCAGTAGATTCTGAGAAAGTTAGCAAAGTAGAAAGAGATCATTGAAGAGAAAAAGAAGGGAGAAGAATGGCTGTGTCTGATCCTATCTGTCAGGTTGATGTTCTGCAAGAGACCTGGCTACCAGAGTGAAAGCCAGCTGACCTCAGGAAACACATAAGCTACCTTATACTCAACTAATTGCTAAAAATTCCCCTGTAAGTCTCTGGCTGCCTGCTACCAATGTCTCGGCAGATGCAGTTCGAGATCAATGAAGCCTCATAAGCAATTCATAGACCAGCCACAGGGTGTCCACTTTCATGTGACCTGAAGCACTCAGAATCAGTGAATCAGATCATTGTAGACCGTAATGAGGGCTAAGACACTTACTACGCATGTCTAAATGAAGAAATCTAATTTTATGTTTCCTCATCTTGAATTGAATCCCTGGCAGGTATTTTACTTTGTGAACCTTCCACACAGATCTAACATGAAAGTGCAGTCTGATGGTTAATCGTGACAGTTCTCCTTTGCTTTATTAAATCATAGCCCATCAAGTCCAGTCATTGTTTTGATAGCATATTCAATTCAATTTTGGTTTGCATTGCAAAGACGTGCAGCGCATTCACAGCCTGTTATCACCCCTCAGCTAGAGAATAATAAAACCTGAAGGACAGTAAATCATTAAAATCTGCTAACACAATTGTAGATGAGTCTCCCACTATACCTTGAGTTTCGGCAGGGCTAGGGGTGAGGAAGGTCTTTATTAAGCAGATAAAGCCCAGGAAAATCTATCTATTTCTGACATTTAACTTATATTTTCTTATCAATATTACACAGCAGTGATGGTTTATTCCAGAAGATGTCTATTTCAAAAATAGGAATGTGCTGAATAATTGTGTATCATTTCCTGCTAAATGACAACTTTAAAAAAAAAAAAAAAGACAATGTTATTTCTAAGATAATAAACCCATTCTTTACTGGCGCTACATTGGGTAATTTCTAACACATTTTTCTGTAGCTTAAGCCTTGTAAAACTATAATGTCAGACTGAAAAAATGTTGCACTACTACAAAAATATAACAGACACCAATTTACATGTTTTTCCTCTAAAATAAGGCAGTTCTGTTTGTTTTTACAAAAATCAGGCAGTTGTGTGATCACTGGAGCATAACAAAAAATCTAAAAGAATCCCTCTTTCCCTAAGACTGTTGCAGTCCTAACATTCTTTATCCTTGTGTTTATGTAGTCAAGTCAAAACCCATCTAATTTGGAGCATTTACATTTGAAAAGAGACTTTCACTCCAGTTGTTTTTGCAGGAAAGGTTTCAGCTATATCATTTGATTTTTGTTTCCAACTAAACAATGCAAGACGAAAAGCCAAACACTCTCTGTACAGTAATTGTATAGAAATGTTGAAGCAAACCTTATTCATATAATACTTGGCATTTATATATTGCTTTATGATAAGACCAAAAAGAGAGTCACTAAACATACATCTAATCATTGTTTTTACCTGTAGAATTCAAAAGGAAGATATAAAATGTTTCATCAGTTTCCGGGGTATCATCATCATTAACATAGACGGATAAGTTCTGCTCTCTTTCTCCAACATCGAACAAAATGACACTGCTCTTTGCACTGGGAACAAAGTCTCCTTCTTCAGCTGTTGCATGTCCATTAACAGTAATATACTGGACAGCAACAGCAGCATCAGCAGATCCATTCCGTACGACTGTAAAGTTTGCAACACTTCCTTCTTTAACACTCACAGTCAGAGGTTCTGAAAATACACAAGCAACAAACCTACCTGAGTTCAAGCCTGAGCTCCTTGCATGTAGCCTATTTTCTTAATCCTCCCTAAGATGATCCTTCTCCTTAGTGAAACAGAAGGCGTATGCTGTAAAGGTATGGAAATGCTTGCAGGTGCAAGAGAATATTGTTGTACTTAGCCACTTAACCAATCCCAGCATCAACAAAGAGAATAATGGAATAAAATAAGGGAAGGTTCTGAAGGAAACAAACATAAATTCAACACAACAAAATTCGAATGTTTCATACTAGCTCCATTGGGATTAGGATTTCTCAATGATTTGGTCTGTCAATAAAATCTTTTTGGGGTAGTATACATACTCTGCATTTAAAAACAGTAATATCTAACCTGCAAAATAAATGGGATCATCATTCCTTGTAATTTGTAAAATTGCACTGGTTATATTGCCCAGCCTGGCTCCATCAGTAGCATTGAATAAATTGATGATGAATACTTCCAGCTCCTCAGGTACCTGAAAGTGAAAGTATTAATGAAATTAATTTCTGGCATACAAAACAATGAAAAAATTAAAATGAACAGCTGAGGGGGTTAACAAACCAGAGATTTCTCAGTGTTGTTTTTTATTTATTGATCCTTAAGTGTGTCAAGAGGAATTACAAATGACAGTTCACACAGTTACACAAAAATCATCATCAGTCTAAAATCCTTGTAAATAAGTTCCCTCATCTTTACTGTGGTACAGGTGACCCAAAACTTATCTTGCAGTTTCCTGCTGCTGATACATGTAATTTATTTTTACAGATTTATTTCTTTATTAGTAATTATTTTTGTTCTTTTTTATATTACTTCAAATGTATCAGCATTAAAAATAAAAATTAGGATTCCTACTACCCAAACAAGGGGTTTAGTCAAATGAAATTTTCTATAATTTTAACAGCATTCTACTCTCAGCTTCTAACTTATTCTGTTTATAGGTACACACAGCTTCTCAAATTCTTTTATGGTTTGCTGAAGTAATCTCAGATTTACGCATGTATTTTGATTTTTCCTACAAATACTTACTAGGCTTTTTAAAACCAGACATTCCTTCTTTCTCCTTAAATTGTAATGTTTTAGCACTTGCTCTTTGTCCCATATATCACACAAAAACACTGTAAAAATGTTTACCTCATCTGGCAGTGAGTAAATGGTGATGTTTTTTGAAAACTCCAGATTATCAAAGAAAATAGTCCCTTGTTCTGGATAGATGTCGTTGGTACATGCTGGGTCAACAGCCCATGACACACTAACATTGCCATAGTTTCCTTGGTCTCTTACAACTCTGTAACCAGCTAAAAAATGCAAACATATATGCTCAGTGTTCACCTTCAGAACAACACAAATACAAAAGAAAATGACAGCAAAGCTGAAACAAAGAAAAAGGAAAGGAAATAATAAGCAAATCCACTTCTTGCAAAACAAATAATATGTGAGAATACTACACAAAAGGACACACAAAGATAGACCGTTAAAGCAGATCACACTTGGCTCAGATTTGTTATTTTTTGCCTGTAAATGTACTTAATAATGGAATAGAGATAGATAAATTGAAGTCTCCCATATGAAGATTTAGCTCTGTTCTTCTCTCACATAGCACCCTATTCCTCACGCTCCACAAGCAGAGCTACCACCTTCAGACTGCACCTTGCACACACATCAATACTCCATCCCTCCTCTCTGGAATTTTTTTTTTAGCCTTTTTTTTTACTGGATTGATCCCTCTGGTTTTCCATGCCTACCCTCCTCCACTGCTGGCACTGTACCACCCTGGAAACTCCTGAGTGGAGACGTGAGTCAGACATTGCCCTAGAAAGGCGAAATGGGGAAAAGAAGACTTGTAGGGGCAAGGCAGCAGGTAAAGCACTAACTCTAATGAAAAAGAATTACCAGCGTAGATGATTTCTCCTTTACTTTCCTTTATTGTTACTGATAGTTCATCAGGTAGAAACTGAATGACACCATGTGGATCATCATTCTTCAGAATGGTTATATTGACCCTTGTGGCATTCCCCAACTTGCCTGGTATTTCACTGTAGCCACTGAGTACTACAGAATAAATCTCATCCAGCTAGAAGAGGGAAACTCAGTCAGAATAAAAATGCATATTCAGTATTCGCATCCGAAACAGACGGGCAAACATCCACAGTCCCTAGCCAGGCAGAAAGAGATACAAATTTAAACAACATGAAATCACGCACACTTTGTACATGCACAATGAGTTTGCACATTGCCATCAGAACAAAGAAATAATCAGAAATCTCTATCTCCTATAGTACCATTTTCTCAAAAAATCTAGCATTATCATAGGCAAGGACTTACCATCACATCAGTTCACTGGTACGAATATATTTGTAAGGTAAGTTTTCTTTTCTGTCAGATTTATTAACATTTCTGGCTTTATAACAGGGAAAGCAAAGATTGTAAAACCATTGACAGCACACTAATTTAAAAAGAATGTATCAGCTTGCTCTATTAATCTAATGGGACATTGTGCTTTATATATTTCTTGAAAAAATCTCACAGGTAATGCTTCAAGGAACATTAAAACAAGTATTGTGCTGATGTATCTGTATGGCAAATATTAGGCTAGACTGGGGAGCACTGAGTGGAACTAGCAGAGGATTACTAGAAAAGAAACAAAGAGGAAGTGGTTCTTCACACAGAGTTCAACTAAACAATGGCACTCTATGCTACTGAACATCATAGATGCTAAAAGCGTACATGGATAAAAACATAACTGTTTCAATTCACAGAAAAAAAATCCAAAAGCCTATTAAACCCAAACACACCGTCTATTATTCCAGGCACCCCTGGTTTGGAGGCTGGGAAGGCATTCTGGAAAAAAGCCATTACACACTTGTTCTGCTTCTATATCTTTGCCTATATTTTAATAAGTAACTAAATAATATGGCTGTGAACACAATTTGAAGAGAGAATATTAAATTTACCTCTGGAATCCCATCCATCCTTGTCAGAAGAGTAATTATGATCTCCCTTTCACCAGGCTTAAACTCCAGAATTCCTGTGCTGCCATAAAACTCGTTATTGTCTCTTGGTTCTACAGTGTAACGTAGAAACTGCCTGACAAGACTTCCTCTACTGCGGACAATCTGCAATTCGACAGATTCCCCTTCCTGTAAAAAGAAAATCCAGCTTTTTTCTAGCACTCTGTTTAAACTAAGTTGTCCATAATGATTCAGAAATTACTCAGATAGCTACCTTGATACTGTAGGGACCTCTGGAAGAGGGAGAAAATTCAAAGACTCCGCCAGGATCATCATTTTCCAAAATAATAATTTCACGAGTAGTAAACCCATATTTCAGTATCTGATTTTCAACACTGACCCTGAGAAAGGAAGGCAAGAGTTTGTTTGGAGTGACAATTCTGTTTGACAAGTACACCCACACCTGGGCAAAGGACATCAGAATACTGATGAATTTTATGAATAAATTATGAAAACAATTACCTGCAAATAATAAAACAAATTAAGAAAGTCACATCAGTATGTTTTATCCATTCATTAAAAAAAAAACCCTTTGCTTCTGAAGTAACTCTGTTTTCTGATTAGATTTTATAGTTGGTGGTTCTGGATTTTTTTTAGTCACGCATGTACACAACACGCAGCAAAAGAAGCAGAATTGTGCAGTAAAAAGTTAAAGTTACATTCAGTATCATAGAATCATAGAATTGCTGAGGTTGAAAGGGACCTTTAAAATCATCAAGTCCAACCATTAACCTACCCTGACATAACCCACTTCTAAACCATGTCCCTAAGTACCATATCTACCCTTTTTTTAAACACCTCCAGAGACGGTGAATCCACCACCTCCCTGGCCAGCCTCTTCCAATGTTTAATAACCCTTTCAGTGAAAAAATGTTTCCTAATAACCAGTCTAAACCTCCCCTCACATAACTTAAACCCATTTCCTCTTGTCCTATCACTTGTCACATGGGAGAAGAGGTGTCAAGAGGACCCCACCTCTCTACAACCTCCTTTCAGGTAGTTGTAGAGGGTGATAAGGTCTCCCCTTAGCCTCCTCTTCTCCAGTCTAAACAACCCTAGTTCCCTCAGTCGTTCCTCATAAGATTTGTCCTCCAGACCCCTTACCAGCTCTGTAGCCCTATCTGGGGCTATATATATATCTACCTATATATATATATATACACACACCTATATATATCTCTCTCTACCTATTTTGTAGCCCTATGTATCACCTTGTATTTGGATCAAAACATAAAGGATAATCCAAAAATCACTTAACAAATAGAAATTGCATTGAAAACTACACATTCTTACCCTCTTCTGCAAAATTTACTATTCCTACAAATAGGAAGAAATTGCCCCTCAATATAGCGGATTTCATCCTCACCTGTTTGTTAACCTGCCTTCTGTAAGATGTGGACACCACCTGTAGGATCCCAGTCTGACTCTAGTAACTGTTGGACCCACTCTCAGTAGCTCAGACTTGTTCCTTTTCTCCTCCTTTACTCACAAACCCACTGCCTAAAAGCACACGGTGAATGGTGCAGGCATGACCAAACAGAGCTCCTCATGGTGGAGGACTTCTCTCCCTGGGCTACTGCTACACCATCTTGGTCTTACTCATGGACACAGATGGGCCATATCTGGCAGCAGAAGGAAACCTTGCACTCTTCTTGTGTTCATTTCCTCAGATGTGGTTTGACCACATTTCAATGACATTGTTTTAAGTTCATTAGGTTAAAAATGCCATAAAAACTACTGAAGTAGGTTTTTTTGTATGTTTTGTTAATCAACACAGTGTGCTTTCTGAATGAAGGAATTGTTATTATTGCCAACAAAGAATTTCACTCCTTTAGGTTTATTCTGAATACTGTCAGTGACCTTAAGATGTATTCACCTGAATAAGATATGCACATGCATAAAACATGATTTCATTTTCTTTATATTGCTTACAGGATTTCCCAGTGGCCAGGTAAATAAGCATATGTATTTTGAAAAGCCTGTACAGGAATTGACCAACAATAACGTCTGGTTCCCTCGCTTCTATTGACTGAGTTCTCTAAGTAGTTTCCATGTGTTAATTAATTAAGACTCATACATAGTCTACAAGATTAGGCAGCGCTATTAGTTCTGCCTTATACCAAGGATCTGACACATCAAGAACGCACCATCAGACTGATGGTTCGGATATGGCTTATTACAAGGTGTCTTATGTATTTAGATTCCTGTGCATCTTCAGTGCTTCCTGAAAGAAAATGTCAATGAACTCTTGGTTCAACATACTGTAAATATTTTCATGGTTTCGCTGTACTACCACCCAGACTCCAAGAAAAACTATTTCATGTGGAAAGAAACGTGATCTATTATAGCACATATTTGAAATCAGTTCCAGAACTGTTTCCACAAAGAATCCACAAATAACTGGAATGCCCACACACAGAAAAATAAATAGCAATGTATCTTGTAGCAAAATCTAGAGGGAGAATACAAGATGCAAAACAGGAAATATCCATTTAAAAGGGTAACATGACATGATTGTTGCACATTAAAAAAATACATCAGCAGACACAATAACTTGTGTTAACATAAACTAAATGTAGGTTATTCAAAAACAAGACAACCGCCCATCTTTGACCACAGAAAACTTCTCTACAATTCTACTCAGTTCAGTCATTTAGTTAGGGCAAATCATATTTCTGGCAGTTTAAAACAACTAATCCATTATTGCATCAAATGCTCAAACATCAAACACTGAGCCATGCATTCATAACTTTCATCATTCACAGATCCTAAATAAAGAAACTCCTTCAAGCCAGAACCCCATGCCATCAAATTAAACACCAAAGGGCAAGCAGGCATTGTCTGAAGAGATGCAGAAGACGTGATTCCTGAGAGGAAAAGAAATGATAAAGACAGATTCTGTCCAAACCAATCACTTGTAAAACAAAGCATTTATTCACTGAAGACAAACCACAGTTCACTGCACTTACCCAAAGTACACGACAAACCTTTCTGTCTCTACCCTGTCAACACAGAAAGAAAGAAAGAAAGGGGATGGGGGAAGGAATGAAAGTGCCACTTGCTAGAATTTCAATAGTACTAATCTCAGAAAATAATAATAATATTTAAAAAAAAAAAAAAAGCAAACAACAAACCAACAACACAAAGCTTTATTTTTCCTTTCTAAATGCCAATAATGTTAATTTTACGGGAACGCTACTTGCCTGGCACTTTCCTGTTGACTCATGCTAGCAAGTGGGCAGATGCCACTTGGGAGAAATGACTCCATGACCAATTCAGCACATCGAGACCCGTTTGTGGCATACCCTACCAATCCCTCCTCCAAGGGCTCCATTACTGCCAGCCTCCATGCTTGCTCACAACTGCACCGGCAGCCCACATTTCTAAATAGCCCTTCATTTAAAAAAAAAATAAAATCTACATGCCTCCATGATATATTTCATCAATCTGCCAAAGTAATGATAAAAACAGACAAGCACAGTGGGAGTTATAACAGGTACATATTAAACACTATTTTGGCACAAAATCATGTCAAAATTTGGTTTTGATAATTTTTCACTTAATTAGATTACCAAAGTAAAATACCATTACAAAAGTACAACAAACAAAAACACAAAAATAAGAAAAGAGTATTTGCTAATCTCTAAATTGGTTCTGTTTTGGCCAAGCACTTACAGCAAAACTACCACAACAAGTCCAACAAAAGGGAAGTGTTATTCTGCAATGGCAATCACGCATTTTGGCTTTCTTAATCTAAAATAAATATATATTAAATATAAAACCTGTATCTCCTATCAAAATACCATACACAGATTACCACAGCATTTACAAAGTGAGATTCTGACTTTGCTAATCTCAAGTAAAACTCAGATTCATAATTCAATAGACATAAGAGTTCACACAAAAGTTTGAGAACATAAAGCAAATACACCTCAAGATACATTCTTTCAAATAGGAGATCTGAGTTAATAGAAATTTCTTATTGATTTCCAGTGAGGCTTGATTTTTAAATACTATATTTTCAGACATTCTCTCTTCCTTCAGAAATATATGCAAAAGTGTTCAAAAACCATCGAAGTATTAATACAATGAAAAGATCAAGCAGAAAATTCCAGAGTTGGTAGTGTTAAAATTTAATTCTATCACTAAGCTGTCAGCAATACAATTTACAACAGAAAACACAAATGAACCATTATGTTAAGTCAGTTTTTGATATGTATGTAAAAGCGTAAGTAGTTAAGACATAATAATTCATCAGAAAGTGAAAGCGCATGCCAGAAATAAAATCTCTTTCAGCTTCAAGAAGTTACACACTGCATGAGTCCAAACACAAAAAAGCCTGTTAAGATGAACAGAGGGGTAGTGCTAGAATCTAGTATTATTTCGTAATGCACAATGGCAGCACTGCAGAAATCCAGAGGGTAGCAGAAATGAAACAGTCACAATGTACCATGAGGTGTGCATCTTCAGCATCTCCAGGTGTTCTTTGAAATGAGCGAGAAGACTGGCAATACCTTACACCTTTTAAACAGTCACAGCGTAAGTCAGATCGGAATCTAGACAACTTGCAGGTCAGAAAGCAACGAGTCAGATTCAGCCCATCCACTGCTAAAGGAAACCATTGTTCAGGAGGATTCTCTACCCAAGTCCCATTTTCAACACTAGGATCAGTTGATTGATTGATCTGACCATGTTTTCTCTGCATGACTGGCCAGATTTGCTATCACTGCTCTGACATAGCAAATATTGGTTACTATTCAAAAAAGACACAAAATAGCCTAGGCAAAAATGGAATAGAAGCACCTGGGTTTAGGCTTCCAACTCCGAGCTGCTGAACGATGAGCAACAACAGTGTACACAATAGGATCCCTTGTGTCTACACTGCGACATACACACATATAAATTCTTATAAAATCCCTGGAACAGTCACCAGGTGACCTCCTGGCTCGACCTTGGATGTGTCTCCTTACTGTGGACCTGCCTGGCAATCACTAGGCTGTGCCTGACCGCGGTAACCATCACCTGGCCTAAACCTGACCAGTCTTCCTGGCTTGACCTGCCCCATCGCCATGACCTTGCCTGATGCCCTGGACTGCAGGTTGTCCCCAGTTACCTGCTCCATCCTGCTCTCCCACCTTGCTGGGGGCGGTGGGATGGGCCCCTGCCCAACGAGCAGTGTTATCAGGATGGACTCCTGGCTCTATGCCACCACACAGGCTGCAGGCCACCAGCCATCAGCTCTTCCTACGTGCCCTGACAACATTCAAGAACAACACGCTGTTCATGTACAGTCTTATCACGCAGTAAAGATGTCCGAAATCCCATGGAGTGCACAGGATCAGTTCAGCCCTTTTTCACTCTTTCTGGAATGTGAAACAGTCTCTTTAGACACTCCTATAACAACAGTGTGGAAACAGAACAAAAATGGCTATTCAGAACTTCCAAAACTCATGGTATGCCCTGGTGAGGGCATTTAGAAGTAAGAATAAAAGTAAAAACAGCTCCTTGTACATGGTTTCTTAGCCATAGCAAGGAGCTCCATGTACTCGAGAGAGCACTTCACCAGGAGTAAGAAGATCCCTCTCGCTGGGAAAGCCATTTGCTTTTTTTCCTCCTCAGCTTAGCTTTTCCTGTGAAACGACTATCAGTGGACATGAAGTTTCATTTTATCACAGACGATAAGCCCTGGCAATCTTTACGATGCTAATTTAAGAAACATAATCTTGAACTCCGTAACTGTTTTCTGTGATGAAACAGCTGTTAAAAAAACCACTTCCCACATAACAAATCTCATGCTGAATGACTTGTCATTAGGGAAATTCTTTCTTTAAAAAAAACCCCTTAATTATTATTTAGCAAGAACTACAGATTAATTAGGACAACTGACAGAAGCTTCAGAAAGTTTCTTGCACTTTTTCAAGCAGATAGTATGACAAAATGCAGAAAGAAGATTTTTGAGTGTAAAGTAACATGGGAATTTCAATGTTACTATGAACTAAATACCACTGCAAATAAAATAATAATTATTAAGAGATGCAATGTGGTCAAATTGGATAGCTTTAGACCAAGAATTGGAATTCTGTAGAAAGTGAATGTTTTGAAAGGCACCTGAGACACTGAATTGTAACTGTGAATCTGTATTGCTGTTTCTGTTAAAAACACACTTCTCTAAAAAACTTTCCTTTCTATCAGAAAACGTGCATTCAGATTGCCTGTGGAATGTTACTCAATTTGTTTCCCAGGCTTGCGGTCAGTGTTCTCCCCTTCTTCAATTTTTTCAGGATTATCTACTGATTTAATTAGTGGCAGGACCTAGCTTTAAAGAACAGTATTAAAGTAGGATTTGCCACATCATAAATTCCGCAGTGCTTCTCATCAGAGGGAGCACCTTCTCTCCAGGTTTAATCCACAAATTATTTGATTTTGGAGGCTATTTTAATTTTTGTTATTCATAGCAGGAGATATATGGTGTTATTATTTTGAAAAGTAATAAAATCTAGCAGTAGGTGTCCAGTAGCACTCATTTAAACATGCTACTACTATTTTCAAATAACTTTTTCCCCATCAAAACAAAGTCTGATCAAACTCTTGAAGAAAAAGCCAGCATTTTGCACTGAAAGAGTTAATTCATATAGCATTACAGGTATTACTTAACAGAAAAATTACTTAAGTAAGGAATACAGGTATAGTTTTGAAACAGACAGTAACCACAGGAGATCATCAAGTTAGGAGAAAATCCCACCTCCACTAAACAGTATATTAGTGTTTCTGTGCATGACAGTGCAGATGGCAACCCACAACATATAAACACTACTTGCTCCCTGAATCATGGACCACAGACAGTATGCACTGCTTGAAATGGGCCTTCTGTGATTTGCTTTTTGTCATGAAGTAATCTCTTAAACACAAAAATGTTAAAAAACTACCAGACATTTCACAAGGAAATAATCAAACCTACGTTTTGCTTTTGCAATTTTAAAAAAATCTATTTTCTAAATTTACTCAAGGTAGAATTTCAGCTTATGGAAACTTGTATCACATCACAGAAATCATGAGAACCATAAAAATCCCCATGTTACATTGCTTCAGTTTTGCTTTATTGTATATAGTAAATGAGATTTAGGTTGTAACATATGTACATGAATCTGTTCTGGATGCTGAAATTATGAGTCATGACTCAAAAAAAATTTGAGCATAAGGACTATTTAGTCATCGGTTCATAGATTATCATTTTCACACATTAAAGTCAATTTATCAGTATATTGCTGTTTGTAGATCCCAGAGTCCACAAGTTCTCACTCTCGGCACCATTCATTGGAGAGTGCAAACACAAGCTGCATGCCATGGAAGTCCTGGCCCCCAGCTCGTGCCAACTGCCAAATTGTGGTAGCTGTGTGTCTGCACCTTACTGAGGCGACAACAACCACCAGCAGGAGAATTCGTTGTGCAGAAGGAAAAAACAACAATCAGATTTTTAACAAACTGATTTCTATTTGTGCTTACCAGGTAAAACGAACAGCCCTGGTATCTATATATGCTTTCACACAGCATACACACAATTTCCATGGCCTGTTCCACCTACATCCATCTAGAAGACCCAGGCCTTTTCTTTCTCATACAGATTTCACTACAGACATCTGGCTTTATTTATGTTTGGTCTCAGTTCAGGCCTGCCCAATTCAGATATGGGCAGGCATTCAACCTGAAGCTGCTCCTAAAAAAAGAAAATATGAAGAAGCTTCAGCAGGTACAGGATTGTCTTGCTTCTGTATTACTCATTAGTCTTCTTTGAAAGCATATTCTTCATGATATACACTGGCCTCCAGTTTGTAGACAGAATTCAGAGTTATTTTTAATACCCATGGCCTACAGGCAAAGGCCATAGAGCAAGGAAGGAAAATACTATTTTTAATGGCTTGTAAAGTTTCTTGTATAGTTATGGATGCAATCAAAGCTCATTTAAATTGTAAACTGCCTTAACAACACCACTGAGTTGTAAATAACACATCCTTGTTAGAACTAATTGTTTTTATTATTTTATCCATGATATCACTAATTGCAATAAATAGAATGCTTATGAACGTATTTTGATGTCTATAGTTTCATTAAAGTTCTTACATGCTCTTTTTTCCTACTGACTTATGCTACATTTCATAGAACAGTACAAGCACATCCACAGCACAGTGCATCTTTGTTTTCGTGCTAATTCACTACTGCTGTGAGGTGCTGGCTGCCAGCCTTGGAAACTGAAATCTTCTGTTCATCCAGAAAATACTATGCAGAAAGCAATAGCACAAGCTTACACACATACCCCTGCCAGTATCCTTAAGCCCTGATTTGAAGAGTCATCTCCAGTACTGAAAGGATGATCTTCGCAGTCATTTCATTATTGGCTTCTACTAATGCTGAAGTTGCCAAATTTCACTCATAGCCTTGAGGGACACTATCCAGGTCTGGAGAAAAGTTCAGATTTTACCTCTTCCTTGTTTTCTTCTTTTTCCAGGCCAGACCATCTGCTCCTTAGTTCACTCTCTGACCTCTCCAGCTGTGGGGAACATGCTTACTGTTGGCGTGCTTTTTACCATCCACTTTATGGTCAGCAGAATCTGCCACTCCCACCACACATAGTGAAAGCAGAACAGTGGTTATGTTTGTTCAGTTGCCAGTTGAATCCCCATTGCAGTCATCGTTTTCAAGGCATAGCCTAGGGTTACTACACAGCATAAGTGGCAGACAGCTGTAGTTACACACACCTGCAGAGCTGTCAGAACTTAAAAAATTAACCTTTTACACTGCCCACTTCCTCTACCTACTTATTTGTTTCCTAACCTTTTACTTTGCTTTTTTGGCCACCTTACATAACTTCTTCACAACTTTGATCATCATTTCTAATCCTAGTTTCTCGCTTTGTGCCAGAGACTCTAATGAATTCCTTGAGACGAACCAGTTTCATCCATAAGGAGGAAAGCAGAGAACTGTTTGCAATAGTCTCCGTTTGTTCTTGTCTCGAACAGGACCGTCAACACAGTGAGTAGCCCCAGTAGAAAGAAATAACTCATTCTGCACTAGATGCACCCACCTGACAGCTTCTACAGGAGCAGGCCAATCCTGCAATGGAATAACATCTTTCCTGTATGACAGAATGATGTTCAAAAAACAGGCTTTCCAAAACAGGATCAGCAACAGCTTGAGGAGCTGGTTGCTGGTTTGCTAGTATGCAATCACCGCACATATTTGGTGTTGAAGCTCCCAAGAGCTAGTTTGCACTTCCTATCTAGGACAAGGATAAGGTAAGGACTGTGTAAGTAGTAAAAGTTCAATGTGGACGTTGCTACTGGCAGACCCCTATTAGCATGTTTCCAGAAAAAGAGGAAAAATTTACCTTAGACTAACAGGATGTAGCAGGAGAAGGGGTGGTATTTCTAAACTATATATACAACTGAGTTGTTGGAAGCAGCATGGAAGACATAGCCAAGATTCTCCTGTTAGTAAATCAAAGCGGGAATACACTCCTGTATATGGACTAATTTAAGTATTCTCAGTAGTGTTCACGTGCAGATAATAGTATCTCCTGAGGTCCCTTACAGTCTTAATTATCCTGGAAGCCAGATCTCCTGCAGAAGGGAGACTACAACACTGTGATTCAGAATCACCACTGCTTTCTTTGTAGCCAAAGAGCATGGTAATGGTCACACTGGGCTATTTTGGAAGCCAGGAATTGTGATGGAAGTATCTAATTATCAAGAGCAAGCAATACTGAACATGCAGATCAAACAAATAAAAAGCTGATCTAATTCTGCAACAACACCCTCGCTATGAACCTTTTTCTGACAAACAGTTATGTATTTCTTTGTACTCTCCAATACAGTTTTCCCAATTATCCCACCAAATATCACTTTTCTGAAAAGATACGCGTTATAACCAAGAGCTATAACTAAAGATGAAAGCTCAAAGAACTTTCTAAATAGCATACATTATTTTCATCAAAATGCAACCAAAATTAATTCATTAAATAATAAATACAACACAGTGTCTTATAGTGATCTCCAGTCAAAGAAGAATCCATACACAGTCTGAATCAAGGGTCTAATATTCCTTCAGGCCCTTCATTCCTCATCAACACAATACAGTAAATACCTCCTAATTAATGCTGTGCTAATTTGTTATCTATAAATTGAGTGTTGCAACTGATACATACGAGTAGAGATTAGGGTACAATACCTGTCCAAAGTTAATAACACTGTTTCATTCATTTCAGGTATATCATCAGCTTTAACAGTAATGTTGATTGTAGTATCACTTTGTCCAGATAAGAAAACAATGGAGCCATTAAAAGGACTTATATCATCATGTGTTACTGCCTTTTGATTGAGACCAGTGGGTTTCAAACTCCAAAACACAGTTGCTTGACCATCAGTCCCATCTCGATGCAATGCAATGGAAACCTATGAAACACACGAGTCTCTTGTGACTTGTAAAACTAGATGCAAAAACAATTACCTCCTTTCAAATTAATATTGGAATATGAGCTTCAAAACGTTGAGCTTGTTTTTTCACTCGTACCTACGTATAAGATATGAAATCAAAGAGGTTATATCCACAAAAGTATATACTGAATCTTATCCTTTTAACCATTTATCAGTTATATACTTAAACAGTGGAGATGACAGATTATTAGTATCACAAATCACTAAGAAACCACAAACACAAAAAGCCTTGTATGACAGATTTAATCGGTACCTATCTCATCAAGACACAACCTAGGTTTTAAATATAACTACCCTAATTTTAATCTGGTTGTTGTACTACAACAGTGCCAACCTGTACTCTGCTTAAGTTTTAACTCTGCTTAAGTTTTAAGCAGTTTTAATCTGAGAATGAAAAACAAGTTATCTGATTGAGGACTTGTGGGAAGATTTCAGTGAAGACAACTGGGGAAAAAAGGGAAAATGTATGAAAAAACATTTAAAAAAACGTTTCTCCAGCTGGGACTAAAGCACTCAGATGGATGGCAATGCTTTTGAAAATGCTTCTTTGCGTTCTCAGAAACCTAAAAAGCATAATTGTTTGTAAATGCACCCAGGAAGCCAAATTATATGTTCAAATGTAAGTAAGTTCAGCTAGAAGATACACAGACATTTCCATGAAACAGAAGAGCGGTATCAGTCCTACTTCACATTACTACCTTTGCAGTTGGTGAGAGAGATTAAAACTGTCTGCAGCATCTTTTGTTCTGTGTGAGCATCAAGACCTAACCAGTTTTAGATGCTGACAGAGAAAGCAAAGATCAAACTCACTTTTCTGATAATGACTGACGCATCATTTCAAACCTTAGTTTTACAAGCACTTTCTTCTCCTTTTTTTTTTTTTTTAAAGCTGAGGAACATTTGGGATCAGGAAGGATTTTACTAACATTAACTTTCAAATGTTATACTGAATATAGCAAACTTTGCTTTCTCCAAATAAATTTTCCATACTAAGGGACAATATAAAAAGATTTACTTACCACTGTAGCAGGGGAATCCTCTGGCTCAGAAAGAATAATTGGAAGATTGCTAATAAAGCCTATTTCTCCATTTGCAATATCTGGAGTAATCCTCAGAGAAATATATCGAATCTCACCTAATCTGGGACTCACAGGTGGGACTAGAGGAATTCTATTTGCCAGCTCAACTTTTTCCAGCTGTAAGAAAAAGTAAGAAAAAATTAAGAAATAAGAAGCCTTAGTACCAAATTGGAAAAATTCTGACATTTCAGAGTATGTTCAATATGGGGGGAGCAAAACATCTCCAGAACAATTTTTTCTTACTGGCAATATTGCTGTTAAAAAATTCGTAAGTAGATGTGTCAAAGAAAAGAAGTCAATACTGTTGAGCTTTGAATGGTATACCTCTCAGACAAATCATGTTCATGTACACAACTGGATGTACCTAGAGGCAGAATGAACCTTCTAAACTGGCTAATTCATTACTGAACCTATGAATAACAGTACTGATTTGACAAGTGGCCCAAGTTATTGTCCTAACTTTATTTTTTTGTGCCATGCATTGATAAAAATCTGCTGAAGTCACTGGAACCATAATAATTCACAGCCTCTGATGAAGCCAAAGAATGATCCAATCTTCTTTCTCACACAGCTTTAAGGACTTCTCTATTTATAATAACTAATACATTAGAATTGCATTTAAAATTGAAAATCAGTACAGTATGAAACACAGTAGTCTCCTCTCATGTTCCCATATTTCTGATGGTTTGTTGATACTAAGAAGAAATAGAAAAATGTTTACTCTTTCTTTGACTGGGATGTATCACTCATTAAACCCAGCAGCAGTACTGACATAGTACGGAAAGCAGGACTTGCCTGTTAAATATTTCTTTCAAATATAATTTATGCCATGCAATTCTGTCTACATCTGTCATTATAAGAAATGTTTCCATAACTGACTTGCACATACTTCTGCAAGCACTTCACTGCAGCGTGAACCCTCAATGACAACCACCTTTAACTCCCACAAGGATGTTTTCTGCTTGCAGTTATCAGATGTTATCAAACAGTAAGGTTTGATTGGAGTGGAGGGCAAAGTGGCCTCATTTAAATCCATACAGTGATCACAAATCACCATTTCAACTGAGGATTTTTAAAGTCCTTCAATTCTTAAAACCAATCTATATAAAATACTTAGGCTGTACCATACTTTTTTGCACCCTTGTTTGAGTAACGCACAAAAAATATTCATGCATATTTTATTTGATGATAGATAGAACTGTTTTACAAATACTGTATTCAGTAACTGATTCTCAACCACACCAGTTATTTATTGAGAATCTGAGGAACAGATGGGGACTGTTTGTTTCACTTGTTTTCTAAACTATCTTTAAGAGTCAGCCCAGATCCTGCAACTAGCAGTATGCAGGTGGACCACTGTGCAGTTGTTAGCTCAGTAAAGCTTCTGAAATATTACACAGCTGAAACAATTCACTTTGTTAAGTGCTTCTGATCCTGGACAGTAACTTTGAGATAAAAACAGTAATTAAGGAAGAAGAAAGGTTGGGGTTTTTTTTCATCCAGCGTTTCCTCAGAAAACAAATCAGTTCATGAGGAGAAAAGAATGCATTGTGCATTGAATAATAATGATGAATAGTTTATCAAATTAGTTAATCTTCCTGTCCATACCAAAAACGTCAGACTACAGTAGGTTATTTAATTGAAGATGTCACTGAAGAATGTTAATCTTACTTTTCTAGTTCTTCTATACACTCTCTAGTTGTGTTTAAGCTTCGTTTCCTCCTCCACTCCTCCTCCCCTGATTCCTGAGCTGGTCCTTTATTGTGCCTAGTACAAACTCTGTAATCTTCTCATTCCAAACATGTTCACTGAGATTATCATTTATTCACAAGGTAGAAGGATTGTCATAGCGATAAATAGGGGCATTTTTCTTCCTTCTCTACGAGTTTCTAAATTAATTTTCTATGCTGGAAAGCCCCTCTGATTTTGTTTATTCAAACAAAAAGATTTTTATGGTTCATGGAGAAAGTACAGAACACTCACCACCCCACTCCCCCCCAACCCCCCTGCCTCCCTGGAAGCCGCAGTTTGAAAAGCCGGGCAAAGTGCCTGCATTCTGAAATACTTGTCATGTACGTGTCTTGTCCATAGTCCACCTTGCCATGTTTTCTATAATGTATTATTTAAAAAGGGCTTGGAATTAAATATTTCGATTCTTCTGTAGATCTTTCAGATCCTGTGCAGATGTAAAACATAACAACCTAGTCTAGTACCTCAGAACACAATTCCCTGTCTAACTGTGAATGCGTACTAGTAAAACAGTAACACAATTCTGGCAAGAATTTTTTTTCTCTTTTTTTTGTTCTTTTTTTTTTAAGAGAATGTGGGGAGAAGGAGGTAGAGGGAAGAAATCTTTTCAAGGTCCCAGAAGTAATTAATACATCTTTAGTAGTTAAAGACAAAACCTGGCAAATTCTAAATCTATGGATTTTATATCAATATCTTCATTTAAAAACTCTAAAGACATCTGACTTAAAATTAAAAAATTAAAAGGAACTAAGAAATGCCTCTAAAGCAACTAAGAAATGTGTCTCCGATTGGTGCTTTGGATGTGCCAAGTCATCCCTTTGTGTACCAAGATCGCTACCTGGGCTCTTCATCCCAGAGGACCTGAGTGGCATAGTTAACTGCAGGAACTAGACATGACGGGGCAGTCTTAACTGCAGATGAGAAAAAAATCACAACAAATACTGATGACAATGCCCAGAATCTCCCACAGCCATATATCTGAACAATATCTTTTTAAAATGTAAGGAAACTTGGTTTTCTCCAGTGAAAAATGACAGCCCTCATTGGAAAGTGGAAATTCCACCTTTAAATATTTTTGCTGAAAATCCAGTTTTCTGTCAAAACCACAGTTTTACTGAAATTTTCTAGCCAGTTATAATTAGCAATGACAGAAGTTCCCTTCTTACAAATTCAGACAGAAAAAAAAAAAAAAAAAGAGGAAAAAAAACCAAAAGGGCAGCAAGGAACACTATACAGAAAAACTGGAAAAAAAATTTAAATTCTCTGGCCAATTTCATACATAAATGAAATAAAATACATGTTCAACTATTTAAAGTTTATATGTACTTGGTTGTAACTTCTAAAATTTGTCATGCTTCTGTAATTCAATTTTAAGAACCTTAATTTGGTTAAACTGAAAGCCAAGGGGTAGACTAAGAAACATACCTCAAAACGTAACTAACTTCTGCAACATTGATCTCAATTTGTTAAATTCCATTATTAATACCCGAATCCTCTTACAACAGTATTTTTTTTTTAAATGATGTAACTAGTAAATAATAATTAGCAATAGATTTCTTCATGGCATATTTATGGAAGCTGTCTCTAAATAAGAAAACTTTCCTTGCTGCAGAGCTAATAAATTCTTTCTTTTTTTCTTTTTTTTTTTTTTGTTTCTAAACAGGTAGGGTCATTTTAGTTAAATTAAATGGGAAGGAGCCACTACTAAATTATATCCTTTATATTACATGAGCTAAAAAAACCACCCCAAAACACAACTTAGATACCTGTATGAGGAAATGAGCACCATTTTGAAGAAATGCATCATTTCTTATTGGTATATTTAAAGTGTCTTGTGTTTTTCCTTCTGGAAACATGAGAATGCTTCTTCTAGACATATTTAGAATGCCATCTTTTGCTCTCTCAGGATCCAGAGCTCCAGCTGGAATATACAGTGCAGTATAAACCAGCTGCACATCTCCAACTGTTCCTCTCTCCCTTGCAAAACTCAAGGATAAAAAGCGTCCCATTGGATTGCTTTCAATCTTCTGATTCTCCAAAGGATAAAATTTTATTAGGCCATAAACATCATCACTGTCCTGAATGTAAAACAGAAGCTGTAAAACAGAAAACAGCATCACTCACTCCATGCTACTCTATGCCATAGTTTTCGTGCTTTCACAAAAACACATCCAGACTGTCACCATACATTTTTCTCCTTAGTGAACTGGCACTCAAGAAAGAAATCAGATTGACAGCCCCAAAGCGTTCTTTGTACACAAGCAGCACAACACCGACTGTGGCAACTTTCCCACTACACATCATCCATGTGCCAGAATGAGCTCTGAACAATGGATTTTTTGGTTCAGCAGCCAAAGTGAATAATTTAATAATGTTTCAGATCGTGAAAAATTTCATTTTATTCACCAAGTTCATTCCAACCATTTTTTGAGAAAGATAAAGTAGGGACTTGAGTCACAGAACTGTCAGCAATGCTAACCAGCCTTTATTTAACAGTTCAGAGGTCAGTCTTAATCGCCAACCCCTCCTCCTGAAGCTGTTACTCTGTGTAAGACATTCCAATAATCATTAAGACAGCAAGTGAGCAAGTGAAAATAACATTCCTGCCTTCTCTTAGCAAGCAGCCACTCAAGACAGCATTTATGCATTTCTTTGTATGCGGGGAATAATCTAAGATGAACGCTACCGTATTGAAAAGATCTGGCTTTGTGTACTATACTAACGCCAAAACTTTGGATATGGCTCTCTATACTAAGATTACATTCAGGATTAATTTGTTTGATTTATATTCAAGATCAAACCCTTTAGCCAGTTTGGCCAATCAATCAATGTTACCAAAACTGGTAAAATCCCTAATTATGACCTTCTCCAAAAGAATTTTAGAAGCAAACTTACCTCAGATGGTTCACTGACTTCTGCACCTCCCTGTATGGTATGAGCTAGGAGTTTCAGAAGATAGGGCTCTGCCTCTTCTGGTATATCATCATCAATAATGTTCAGAGGAAGCGTTACCAGCATCTGTCCTTGATCAAAACATATCTCCCCGGTCTCTGGGATGAGGTCTGCAGTCACAGGGGAGGGATCACTGCTATTTCGGATTATAACCCAGGTAATGGAAACATTTCCATGTGTTCCACCATTTCTTACAATTGTGATCCCTTCAAACCTATGGTTTTGAACGAAAATAAAAACCCACGATATAAAATTATAATTGATATTGGCTTGCTTAGTTATCAATTCCCTGATTTACACTGACTTCTGTGGAATAAATGTTAACTGCTGCAACTGCCATTTGAGTCAGAGCTTAAAGACTGTGAGATCTTAACACACAAGCAAGGCTTTTCTTAGAGTGCTTACGCATGAGCTCTCTATAACGTCTCTAAAAATATTTGTTTGAACTTATTTTGTTTACAGCGAGGAAGATGCTGAGAAGTAAAGATTTGGCATGTTATACATTTGTCTCGAGAAATATATGTCAAATTTCAGAGAACTATTTCCTGATTAACTTTCTACACCATTTTATAAACTACATCAAAATACAGTTGTCAGGCAAGAATGTTTAAATAATGATTCTGAATGAACTACTTGCCTCTGTACCGAAATATTAAATTATCAATATTTATGATACTGGAAATGTCATGTTTCCTGCACCTGAGAAGCACGTGACTACAACAAAAAGTCTGGGAGTCATGACTTAGAAAGATTTAGAAAGCAAGATTTATTTCTTTACTCTGCACAAGAAGGAAAGATGAATACTGAAGTGCTGGGCTCTACACACTGTAAAATATTCTTTCTAAATTGTTCATAGCATAATAGCTTGATGCATTACCTGTTTCTCAGGGGATGAACTACCATCAGTAGCTAGCAGCGGACATTTTTATTGAGACTGTCAATATTGTGTATCAGTCCTGCCTGTAAAATTTGTACACTGCTTTGATTTTAATCTCTCTGTCAAATTACAAATTTAACTTATTTTTAACTTTAAGGTAAGTACTTCATGGGAGACACTCAACAGCTTTTTTTTTTTTAACCAGAGACTGATTTTATATATAGTAAATGCAAAGATGTACCAGGGAAGGAAGCCATAAATCTGTTTCCCACTTGTATGAAGCAGTGTGTGGCAGCATCGTGACTTCATTGATCCTGCCTTTAGATTAAGGGTTTTTCAGTATTCTGATAATGTAAATAAATATTTGCAGTTTTCACATACAGTTCATAATTATTAAAATACTTCCTGTATAATTAGACATTCCCACTTCCTTGAATCCTTTGTAGATACAGCTGATAATAACACCACACTAAGTGACTTCTACATTGTGTTTTCAGTAGTGATTTTATAAACACCTTCAATGAAATCCTAAAGATGGTTAACAATGCCAAACAAATCTCTTAAACTGACTAGAGACTAGACTTGAAGATCTGTATTACCTTGAAACGTGGTCTTCATCAATAATAACAGTCTGAGCAAACAGGATACTGTTGATTGATAGCACTCCATAGGGTTTATCATTCGGTTGGATGGTGACGTGAACAACAGATGGATTAACCAAAACAGCATCTCCCTGCAAAGTGTCCTTAAGAAGTATAATCTGAAAGGTCTCAGCAATTTCTGGTATGGCATCATCAAGGATCTTAAATTTCATATACCTTTCATGAACTAGAGGTGGGAAAACAATAGCTGTATTTGGCTGTAGATCTAGGAAGTCTACGTTAAGCTGTGCATGTGCTGTTGAATTCCCAGTTACGATGGCGTAACTGACAGAGACTTCATCTTCATCAGGTCCAATTAATTGTCCACCGATGTCCTTACCACGAACCACTTGAATTGTTACCACATCAACTTCCTCAGGCACCATATAAGCACTCTGAACAAAATGCACAGGACTGTCATTTTTCTTAATATTAATCTGAACAGAATTTTTTGTGTTGTTGATTTCAGCCCCTCCCTCCACGCTCCTCAGACGAACAACAAACAACTCATCATTTTCAGGTATCTGGAAAAATAATATTAGCAACTGGGTGTAAGTCACATTTCAAATACATGCAGATCACTCTTACTGAGAAACTTGTTTTATATATTTTGCAGAAAAGGGAAATAATACAACCTTGACAGTACATTCCATATTAAAACAAACAGGAGAGAAGTCTTGCTTTTAACTTTGGCTGAAAATCCCTTCTCCACATCGAAAGTTTCCACTTTTTAAAACATACTTCTGTGCTCTGGCAATATGAAAAAGTGTGGAAAGCCAAACAAAAGCAAAACAAAAACCAGGTAAGAATCAGAAAAAGCTGAATCTTTCCAACTTGAGACTACAAGGGGATCCAACATCTACTTGTGGAAGCCACCTCTATTTGGAAACAGATTTTCCTCCCAGTTATTTAGATTTACATCTTTATTTTCTGATGTTGATACTGATTAACCTCTATGCACGCCTGAGATAATACAGGAACAATTAACAGACACAACCCACCTTGGCCCATCCTTTCCTATACACCTGGAAAAGGAACACTTCCTACATTCAGAGACACCCACATCCCCAGGGAAAACTTCTGTCACAGATCTGAGAAAGTGTCTCCTGGTGCTCAGCAATTGGCTTTGGCATTTCTACAAGATGGCTGTTCAAAATTACATTTTACTTTTAGCTATTTCTTCTCCAATAACTGGTGCAGCAGACAATAAAGAATGGCTTACAAACAGCAAATTACAGAACTTAGGGCTGAGAGTTTTGCTTTTGATTGCTACATTTTATTCCCCAAATCTTGATCTGCTAAACCTACTTAACTGAAAAAAAAAGGAGTATTTTCTTAACACATACAGGTAAAAAGTAAATCTTTAAAAACTATATGTATGATCTTTGCATCTCATCCTTGCTGTGGACTCCTGGAAGCTAGTATTATTTGCTTCTGAGAGGAATTCCAGGATAAAATTACTTATTTTTTGCTAATGGAAATACTGTCTTATAAAGTTAACAAATCCTTTTCATGCACTTGTGTTTACCGAGTTAAGAAAGTTCTGAAAAGCCTGCTGTCCAGTATTTCTTCTCTTTCATGCTCCTTTGATAATTGGCCACCCTCAGAACGTTTTCTAGGGCTAAGACATTGGCTATGCAACTGCCTTTATAGCTGATGCCAATTCTGTCCCTTGTTTTGCTCATAGCCCTTAAATTTGCATAATGTTGTTGACCGATAGAGGTTTTTTTGTCAACATGAGATCTAGAAGTATTCAGTCACCTCTCTCCTATACTGAGATACAACACAGATATTTTGCCTTATTAGAATAGATGCTACCTTATGTTTTGTTCAGTTCACTAATTAGTATAGCATCTTGCAACATAAAAATAAACATTTAAGAGACTGTCTAAATGTCTTGTTGTAGTTTACATCTTAGTATATCATATAAATGGGACATTCTGGAGTTCTTAATGGCATCATGATTGACCAATAAAAAATACCGTTAAACTTCAAAAACAACAGTATAAAGGATCTCCAGTGCTGCCTCACCTCTTTCATTTTCTCTTAACAAAGTTTCCATTATTCCTCACTAAAAAAGGAAATTTATACAATAAAAGTACTATAAATGTAATGGTGTGGAGATCAGATCTGCAGTCCCCTAACTTCCGTAGGAAAAGTACCACCCAATTCAGAAAAATACTTGTTTCATTGTTTTTTCCTAACTTCGGCTCCTAAAATCTCTGAGACCAGCATTGGATTCTTGTGAATTCCATCACCATCATCATCACCATAAATAAAGGGTTTTTATGCAAAATTAATCTTTCACGTATGCCTGTGAAAGTCTTTCACTGAGTAGACCAGCCACACCTGTATGGATCAACCTTTGAGAAACAGAACTTTCACAGCATTTCTTAGAGGAATAAAAAAACACCCCATCCTCCCAAAAAGCCTAAAGATTTCTTTCTGTGTATAAGTCACAGAAATATTACATCTAATCTGAAAGAGATGTTTCTATACACCAGTTTGACACAGTCTCTTAACATTGAAAATATCAGTACAGATGTGGAAGCCCACTTTCTATAACTAACAGAAATATCTGTTATTATCTGTTATAAATTAAAAAAAAACAAAACCAAACAACCCAAAAACAAAAACAGAAAAGAAAAATGAAAATCACAAATTGAAAAGTAGAATATGTTTTGATTACTGTGAAATAGAATGAAAGGTTCACAACATATAAATGGTTTTTTTTAAAGACCAATCTAAAAATTGAAAATTTTTAATTATCACCTAGTGTTCATGCTCTTCACAAGATTGATCGTTTCTTTTAGGAATCTTATCTATTTTTAGAAGTATTTTTTAAAATATGTTTCTACCCTGAAACATATCTACCTAAAAACATACAAACTTTTTCATTCTATCTTTTGTCTGTGAATATTCAATGTGTTATATTCTTTCTTTAGTGGCAGACAACATGTCTGCTCTTCACATGAATGAGAGCCAATCAAGTTAACAAAGAATAAACTGGATCCTTAAGCATTGTTAACTGAAGGCAGAGGAGCTGCACAGGCACCACTGAGGATGTACTCCACAATGCGTTACGTAAGCAATGTTATGATCAGGTTCCTTTTGCCTAAACAATTAATAAAGACAAAAAGGAGAGCCTGAGTTCATTATGCAAACATAACCTGGATTGGCAAGGCAGATAATTAGGGAAAAGCAGAGCACATTTCAAAAGAAATACAGAGAAGTTAAATATAGAAAGGACTGTCTAATAGATAAACCTAGATCTAGTTCAAGAACATCATCCTTGGCCATACAACAAGGACCTCGGTATTCCATCTGAAAAAAAAGTATAATATTATCCTGATTATTTATATACGTACTGCAGTAGCACCTAACAGGTCTAGTCAGAGCAGCCAGGATATGTTCAGAAACTAAAAATATTCACTGATGAGAATTACAAAGGTAGCATTAGAAGTAAAAATGAGAGCTCATAGATCCAAAACTTAACATCACTTTATTAAATAGAAGCACTTTTAACCTTATTTAAACCGGGCATTTTTGTGACTTACTACTCTAAGTCTCTCCAGAACAGCAGTTAACCTTCTACATATCCAAACCAAAAATGAAGTCGGGTTGTTCATACCTGATCATCAAGCACTGTTAAATTATACATCAGCATTGATCTCCCAGGGGTAAACGTAATATTTCCCCTAGCTGGACTTAAGTCTTCTTCAGCTGGGTTTGGTCCATCTTCTATCTGCAAACAATTGATTTTTACAATAAGAAATACATAAAACAGGAATACTAACCTAGGACACGTATAATAATCAATATACAGTGTGTGATATGCATAACAAATGACAGTCTATCGAGTCATGTCCTGCACACAGGCACACACATTTGGTTTTGAAAATGTCTTTTCAGGCAGATGGAATAAGTCAGAGTAACCACTCTGAAGAAATTACATGTTGCCAGAAAAAGAGGAAGAAAACTATTTCCGTGTAGGCCTATAAGGACTCTTTGGTATCTACTGATGCATAACTGACTCACATAACAGAAAGGATATTCATTCTAATTTAATTTAAAACACTAATATTTCATAGTAAGTTCCAAAACAAAATAATAGCAGTTACTGGCTTGGTGTCCTCTCTATCTTGACTTGTGAGATTAAGGATATTACATTTAATAGTGAAACCTAAAAGACTAGGAAGCTACTCAGAAGCAATATGGGGATTTTTCTTTCAGAAAATCTTGTAAATTTTTTTCCAACATATGTATATCAGCTACGCTGTGAGATGGAGCTGATTAACTGTGCAGATAGTAAAACTTATTGGACCTTAAAACAAATAGATCTGCAATAAATTACACAGAGAATCTCATTCTGTACTTTAACTATACATGCTACATTTAGTATGCAATAAAATCCAATACAAATCTTTTCAGATTTTGACAGGTCTAGATTATACCCTGGCATAAGACCAGACAAATGATAAAGAAATACACATATGAAAGCATTTATGTACAAAGTATGTAATAGAATCTGAGCTAGATAAGAAAAAAAAAAAATAGGGGCAATAACTGTATCACATTCAAATCAAGTACATAAATAACAGCCTAAATATTCAACATGAGTGGTTTAGTTTCTGGGGATTCAAACTGCCGTCTTACAGATACAGAATTTCACTAAATACTGAGCTCTCATACGTATGTGTTCAAAGTTGGCACAAGCATTAAAGACTCACTCAGATGTTTATTTGTAAAATATAGATAAATTTGAAGAAATATTAAATAAGACATTTCTTACACACTTAATACACATTGTTTTCTAGTAATACCAACTAATGCTGCCTCAAATATCTTCCTAAATGAGAAAGAATGCTGTTTTCTCTAATATCTCTTAACATCCTCAAAATGAACAGTCAGATAATTACAATATTTTCCACTTGGCAGGTAATGTCTTTCCATTTTATGAAACAGATTTAACAAACGTAGACCTAGGTATTTTTCCCTCTTCCACTTTTAGAAACACTTTCATAAGTTATAGCCTCACAGTTTCATCCAACAGACTAAGGTATGAAGCCTTTTCGATAAACTCACCTCAAAATTTACGATGACCATCCCGTAGGTCCCCCTCTCCCTAATTAGAGTGAGAGGCACAAATTCATTTCTGCCCCTGGGCTCATTCACCTCGATTAAGGCAGACTAATGAGGAAGAAAAGGGACAGGCAATCAGGCACAGATCAAATATAACAGCAGAAGGAAGAAACTGTTACCATAGAAATACCAAACTCCCACAGACAAGTTAATCCAATCTGCAAACCAGTCCCCTGATGGCATACATTTCCTAGCCAACAATTATTTCAGCTAATAAAAAGCTTGAAAGATTTCAGATAAAAAAAATTATCATAACTTATGCAAGTAGGGTGAGAGTTGTTTTGTAAATTAACATAGTCAATACACACAAAGCACTGGCATATTAGCACTGGTATTTGTAGGATCTCCTAACGCTGTTAATTATAGGTTTTCTCCATTAAAAAGTCATTTATTAGATAGCTAGCTGTAAATGGACTCTGTTTGTCAAAATGTTGTAGGTGAAAGATTTCAAAGAATTACACTAATACAGGGACCAGCACGGTTTAGTACTGTGGTGCTAAAAACGTCTCATGTTCTTGTGCTTTTTTCAAGGAAGTCCTCTACAAAAATTGTATCACCATAATGCTGGCAATAAGGCATAGCTTCTGTTTCTTCTACAACCTCTGTATTACTGCAGATATCCTCCACACCACTAGAGTCACAGCAGTGTCTTATCACCAAAGGTGTTATTCAACACATATACCATGGTAGTGTTCTCTCAGCTTGAAAGCCAAGTATAAAATTGCTAACTAAAGATAGGAAAACGTAAATATTCTCAAGACTTCCAAATCACATCTTTTACTCCTCACTTCTTCCATACTGTATTAACACCTTGACTTATAGATGAAGGGCAGCAAGACTGAACAATTTTCTTGCAGTTTTATATTTAAGATGAGCAGCATAGATATTCACCCATGCGTGAGGGTCTCAGGCTACATCTCAACACCTAGAAGCATATAGAAGTATTAAAGCTGTATATATCTATGAATTACATACATATGTATGCATTACCTCTAGAGATGTTTTCAAAGATGTAACTCAGCACTAGTTTTCAAGGGATTCAGTTGAACAACTAACCAGCATCTTTGAAAATTTCACCTTTGTGCTTTCTAAAATTTTCACATATACCATATAAAAAGCCATACCATGTTAAAAGAAATTATTCCAAAGGCATTGTCATTTGATAAGATTGTTACAGTGACAAATTTGGGTGAGCCAAGCTTTATCCTTGCAGATGGTTTCTAAAATTAACAAAACAAAATAAGGTATTAAACATGGTGATGGGCAAAAAATACACATTTTGATTTTACTGTCTTTTAAGAGTAAGTATTAGCCAATTATAAAGTGTAGATGTCTTTATTATTCATTACAATGGAAATTATCTAAAGCAACAGAATGCACCAAAATAATTCTTAATTACTGAGGAAACACACTCTATACAGTCAACAACAAAGTGCTTGAAACAAACTTTGTAAATGATTAATCACAGTTTGGCAATCTATTAACAACACCATAGCAAGAGGGAACCAGGTATCAAGCATGTAGCACTGCCAGGAACTCCCAAGCTGTTCTTTTTTTCCTAATATTTGTATAAAACTGAAACTT
The DNA here is from genome assembly GCA_017639485.1 of Pluvialis apricaria. Taxonomy (NCBI): domain Eukaryota; kingdom Metazoa; phylum Chordata; class Aves; order Charadriiformes; family Charadriidae; genus Pluvialis; species Pluvialis apricaria. Next base: position 83,849,738 of record CM030044.1, on the reverse strand, counting down.
TGAAGCTGTTATATTGAGATACCAGCTAAAGGAAACAAATCTTTACAGTGTTGTAAGAATGAGCTACTACATTTACAACTCAAAGGAAGATGGAAGGGAAAATGTGCATTTTTATATTGACTGCAAACATTCCCTGGAATGTGTAATAATTGGCAATAAACCACAAAATTTATCTTTACTGAACTGACATCAAACTTAGTCATGAACTGTTACCTAAAAAAAAAAAAAGGAACATGAACTACTCTCCTATAGCACGACTCTCACAAGACAGAACAATACCACAAAACTTACTGATAAGTATTTAAAAAAATGTTTGTTTTCAGGTAAATCTCGTTTACCCTCTGCTTCCAGAGGACTGGAAGTCATCCTCTCTCTTTTGCTACTTCCACCCTCTCTTCCAGGTACGGTCTATGCAGGAAAAGAGGAAAGGGGGACAGCCTCTTCGCAATGTAACTCTTCTGGGCTCTAGTACACCTCCAAATGTCCACAGCCAAATGCAGTGCCCGCTGAAGGTCCAGACTGTGTCAATACTGCACAGCAACACCCCACGGAGACACCCGCAGGAATGGCACAACCTCCCAAAGAGCAGTAAGCACCGTTCTGGCTACTCTCCAAATTTTAGTTCTCACCTATTAGGATTCAGCCTCACAAGCAGTACGACTACACTGAAATCTATGGAGTACCATTAATTTATGTCAGATTACCCACTGTTTTCTGGGGAACAGATAAGTTGAACAACTGAGACTTACTGGTAGTGTCAAGTGAAATGTGAATGTCTCATCAGCCTCTGGAAGATCATCATCACACACAGATATATACACTGTTCGGTTTGTTTCTGTATCGGGTATAAATGCAGCTGCATATGTGTCAAAAAAGTCTCCTGTGTTTTCTCCATCAATCTGCAATAAATACACAATTGAATTCCACCTCCTTCTTCCTCCACTGTCTTCCACAATATTATTCTGGACTCATTTAACAGATTTCATACAATTTTCTTTGCACATAATTCTTCCCACAATTTCATACGGTTTCATAACCTGTCATACAGTTAATTTCTGGACAGAAGGTATAGATAATATCCCTTTGTATCCATGCTGAGTAACCAGGAAACAAAAACAAACAAAACAAACACTACACTTTATTCAGAACCATTTATGCCTTCCTTCCTTGCAACTGGGTATCTTTTGCATAATGCACCACATAACCAGTTTTTTTAATGGAAAAGCTATTCCCAGTACAGATCTGTATACCTCATAATACCCTACCTGAGTTAAACTTACCTTCAGAGTGAACTACCCTCTGCCCTCCTGTCTCAATCTAGGAACTAGAAGGAGCCTAGGCGTTTAACCTAGATTATCATTTTAATTGCCAAAGTTGGCAAGAGCAATTCTTCTATCATGAACAGCCCTGCTTTCATTTCAGTCAACAAAAGAAAATCTCCCTGATTCTGCTGTAAGTAAGGTGGTTAGAGGAGAGATTACAAAGGCAGCAGTCTCAAGACTAAGGTTAAGTTTACAGCTGGAAGCTGAGGCTAAATGGAGAGAAGCAACTGAACCAGCACAGCTGCCACACCTGAACCGACCATCCTTACAGGCAGCGAAGGTTCAAATGAACCATTGCGAAAAAAGCTATTCTTCATTCAAGTGGTGTTCCCCAGGGGTCAGTACTGGGTCCAGTCCTGTTCAATATATTCCTCAATGAACTGGATGAAGGGATGGAGTGTACCAGCAGCAAGTTTGCTGATGACACAGAACTGGGAGGGGTGGCTGACACGCTGGAAGGCTGTGCCACCATACAGCATGACCTGGACAGGCTGGAGAGTTGGGCAGAAAAAAACCTGATGAGGTTCAATAAAGGCAAGTGTAGGGTACTGCATCTGGGGAGGAATAACCCCATGCATCAGTACAGGTTGGGGGCTGACCTCCTGGAGAGCAGCTGTGTGGAAAGGGACCTGGGAGTCCTGGTGGACAACAGGATGACCATGAGCCAGCAATGTGCCCTGGTGGCCAAGAAGGCCAATGGCATCCTGGGGTGCATCAAGAAGAGTGTGGCCAGCAGGTCGAAGGAGGTCATCCTCCCCCTCTACTCTGCCCTGGGGAGGCTGCATCTGGAGTACTGTGTCCAGTTCTGGGCTCCTCGGGTCAAGAAGGACGGGGAACTGCTGGAGAGGGTCCACCAGAGGGCTACGAAGATGATGAGGGGTTTGGAGCATCTCTCTTATGAGGAAAGGCTGAGGGACTTGGGGTTTTGTAGTCTGCAGAAGACTGAGGGGGGACCTTATCAATGCTTATAAATACCTAAAGGGAGGGTGCCAGGGGGATGGGAACAGTCTGTTTTCAGTGGTGCCCAGTGACAGGACAAGAGGTAATGGGCACAGACTTGAATGTAGGAAGTTCCATCTAAACATGAGGAGGGACTTCTTTACTTTGAGGCTGCCCAGAGAGGTTGTGGAGTCTCTGACTCTGGAGACATTCAAAACCAGCCTGGACGCTGTCCTGTGCAACCTACTCTTGGTGAACCTGCTTTGGCAGGGAAGTTGGACTGGATGATCTCCAGAGGTTCCTTCTGACTCCTGTCATTCTATCATTCTATGACTCTGTTTGAGAAGAGTGACACTAGAAGTTCAGTGAAGAGGAAATGAAGTATGGAAGGTATTTTTGTGGCTGTCACCCATCATTCAACATACTGGCAACTACATTTGATGTATCTGAGCCAACACTAGACTTACCAAAAATGTCTTACAAAAGCAAGCTATAAGCATCTTCTTAAAAAGTGCTCAAAATATTCATGTTAGAAACAAAATCTGGAATTTCAGGTCCTTAAGAAGGAAACTAAGTTACTATGCTTGTTATATCAGTAAAGAACACTAGGTTCAATGTACAATCACATTTCCTCAAGGTTTTCTCCTCAGACGTTAATAAAGTGTGAAATCCCTACAGATCAATTTCTATTCCTTGTAATTTCTAAGACATATATTTTTCATAATTATTTACAGGACAATAAAACATTGTGCAGGAACACAGATAGTTTCTTTTGCCTGCAGACTGCAGAAATTTGTAAGCAGTACATCTCTGATACACTGCTGTGTTCCCATGTGGTACTCATACCGCATAGCATCTTACTCCATACACATATGGTATAACACACTCTAAGGGGAACTAACTTTTAAAGGGAATACAATCGAGATCATAGCTAATAACAGCTAAAAAATAAAGGAAATAATGTAAAAATACTAACTCTGATCTCTTAATGAATTGACCAATATAATTTTTAAAATTCCTATGGAAATCTGACTCAAAAGGTGGAGTAGCTATCTAACTGCTAACCAGTATTATTTAACATTTTTGTTGGTGACATGGACAGTGGGATAGAGTGCACCCTCAGCAAGTTTGCTGATGACACCAAGCTGTGTGGAGCAGTCCACATGCTGGAGCGGGGGGATGCCATCCAGCGGGACCTGGACAGGCTGGAGAGGTGGGCCCATGCAAACCTCATGAAGTTCAACAAGACCAAGTGCAAGGTCCTACATCTGGGTCGGGGCAATCCCAAGCACAAATACAGGCTGGGTGGAGAATGGATTAAGAGCAGCCCTGAGGAGAAGGACTTGAAGCTGTTGGTTGATGAGAAGCTCAACATGAGTCAGCTCAACAACACGTGATTGCAGCCCAGAAGGCCAACTGCATCCTGGGCTGCATCAAAAGCAGCGTGGCCAGCAGGGTGAGGGAGGGGATTCTGCCCCTCTACTCCGCTCTGGGGAGACCCCACCTGCAATACTGCCTCCAGCTCTGGAGCCCTCAACATAAGAAGGGCATGGGCCTGTTGGGAGTGGGTCCAGAGGAGGCCATGAAGATGATCAGAGCTGGAGCACCTCTGCTGTGAGGACAGGCTGAGAGAGTTGGCGGTGTTCACCCTGGAGAAGAGGCAGCTCCGGGGAGACCTTAGAGCTGCCTTCCAGTATCTGAAGGGGGCCTACAGGAGAACTGGAGATGGACTTTTTAGAAGGGCATGTAGTGACAGCATGAGGGGGAATGGCTTCAAACTGGAAAAGTGGAGATTTAGATGAGATATTAGGAAAAAAAATTTCAGTATGAGGGTGGTGAGCCCCTGGCCCAGGTTGCCCAGAGAAGCTGTGACTGCACCATCCCTGGAGGTGTTCAAGGCCAGGTTGGACGGGGCTTGGAGCAACCTGGTCTGGTGGGAGGCGTCCCTGCCTATGGCAGGGGGGTTGGCACTAGATGATCTTTACGGTCCCTTCCAATCTAAACCATTCTTTGATTCTAGGATTCTATGAATTGCAGGTTCTAAAATAATCTGGAAAAGGGAAAATTGCTATATATCCACACCTTCAGTATGAACTCACAGCCACAATCAAAATCAAATCAGCATATCAGTTTGGACTTCTACCTGAGCTGGACCCTTGAGGAGATGTTTATACCGTTATGTTGAAACCATTGATGCAGCCAGCAGAAATTTACTGAGTTACAGAAACCGGGTGTTGCTTCTTCAAATTGAAGCATTGTCCTGGTGAAATATCACTCTCCTTCTCACTGGCTTGATAAAAACACAGGCAATGTTCAAAACTTCAGAAAGATATTAATATTTACTGAGAATATAACTGGCATAGTTTCTTACCGACACAATTGCTGTGATGTTAGCAGGCTTCCCTGTCCTCTCAATTACAAGACGTATAACAGTTGTACTTGTTTCATTAACTACAAATTCTGTTTGCCCACTGAACTTCACTTCTGTTTCTCCAGATGTGAAAGGAATGAACAATGCTAAAAGCAAATAAACTAATAAAGAAGCAGAGGGCATCCCTATAGAAAAAGAAAAGAATAATTAAAAATAAATTTCAAATCTAAAATATATAAAACATTCCTGGTCTACCTTACCAACCCAGTCAACCCTTCCCAACCCTACAAATACTATGGTTTTCTTGTGAGCTTCAGAAATGAGATGAAAACATGCACAGGTCTCAGCTATACTCAAGTCAGATAATGCAGTTATCATCTACATCTAATTCTATTGTCATAATTTTCATCTATTGATTTTCTAGACAGTATTTACCAACTTTTTTCAAGTGGAGGAATAAGCATCCTCTTTTAAGAAAAAAACAATGGCATTGCCACAGCAGTTATAATTTCCAACCAACAAAAAAATTAGCTTAAAGGTCGACAGTTCTATTTCCACTTTCTTTGCTCTCTTGATTCTCTTTAGAAATAAATGTGAATTGGCAGGAAGGGTGAAGGGCTGGACGTTTGCAGTCATCTCATACACCATCTTCTGACATCTTATAGACCATGAAATGTTCTTAAACATTGGCATATTTACTTGAGATTCTTTTCACTGCTTCTCCTATCCCATGATTCTTTCATGTTTTCTTGTGACGGAGAATCACTGTGGCACATTTTAATGCCATTGTAACATTTGTACAGCCAGACCTTTATTTTTATTTGTTTCTGCACAATGTCTAGTTTTCTTTTCTGTCAGGATAAGACAACTTAAACCTAAAGTGGTTTATTTCTCTTGCATCAGAGTCCGGTTATGCAATGTAAAATACAAGTTTAAGTTCCAGTGAAGTCATCAGGTGTTGCTACTGTGAAAGATGCATTTTTAAGAGGCTCTGGCACAACAAATTGGAAACAGCTGCTATGTTATGCAGAGGCTCATACTGTACAGAGCTGACCAGAAACGAAAACTTGGACATCTGTCATAAGGATCCACGCAATTTTTGAACAAACCAGGAGAAAAAAGTTGTGCTCTAAACACCAAAAAGCATTACAGCATGGATCTTTAATGGGATTACTTCTTTCAACAAGTTTCTTTTAATCTGTAGTCACTATTTTATAATGTTACTTTTAAAAATTTCTGTCCAAAAGATACAAGCAAAATTTGTGTAATTACACATCTAAATAAAACACCACTTTGCTTAAAATTATGCTTCCAAGTGCTATGCTTATCAGACAAACCTGGTCAATGACGGTTGCATAAACTGTGCAGAACATATCATATTCGTATTTGCATATCAATAACATTTAAGCTCAGCCACTTTTGCAAAGCACTTATTTTCATTATTTATGAGTGACAGTGAACGAATATTCAGTCACTGAAATAGAAAATGTCATGCGTATATTGAAGTGTATTTTTGTGAAGTGTGTGTCAAATTTGTAATCAGAATATATTTGTGGTTCAGCGCAGACTCTGACTGTTTTACGCTCACAGTCAGGTAGTTTTAATCTTGCACTGAACAGAGAATTAGACAGCCTTCAGACAACTAAAATTAACACAGCCTCGGAAAGATTTCAAGACTTTGATTCTTCTGACAATAAACTCTGTTTGGGCAAGGGTCAACTTTATGTTGTCAGGACTTGAAAGAAACGGCTTTCAGGCAAGTTAAAGAACAAAAATTATCCACAGACATGACACATTAAATAACTGAGTTGTAAGTACAGTCCAGAAAACTATCGGTGTCTCTCAGAATTCCTACAAGCAAAGACTGGTGAGGTGACAAAATTAGTTAATTTTAATCACTGGTAATAAAACATTCACCTAGTTCTCCTGAACATCACAGAGGGGACAGGCGAGCAATGAAAGTAAGTGCAAAAAATCAGGACTAACGTTTTTCCCTACAAAAACAACTATCCATGTTACAACCTATTTGAACAGTGTTTCGTTATTTCCAGCAAAAATGTGACACAGCAAAAGAATGTTTCTGCAGAACTTCACATTGCTATGAACTTTTATTACCACAAACACAGTCCTTCAAGACATCCATGGGTTTTATTGAGAATACAACGCGTAACAGACTTTCAGGAACAATGCTTGATTCCTATGTATCTACGTGTTTCGTAGTTCCAGTGTAGAAAAAGCTTACAGTTGGAAGCAAAGCTAAAACACATACATCTAAAACCCCTGGGTTTTAAAACTATCAGCATTGCCAAAGCTGACTGTATTAACTTGCAAAATGTTTTCGTTGTTTTTATGTGGAACTGCTCTGAAAAGTACAAACCTTCAAGCAGGAAAGAGAACAGTTGTCTAACCTTTGTAAACTCTGAGACAATTACACTGTCTGCAGATGCAGGCATCATCCATACTAAACTGAGGAATTTGTTGACCTTTTAGCTTCAGCTGTTACTTTGTCACAGACTTCGCAAATATCTTCCCACGGTACATGCTTCTAGTAAATAATACTGAAAACATGATCCTTGAGGGCAAGATTACAAAGTTTAGAATTACGTGAATTCTATTACTTCTACTAGAGAGCATTCTAAAACTATAGGATTACTCCTGTGGAACAAGAGAGGTTTCACAATCATAATATCAATTATTTATCTGCTGTGTATTCTTTCTTGTTACATTATTTGTACTAAGACTTACTTTGCACAGTCTGCCAAAAGTAGTTTCTATTTTGTTTATATAAACTCAACTCTGAAAATCATGATTATTTGTAAAAATTGTTGTGATATAGTAAAAATAACATAAATCAAGACTTAAGAGAATGCAGAACAAATTTATTCAAATAGCCGAAAAGATAGTATAGGTCACAGTATTTTACTTTATTAAATATGAATTCACTTTGTACACTAAATTCTAACATAAATTTATATGAGACCATAACTTGTTCCTTATTAAATGCATTGCATAAAGTTCAGCAGAAGCCTTTGCAAGATTAGGGATTAAAAGACGACTCTTCCCCACCTCCCTCACTCCACACTCACACAACCACTGGTGAGGTTAATTTTTATTTCTTTCAAACGAAGCTGAAACTCTAGTCTTTGTTCGCTGCTAAATTTTGGTAAACTATGCGTTTGGTGCATCAAATACTTCCTTCTGCTTCAGCTAAATACTGAGTTCCGTTCTCTCATCTAGGATATTCAGTCAGGCTTTAAAACGGATTAATGACTCAGTCATTTAAATGTTTTTAAAACAACAACAAGCAATGGGATGTTCTACATCTTCAGAGTATATACAAGTCAATGAACCAACTATTCCATTACTATGTTCTGACTAAAGCCATTTCAAACAATGATTTGTATTATCAGTGTTAGTTTATAGCAATGCTGCATACTGAGGCCTAGATGATGTTTGTAAAGGGTTCATACTAAAAGTTTCTGGCGTGAAAACCCAAAGAAAGTACCTCTCAAAAAATATCTACACATTTTAATAGTATTAAAGAATCTTAAGAGTCTAAAAAATCACATTCTTTGACTATATAATTAAAAAAAATAAAGAAATTATTATTAATAATAAATAATAATAATAAAGATATATATATGTATATATATAAAGAATAAAAATAATAAATAATAATAAAGAAATAAAGAAATTTACCCTGTCAACCATTACAGAAACCCAACAGGCAGCCAGAGCCACTGGTGTAGAGAAACCGTACTCCTCTCCCCAACCGGCTGAACAGGGTAGCTTAGAGGAAAGGGGACAATGGCAAGGGGACAATGGCAAGGTGTTCCTGCCCGATGCAACAGGCACCACAGGCACATCACTCTGCCAACCACTATACTTTCTGAGGTCCCATTGCAGAACAAATATAGTGCTCTGCAAGAGGAACTGAGCAACAGTAAGGATGATAATCCTCCCAGTACGGAGGTGCCATCAAGGCCTCGTTGGACCACCCCCCGACTTAAAACTGCCTCAGCAAAAACCAAAAGATGGGTCATTGTAATAGGTGACTCAGTTCTGAAGGGCATGGAGGGCCCAATTTGTAGACCAGACCTGCTATATAGGGAGGTTTGCTGCCTCCCTGGGGCCCGGGCTGATGATGTTAAGAGGAAGCTTCCCTCCCCAGTACGGCAATCCGACTATTACCCCCTTTTATTTTTTCAGGTAGGAAGTGACGACGTAGTGAGAAGAACGCTGAGGGCAATGAAGAAACATTTCAGGGCCTTGGGACGACTGGTTAAGGGATCGGGAGCACAAGTCGTGTTCTCCTCTATCCCTCCAGTTGCGGGGAATGATGAGGGGGTAAACAGGAAAGGCCAGCAGGTCAATGACTGGCTCCAAACCTGGTGCTACCAGCAAGGTTTCGGGTTCTTTGATCATGGCCTGATTTATAGAACACCAGGGCTGCTGGTAGCAGATGGGAAAAGCCTATCTCGCAGGGGGAAGAGGGTTCTAGGACTAGAGTTAGCGGGGCTTATCGAGAAAGCTTTAAACTAGATTGGAAGGGGGATGCAGATGTAACTGGGCTCACCAGAGAGGCACCTGAGTGTAGTAGCTCAGAACTTGTGGGGCAGGATGTTGCAACTGTTACGGATCGGAAGGCCCACCACCTGTCTAGGGCTACACACTCATTGGCCTCTCTGAAATGCCTATACACCAATGCACGCAGCATGGGGAACAAGCAAGAGGAGTTAGAGATCTGCGTGCGGTCACAGGGCCATGATCTCATTGCAATTACTGAGACATGGTGGGATAGCTCGCATGACTGGAATGCTGTCATGGAGGGCTATGTTCTCTTTAGGAAAGATAGGACAGCAAGGCGAGGTGGGGCAGTTGCTCTTTATGTGAAAAAGCAACTGGAATGTATCGAGCTCTCCCTGGGGGCTGATGATGAGCAAGTTGAAAGCTTGTGGGTAAGGATTAAGGGGCAGGGTAACATGAGAGATACCGTTGTGGGTGTTTATTACAGGCCACCTGATCTGGATGGGGAAGTTGATGAGGCCTTCTACAGACAGGTGAGAACCGCCTCACAATCTCAGGCCTTGGTTCTCATGGGGGACTTCAACTTCCCTGATATCTGTTGGGAAGGCTACACAGCTAGGAATGCACAGTCCAGGAGGTTCCTCCAGTGCATTGATGATAACTTCTTGACTCAGGTGGTGGAAGAGCCCACAAGAACAGGTGTACTACTGGACCTAGTACTGACAAACAAAGAGGGACTGGTGGAGGATGTTAAGGTTGGGGGCAGACTTCGCTGTAGTGATCATGAGAAGTCCTGAGGGAGCTATCAGAAGTCATTGCTGGGCCACTCTCCATCATCTTTGAAAGATCCTGGAGAACAGGGGAGGTGCCCGAGGACTGGAGGAAAGCCAATGTCACTCCAGTCTTTAAAAAGGGCAAGAAGGATGACCCAGGAAACTACAGGCCAGTCAGCCTCACCTCCATCCCTGGAAAGATGATGGAACAGCTCATTCTGGGGATCATCTCCAAGCATCTGGAGGAAAAGAAGGTTCTCAGAAGTAGTCAACATGGATTCACCAAGGGGAAGTCATGTCTGACTAATCTGATAGCCTTCTATGATGGCGTGACTGGATGGGTGGATGAAGGGAGGGCAGTGGACGTTGTCTACCTTGACTTCAGCAAGGTCTTCGACACTGTCTCCCACATCATCCTCACAGACAAGCTTAGGAATTATGGGTTAGATGAATGGACAGTGGGGTGGATTGAACAGTGGTTGACAGATAGAGCTCAGAGGGTTGTGGTTAAGTGGTGCAGAGTCCAGTTGGAAGCCAGTAACAAGTGGTGTCCCTCAGGGGTCAGTACTGGGTCCAGTCCTGTTTAATATATTCATCAATGACCTGGATGAAGGGATAGAGTGTTCCATCAGCAAGTTTGCTGATGACACAAAACTGGGAGGGGTGACTGACACGCTGGAAGGCTGTGCTGCCATACAGCGTGACCTGGACAGGCTGGAGAGTTGGGCAGAAAAAAACCTGATGAGGTTCAATAAAGGCAAGTGTAGGGTACTGCATCTGGGGAGGAATAACCCCATGTACAGGTTGGGGGCTGACCTCCTGGAGAGCAGCTGTGTGGAAAGGGACCTGGGAGTCCTGGTGGACAACAGGATGACCATGAGCCAGCAATGTGCCCTGGTGGCCAAGAAGACCAATGGCATCCTGGGGTGTATCAAGAAGAGTGTGGCCAGCAGGTCGAGGGAGGTCATCCTCCCCCTCTACTCTGCCCTGGGGAGGCCACATCTGGAGTACTGTGTCCAGTTCTGGGCTCCCCGATTCAAGAAGGACAGGGAACTGCTGGAGAGGGTCCAGCAAAGAGCTACAAAGACGATTAGGGGACTGGAGCATCTTTCTTATGAGGAAAGGCTCAGGGACTTGGGGCTTTTTAGTCTAGAAAAAAGAAGACTCAGGGGGGATCTTATCAATACTTATAAGTACTTAAGGGGAGGGTGCCAGGGAGATGAGAATAGCCTTTTTTCAGTTGTGCCCAGTGATAGGACTAGAGGTAACGGGCACAAACTGGAGCACAGGAAGTTCCATCTGAACATGAGGAGGAACTTCTTTACTTTGAGGGTGGCAGAGCACTGGAACAGGCTGCCCAGAGAAGTTGTGGAGTCTCCCACACTGGAGACATTCAAAACCCACCTGGATGCCGTCCTGTGCAACGTGCTGTAGGTGTCCCTGCTGTGGCAGGGGGGTTGGACTTAGATGATCTCCAGAGGTCCCTTCCAACCCTGACGATACTGTGATACTGTGAAATCTAACTCAGAATTCTGAGTCATGATCCCTAACGAAAATCTTCTTTTAGTCTGAGTTTTATGGCACTTTCTAAGCACATCTGTGTTTCCCCCGAAAACACAGAATCCTAGTGTAGAACCCAGCAAAGCATATATTGATTCCACACAGTAACTTCCCCAGCAATGTCACAAATTTTGTGAGGAATACAATTTCAATCTATTGCCCAGTTGGAGGCAAGGAGAGGTAGGCTTATGAAACTGGTGTTTCTTGTAAATGATGATTCACCAGGATTAGATTACTTTTTCTGCTAAATTTCTGGAACAAATTTCAGATGAAGATTTTAAAGTTTATAAATAATAAGTGGTCTTTTCCGCAGACTTCTGTGAAGAATTGAACTTGTCGCCAACTGAGCAATAGATTGAAACGGTATTCCTCACAAAATTTGTGACATTGCTGGAGAAGTTACTGTGTGGAATCAGTATATGCTTTTCTGCAGATTTTTACACTGGCTTCCATGCTTAATAAATCAAAACCATTAAGAATGAGAAGATCTCCTGTCTGTTTTCACTGAAAGGTGAGGGAACCTACAGACTAGTGGCATGTGGAAAGATGAAGAAGGGAAATGAAAGAGCTGCGAAAGATTCTGGATCTGAAATGAAATAAGCATAAAATGCCAGATATGGAATGGAGAATGGCAAAAGAATCATAGAATCATAGAATGGTTTAGGTTGGAAGGGACCTTGAAGATCATCGAGTTCCAACCCCCCTACCATAGGCAGGGATACCTCTCACTAGACCAGGTTGCCCAAGGCCACGTCCAGCCTGGCCTTGAACACCTCCAGGGACGGGGCTTCAACAACTTCTCTGGGCAACCTGTTCCAGTGCCTCACCACCCTTAAAGTGAAAAACTTCTTCCTAATGTTTAATCTAAACCTGCCCTCTTCCAGCTTAAAGCCGTTCCCCCTCCTCCTATCACTACATGCCCTAGTAAAAAGTCCTTCCCCAGCTCTCCTGTAGGCCCCCTTTAGGTACTGGAAGGCCGCAATAAGATCTCCCCGGAGCCTTCTCTTCTCCAGTCTGAACAGCCCCAACTCTCTCAGCCTCTCCTCATAGGAGAGGTGCTCCAGCCCTCTGATCATCCTCGTGGCTCTCCTCTGAAAGAAAGGGGAGTTCACTAACAAAGAAGCAGATGGAATGAGGGATTAAGTACGCTGAGCCTCAGACTTGCCATTGCTGCTCAAAGAAGCAGCAAGCAGGTATGCTGGAGCAGCACCCCATCCCACCCAGCACCTACGACGTGATTACCACCGCCCGTCTTCGCACAACTCGCTGCCGAGTTGTGAAGTCCCCACACACAGTACAGCGGAGCCAGACTAAAGCCTAGTGCACTTTTCACTGCCTGTCCTTGTCTACTCCCTGCGGTTACAAACACCCAGCCAAGTAGAACATTCAAAAACTGGCATGCCTAGTACTTTGCATTAAGTACACCATTACGGCTCTCAATGGTTGCCAGAGAGAAGTCTATTCACAGCTGAGATGTCAGCACCCAGCAGCATCTTTGGCTGAATACAATGGGGGAGAGATACATGTGCTCTTTCATATGTAAAGTGGACATTCTCTGTAGTAGGCAGGAACAGCACAGAGCAAGAAGTTTCACAAGGCCATTGCCCTTGCTGCACCTGTGGTAGAAACATATTAAAAACCTGCATTATTTTTAGCATTTTTATTTTAGGCATTCTCAGAACCACTGAAATTTACAACAGTATGGGAGAACAACATAGGAAAGCAGCAGGAATTATAAAAACTTTGATTTACTAAACTTCTCCTTTCTATTTTGTCATGATCCCAAGATAAGGGAGAAGTAAGGGAGAAGTTTGTTTTATTTCACACTGGGATTTTCTTTGCCTCAAAGTTCCCACAGTTCACAGATACGCGAAGGAGGACACAAGAGCCGTGTCTGCAACACCTAGCATCTGGGTACTGGGTAGCCCAGTCTGCCCAGTCGGTTGCTGTTTCTTTTTTGGTTTGAGCTTTTTCATTTAGGTGTGGGATAAATAAGTTTCTCACCCTAATAAAGACTGGAAAAGAGAGTGTTCCAAAGGTATTATTTCAAAATAATGTCTTCCTATATCCCTTTTTTTTGCCTGCAACGTGCTTCAGGGTAGATAAAGCATGAGAACTACAGTAAGCCACAACAAGTATGTCTTTGTCTGCACCCCTGCGCTGCACTAACAGTTGCAGCGTTTGGGGCAAGAGTCTGCCTCACCCATTCCCATGCACATTATTGAGTGTCACTGGACGCCTGTGCTCCCAGCTCTTCTCTAGGGTTTCTTGTCTCCCTCTTTACCACAAAGACATTCCAGGTACCTGCCTATCATCCCTCCTTCTTATGACTAACATCAGAAAGTGCTAGCTAAAGCACAAACGCAGGTTACCAGGTGGTGAAATTCCCTTGATCAGCTTTCACTGTCCTGAAGTTTTTGGGCTCAGCTGCTTATTTACTTACTCACTACTGCTGCCGTGACAGCGCAACCTCAGGAGCTAAGGAGATTTACCTGCATTTGAGATTAATGACACTGACATCAGTCAGTGATTCTCCTGATCATTTGCTTTCTAATTGTTGCCATATTTTAAAAAAATCTTATTATCTGTGACCGTACATATCACCGGGGATGGCCAATCTAATGTAACCTGAACAACATCTCCATACGAAAATTCTTGCTCATTCAACTACGTTCCCGTGAGAAAGGCATGCACCCTTCAACAGAGACATCTTACCCTAAGGAAGAAAAGATGCACAAGCTGCCTGCCATTGTGTTTATATTTACTGGTCAGAAAGGTAAATCTGTCATCACAGCCAGGAACCAATACTGGAAGTGGTAAATCTGGAAGCTGAGGCCAAGACAGAGGCCTGATGAGAAATCCAAATCATCTCATCCTGTTATTAGAGGTCACTGAGAGGTAAAATGTGTCACAAACCCAGAGTACCCCTTGAAGTTTTCTGGCAGCTTCTTTTCACTTCCTCAGAAGAATGTGAGTGGATCTAAACTATATCCTTAAATTTCAAGTTCTAAAGCATGTCATCGTCACCGGATAACCAGCTTTACTCTCTTAAGCCAGGTAACGCTAACGGCTTTCTGAGGCAGCTGCCTGCTCTTGCCTGTTCTCATTCTGAGCAGGGAATAACCGGCAAAACTCCCAAGCAGTGCTGAACCCACCACGTCTGTTTGCTAGCAGCGAGCAGAGACAACACAAGCCTCTCCTGCTAACATTTGCAGTTACCTTATAATTTGCTGGTCAAACAGAGAACCAGACAATAATTTTGACTAGCTGTAAGACCCAGATTATTTTTACCCACAGTACCTCCAGTGAAACGACTTGAAGTTATTAAGGTTACTTTATATTTAGAACAGAGATCAGAGTCTAGTGTAAACAAACTTTGGCTGAAATCTGCTAATTAACAATGTTGAGAAACACACCAGTAGGAATCTGAATTTGCTCTAATTTGTACCAACAAAACAACACTGGTTTCAGCTGCAGAACTTCTAACTTATTTCATGCAACTGATGAGAATCTACTCATGTATAGTTCTAATTATACACTGTAAAAACCTAACGTATTATTTCTGAATAGTTCCACTTAGCATATAGTATATGTTTAAGCAGAAGGTAAATCTAATTTTCAGCTCCACACTGGAAATCCTTTTCCACCTACGTAGTTCTAATGAAAACAGCAGGAATCTTTCACTGATAGAAATTATTTCACAGAGTTTTCCAGAACCAGTATCTAGCTTTTTACCTAGGCATTTAGCTCTAGGTAGGGCTTGAGACACTGTAAGCACTCATACTCTCTCTGAAATGGTTTCTTGCACAAAAAAGCAAGCCAATTATAAAACAAACAAAGAAACAAATGAGTAAACAAAAGAAAAAAAAAAAAGAAAAAAAAACTCAACAACCCAGCCATGAAGATGCTTAGCACTCCCATCTCATGCTTACTGTAGAAGTAACTGCACATCTGAGGATCAGGCCCTTACACATATGGAACCAGAAATCCGGCTGAGGAAGGTCTGCAGGCTTCAGTGAGGAACACCCATTTATTCCATTTCAGTAAAGATCTGAAGTTTCACAGTACTTTCCATTTGTGTCTCTTTTGGAGGTTTCTCACACGTCCTCAACACTTTTACTTCACATATTTTTAGAACGTGTGAGCTGAGGACAAAACTACTATAGCTTCAAATACCAAGTACTTGTCCTGAATGAAGTGCTACAGCCTGAATGAATAGCATATATTAGAAAAAGTAATTATGGGCTTCTGCAAGACAGTGATTATTTTTCTCATACTTAAAACCAAAAATATAACAACGTGTTTTGCAATAGTGCTTCATGCATAATAATCTTGCAAGAAAAGAAATCTGTAAGGTATAGAACAGTAAATTACAGCCTCATGGTGGGGATTAGATGGCATTATTTCAGGTATACCAACAGAAGAATTATTGCTAACCACAGAGGATTCTTACAAGTTAATAGGCATCTATGAGCCAAACAGAATTTTAACATGTTGCCTAGTTATTAGAATAATTGTGTCAGTGAGTTATTCTTGAGTTCATAAAAATGCATTATTAAACATGGAAATTTGTATCAACTACATGTATTAAATTTAAGATGCATATCAAAGCAAGCTTCATTTCTACAGTTGAATGTATTCATTTCTATTAGATCATGGCAAAGAATGTTGGGTTTATTATAAATCTGTATTTTACAAAGTCCCCTCAAAGACTTCTTTCTGTAGAAGTAAAAATATATTTGTATCATTTTCAAGCAGGTGATTAGCATAGGGCCCTCACTTTAATCTACACGGCGAATTAATCTCTTAAATCTGGGCAATCCGTTTTTAAATAAAACACATGATAAAGTATTTATGTGGTGAAGAAAACTCCCCAAGCAAAATTTGTTTGTGTTCAAAGACTTCTCACGCTACCTTTATCATGTATTGTGCTTTCCTTGGCTTTCTAAACCTTTTAACCTATGTCACAATTTAATAATCACTATTTAATAATTATAATCATTCCCTTATTAACTGGGTATTTCTTTTCGTTCTTCTAAGGCACCCTGTAGTTCAAGACAAGGAAATCTCTTTGTTGATTAGTTATTTAGGACCAGCAACAATAACTATGCTGGAAAGAAAGGTGCTTTGAGAGGATTACACAGAGCCAGTTCTCAAGAGCACCAAGCCCAGAGCAGCAAATTACAAACCCAAGTACTTCATTGCATGTAACCAAATTGGCTGGTTGAAATGCTAATTGCCTTTCAGCCACGCTAAAGGCAGACAGGGGACCCTGTGCTTCAGAGAATGACATGCATTTTTTACCCCACTTCTGCACCATTGTCTTGCTGAGAATTATTCAAAATCTATTCATAAAGGTAGCTCTTTTCCTAACCTTTAAAAATGTGGGAAATTTCTAAAGCTCTGACCAGTACCTCAGATCTGTTGGTCTGCCAAACCCATAACAGATGGCTGAATTAAGGCCATGTTAAACCCTTAATGAAGCAAAGCTTGAAACAATTCAGAGCAGCGACATATTGGACCAGTCCAGGAGAAGTGACTGAGGAGAAGGAAGTTTCTTTTGCCATGTGAAAATGAGAATCATAACCATACTCTAACCAATAAATCTATCCTAAATACAAAAAGAGATAACCACACAAAAATCTCTTGGTATATAAAAAGATACTGCTATAACATTGTAGAGGAAATTCTGTACTCAACTTGCTACAAAATCCACGAACACAAAAGCTGCAATGAACATGGAAAGCATCTTCTCTTTTGTTTAATTTTGCCAGAGAAATTCAGCCTGTCAAATAAGCCTGTTTTAGTAAGCACAACTTTTTCTAGCTATAGTAGTTTTGTCCTCAGCTCACACGTTCTAAAAATATGTGAAGTAAAAGTGTTGAGGACGTGTGAGAAACCTCCAAAAGAGACACAAATGGAAAGCAACCTTGCTTTGGGCTTACAAATTATTTCAGCAAAAGGAGTTTAAACAACTTTAACTAGTTTTACAGGAAATATTCATAAGCCAATCTATGAAACAATGTTTTTCATATTTTAAGCGTATTTCAGAACTCACGGTTTCCAAATTCTTTCTGTAAACAGCCACAAGTTCCCATGTATGGAGTACACTCAATCTTGAAAATATTTATTGACACAAAGTATTTTCCAGTGAGATTATTCCCTCAAAAAGTGACTTAGGCAAGTGAGGCTTTGCAGAAATAGTATCATTCATGATTCAATAACTTTTTTTCAGAGTAAATGAAGTTTCAGTGGCTCCACCTGGAATAAGATAAATAGCCTTCAACACTGAGTCCTCTTGTCAATCTTTTTTTTCTAGGAAACAGTAATATAGCTCCTATTAGATAGATATTGTTCTTGACTTTCTGGAACTACAACAAATGCCTGGAACTGACAGAAATGGTTCTGTAAGCTTCAATTTGATGACGGAGATGTTATATAGCATCTGAATCTTAATACACACTGAAAGATGTATGCAGGTACTACGTATGCTTATTTCTAGTGAGGAAAAGTGTTATATTCACTGTTATATATAACAGTGACTGTACCTAAATCAGCCAGTCTTGTAGAGCTGAAGTGCATTTTCTACAAATGAGTGAAACCAATCAATAGGACTACACATGTAAAAATAGTTACGTACATGATTATATCTTTAGGAGGTCAAGGCCTAATACTCCCTGAGCAAAGAATTTCAGCATATTCTTTGTATTTTCTCTAACCTACCTACATTTTTTTATTTCTTAGTGAGCAACTAAATTGACCCAATACCAAGAACACGCTGGAAGAGGCTGGCCAAGAGAGAAAAAAAATCAGAGCGCAGGGTTATTCAGCAACAAAACTAAGCTAAATTGCATGAGATACCCTATCTCAAATAATAGCAAGAGTCAAACACAGAGTTTGCTGTTCTGATGCTTCCAAAAATACCTTAGGCTAAAAATCTTCAGATGTATTTGAGACAGATTTTAATTCTCCCTTTCTTTAAAGTGTGCTCCAAGGACATACTTTTCCATCAAGTTTTCAATGAAACTTTCTAAAACTAAAGTTTTCTTAAGCTTATAGACCATTGCCACGTATTTTTAAAAATACAATAATTAATAATCACCTCATCATTACCATGCTGTACTTCTGAGAAAAAATCATAGCTGTGTACCAATATCAAAGGTGATTTGTGAGTCATCAATATTTTTTCTCCAAATTGCCATAAATTGCTTGTACCGAATGACTGAGCTCCTTACAGACCTCTGTAGTGCTATTCTTCTTCAGTGCTATACATTAAAGGCCTATGCTTTCATAGCTTTTCCAGCAGTTCAGTTTCAGTCACGTGTTAAGTAAAATATGCATGTAAGCATTTGCAGACTTAAGCACTCTTATTTTTTAATGGAAATCCAAAAGCAAATAAAAAAACCCTGGAAGACAAAAAGTTTAAATCTTAAAATTCCATGTACATTAGAGGTTTTAATAACAGGTTATCATTTAGACCTGATTCTGAAAATTTCATTCAAATAAAGGTCACAACAATTTCCAAGGAAAGTACTGCACGGTAGGGTTGAATGCATAAGGATCAATCTCATTCACTAGTATAAACTCTTTAAAACTCATCCAGTATTATTTTTCAGCCTTAAAAATGCTGACAGCACAAATAAACTGCTCAGCATTAGTTCTTCTAAAGGCAAATATCATTTTTCCCATTGATTTCCATGTGACCAGGACACAGACCACAATTACAAGCTAATATGCATGTGGTCCCATTATCAACATTAATTAGTTCACTCAGATGCAAATTTAGTAAATGCCATTGATTTCTTCACGTAAAGCTGTTAAAAGTGTATTAGAAAGCTATTAAAGCACAAAACTGTATGTTAGAAATCAATAACAACATAAATATTAGTAATAACAAGTTAGAAATTAAGACTTGTACACCCTTGAAACACCTTAGCTTTTACAATATCAAATATTTGGTCATTTCCATTTTAAGCCTAATATGCCACAAACTATCTTATTTCCTCAGGAATCTGGTTCTCCTTTCCACATGGAAACACTGAATATATTTAGTAGGAGAAAGCTTGTTTTAGGCTTAAGGGACAGATAGACTGAATATACCACATTCTGCCTTCATTTATTAAACTGTCCTCATGGCAGCTTCTCAAAATGCTTAGTGTTTAACTGAAAGACTCATTCTAGAACATGTGTGCAAAGCATCAGAAAAAACATTTTTGGTTTCTATACAGCAACTAAGATTTTGTAAAATCACATGCTATTTCACATCCGCACTATAAAGAAATTATAGACTCATTAAAAAACAATGACTGATGTTTGGCAAGCAGTTCTGTATACATTTGATCTTAACTTTATCTGGGCTAGCCAGGGTGAATTATGCAATGTCTTACACAGAATCAGCATATCAATTGCAAGAAGCACGAGCAATATTTCCAATTGTAACCACTTACATGTCATATTTTAATAATTAGTTTGTTTAGAACTCATTCATTATTAGATGATGATTTGAAAAATTCATTCTTGCTTTTAACTCATTCTCCTTTGCAATATGCAATGCATAGGCAGCTCCTCCACTTCTTTTATTTTCCCCTAATTTAAATAGTGAAATCAACATTTTTTGCATTGTTGAGAGTTAAAAGTTGCCAGCTAGGACGCTTGAGACTGAGTTTCATCCTGATACGATCCCCTGAGAATAGGATTTTCCATTGGAAAGTCTATTGTCTCCACCTGCCCTGCTCTGCAGAGCAGAAAGAGGAGCTGCTGGAACAAGAGAAACCTTAGCAGACTCTTACTAAGCAACAGCTGCTGGCGGGTGAGCGACACGCTCACTGTCTGCCGCTGGTTAAACCCTGTCCCTGCCGCAACAGGTGCTGCTGGCTGAACCCTCCAGCTGGACAGTGGACATCTCCACAGCTGATACAGGATGCTCCCGAAGCAACCGTCCCTTCAAACAGAGAGACAACAAACCTACCTAGACCCGGGAACATGGACATCCGCGTCTTCTGGACTCAGCCAGCCGCCTGCACGCTCTCTGTCACTCACGCATTATGCATTCCCCTCTCCTACTCCTCCCTCCGTGCCGCGCAGCAGCGTTCAACACTCTCCTCCCTCTCCTGACTCCTGCTGCCTTCCCGCTACTGTGGCAGATAAAAGGGGGTGGGATGCAAGTGGACAAATTTTTTCCAAACCCCAGCGATTGCCCCCACGCTGCTGTCGTTGAGACAGAGCCAGCCCCTCCAGACATGGCCTCGGCAGTTCTTCCACTTAGCTAGGACTGCACTCTTTTATTACTGGAGGCAGCAAAACGGGCAGGTTTTATCACTGGATTATGACAGATTTTGGATTCAAGTCCTCGGCTGCACCAGGACACGTAGTTCATCTTAATTCACAGCTATTCAGTGCTCAGCAGGGAGAAACAACTTCCAGCTGTAAATCAAGCATTCTGGACTCTAATCATTTCTCTAACTAATATCTAATTCACATTTCATGGTCACCACCATTCCAAGCAAATCCTGAACAACAGCAGAGATACAAAGACACAAAGGCAGTGCTCGGTTCTTGTCAGTGTTGATCCTCAAACTCCCCAATTCTCCTATTTAATGGGAAATATGTCTTTTGTTTAATTCTCCTATATAATTCTACTACTTCTTCTATATAATTCTGCTTATCCCATAAAAGTTGAAGCATCTAAGCCCCAATGCAGAAAATAGTGAATTTTGATGGAATCGCAGTAAATGCCATTTACACAGCCTTCACTGTGTTTCCAGAACCTGTGAGATAGCTATTGCATCTTAAAAAGTGGAAATCCTATTGCAAACGAATGCAGCAGTGGTGTTTCATGTTGCTGAATCCAGCTAGATGCATTAACGCTCCCACACCCCCTGCACCTCTCATATAAACTGAAACCATTCCATCAGATTTTTAAAAGGCATCGATTCCAACTCCAAGGAAATCCAACTCCCAATACATTCCTAGTCTACAACAGTACACAACCACACACCAGGTACTTTGAGCTTGCTGGATCCTGTCATTTTATATTTTTTTTGGTCCCAAATCCTCAGACTGTTCTGTCAAAACAGTGCTCCTAAACAGCTCGAAAAATCACGCCTGACACAACTTGGTGCAAAAGCAGTGTAACAACCAACATGCATCTAATGTGAAACTCGACAGATGCATTTTTAAAAATCCCATATTGCTTATTAGTACTGAATACACAGAATCTATTGTAAACACCTGTTGTAATACATATTAACACATCAGTGTTTAGAAATAAATCCAAATGTAACACTAGCCTAATTTTAGATATTAATACCCACAGCTTCATTTCACAAACCAAGCATTTACAGAAAGGGTGGAGGGAAAGTTTAAGCACAAACTAGGACTCTGCCCTGAATGAAAGCAGCATGATTTTCACAACCTTTGCTGTAGTTTACCAAAAAGAAGTCGTGCATTTCAAATTAGCTTCCTTTGCTTTGTTTTTAATTTATTTGGAGCATATGGAAAAAGCATTCACAGTGATAGAAAACACAAACAGAGGAAGCACTGATTCTGCAAAGGCTAATATAACCTTTCCATATAGATGGAACAAATAGAGTGCAGAAGTGTTAGGGCCAAAAAATATGAGAGGACCTAGAAGACTCTGTGCCTTCTGCTGGCATTAGCCTGGTCACTTCATCAATACTGGGTTGAGTTACAGCATTCACAATTCAGGAAACATGTAAACAAACAGGAAAGGGTAAAGAAGATTCTACAGAATGATGAAAGGTTTGAAAAATTGCTTAGTAAGACACTCAAAGACCTCAAGAAGTATTTTGCTTCAAAAAATAAGAGTGATGCTTCAAAACAGAAAGCATTCCACCTAACATCAGCCATCCAGTCTAATGTCATCACACAGGAGGACGGGATGAACCACCTCTAAAAGGTGCTTCTCTCTCTCCTCAGACTATGCAGAGAGTCCGAATGACTGTCATAGACTACAGCTGAACTTCTGGATAATGACATTAGGTTTGTGTTACATAAGATGAATCTCTGGATTTACTATGTATACTGCTACAGAGAAAATGAATGTTGATAAATAAAAATCTGCAGTATAACAGATAAAGGCACAGATGATCTAACATGTCGATGCAAAAGTAGACATTAATAATCAGAGTAAACTCCAGTTCTAATTCCAGAATAAACCTCCAGAACAAAGGAAACAATCCACTGGAATGACTCACCAAACATTACGATAAAGTATCTCTTTTCTAAAAAAAACCCCCACAAGTGTACTTTTTTTCTCCTAAAAAGCTATGCTGTGCAAAAAAAAACCAGAAAAGGAATTCAGGTAGATGTGTATGATAATCTGTGCTATACGTCTGACCCCTTCTTGTAGCAGCCCACCTGGGTTTATTTATTAACGTATTTTTTGATCAATACTTTATTGTGCATTATTCCCCTGCACCAGCTCATTTTTCTGTGCAAGAGGCAGTCCTTCAAGGGCCCATATGATCAGCTGTCGAATTTTGCATTAGACAGAAATTAACGCATGAGCATGAGAGATAAGCAGTATGTTTTTCAATACCATACCACTATTATTTTCCTATCTCAGCCTCACAGTTTAGATCCCACATTGTTTTTCCTCTCTAGATCCACAGGTGGAAAGGATACTTGAGGTAGAAGACTCTTTTTATCTTTTATTCTATAACGTTATTTCAGTTTATATAAATTACTTCATGTTGTCTTCTTGTCACCCAGTTTCTGTGGGAAGTTGGGCTCCCACCAACAGCTATCAAACTGCTCAGTATCAGAGGGGCTGCCTTAATAGTCATCAGTTCCCAATTACAGCAGACCTGAGCACATTAAATGTTGCTAATTACAAAGCAAGAGTGAGAACTCGGACTTGGGCTCACTAATTCACACAGCTACTTTCACAGAGCCTTTCAACAAAGCGGCATCCAGATCCAAAACGACTGTAACTTTTGCTGCTCTCTCCCACTTAACATGCGGTACTCTGTGTTTTCTCTCAATCCCAGAGGATTTCCCCAATTGCCTTTTTTTGCATTTTCATCACACCACTCCAGAGACATGTGCTTCCCTTTTGTTACACCGGAGGATGAGACTGAGCTCCCCACGGGATTTTGTCACCAGTGGTCCTCAAGCAGCTGGACGGTTGTCGGTGATTGACACGGGGTGCTCCATACGCACAACTCAGCACGCTGCCCACACAGCACTCTCAATGTCAGGGGTAAACAATCAGGTCTGGAATTGGACGTACAATAGATCTGGCATTGCACAGAACTATGCCTCCAGGTCAGCCGTAACTTCTCCTTTCAATAAAAGCAGTAAATAAGGTGTATTAAGTACACCCCTGAATTCTTTCTTTGTTTGGATTTCCTTTGTTTTGAATTCATTAAAACTCTGCAAGTTAAAAATGGCTCTGCTGCGAGTAAACCAATATTGAAAGCCGCAGCAATAGAATCAATGGACTCCAGTTTGTTTGTTTGTTTTGAAATCTTGCCTTTTCCCTTTATTGGCATCATCTGAAAGGAAAGACCAGAGAAGTGGGAGTTAGACGAAGAAACAAATCCCTGAGACAGAAAGCAGGACTTAAAGGAGTAAGAAGAAAAAAATCCAAACAAAGGGCTTCAGAAGGGAGTACTTCCTCATCTTGTTCACATTTTTGTTCCTATTAAGGAAGATTTTTGCGTTGTACGATGGCCATTTGGTTTTCAATCACAGGTGTTGCGATCTTAATCTACTAACATTAGAAAGCAAAAATAAATGCTGAAAATAAATTTTTTTTAATATCCACAAATGCCACTAAAATTGAGATTTGTTTTCACCTGTGGCATCCAAGCTTCAAAATTCTGGGCTAAGCAGTTATTCGGATGCAAGCAGCAAACAAAGAGAATTTTGAAATGTCGGTCCCACACAGATTTCCACATTGCTCTATCTATCACCTTTTCTGCTACTTCAGTGGAAGCAGATTGAACTATTCAGAATAAGGAACATTAAGCATGGGCATAGCTCTTTCGTAGATTAATCCTTAATTAAAATACACCAGACACAACTTAACTTCCCGTCTTTCCTGTTTATAAATGAATCACTTCCAGCGTGATACAACACTTCAGAAATACGTAACATCCGTCAGACGTTGTTCTGCCCAGTTCTAGTGTATAGGCAGAATACTGAGTCTGATCTTGCTCCTCGCTTCACAGAGTAATCGACAAGATAAAGGTGATTTTCTTGCAAGAAGTTCACTCGGTTTTGGTGGATGGTGGGTTTTGGATTTTTTTTGAAAAGTGGATTTTCTTTGAACGACGGTCCATGGTGGTGAGCATTTCTGCAAGACAGACCATTTTTAAGAACATTATAGACCACTGCAAGCACTTACATTCTTCCTTGTGGGACTGTAGTTCAATATTTGATTCTGTACAGGTAATTGTTTGCTTGGCTGATGTCTAGGATGCATCCCCCATGTTTTTTCTCATTACTTCTTCTCAACGTGATTCACACTGGGGAGCAGATCTAACTGGCAGTGTTGAAACAAACAGTAGCTGGAACTACAGACATGACTTTGGCAGCACAGTCTTCAGGGAAGTGTGTAAAAGTCACGCTTTGAAAGAGGGTGGAACTGACCAAGACTCACACCAAAGAGGCGTCATCACCACAGAGCCTGACTAGTCTGTATTACCAGGCTTCTGACCACTATCCCATAGCAGCTGATGATCAAGCTTGTGTTGTCTGTTCTTCAAAACTATGAAATGAGGTTTCTGATCACTTTCCTGTCATAGCCGCACTCTCTGAAGACTCCTATCCAGCTACACCACTCTGAAGAAACGTGCAACCACTGTCAGCTATCACCTGATACCTCTTCAGCAGTACCAGGCACTTGCACCACTCTCTTTCCTGAACTACTCCACACCCTTCTTGATGGACTGGGAATGCTTTAATATTAAAATCTTGATTTTACGGCATAGTTTCCTGATGAATAAACAAACACATGCAAAAAAAAAGAGCACAAAGTAGACAAATACAAACAGTACTAATAATCTGGGAAGACTGAATGACAAAATTTGAGTATTATGCTTCTGACCCAGTGGTTTGTGCCAGACACGTTGATGTGCAGATGGATGTAGATAAATTCAGGTTTTAATCCACTGTTTTTCAGAGATATCCAGGATTTAAGAAACTGAAAAATGAGAACTTTGAAGCAGATTGTGCTCTTTTTCAATGGACAAACACTAATTTGTTTATGCTTCTTGTGACCAGCTTGGCAAAGGTTAAACTTTTTGTGGTACAGCTCCTTACTTGTATACTGATAAAGCATACCGATGTTAATATTTAAAAAGAGCTTTTAACTGAAAAGAATGAAGTATTCCTATTATGAGGAAAAAAAGTAAATGTACTCTGGCATCTGCTCCTGGGAGGTTGCTATATTTTAACACGCATTCATATAATCATAACCTTTTATCACTGAACTTAGCTACACGTTTGACAAGACTTTCACAAAAAATGAGATGAATTTTAGAAAATGTTAATTTAAATATGTTTAAGTAAAAAAAAACCTGAACAAATTAATGAGAAAATAACTTCGTTTCCATTTAATGCATCTCAGATTTGGTTGATCAAGCTCCGGCGTGCAATTTTGACACAATTTCGGTCATATTGTGCCATTATAATGACACAAAAAGAATGCCATCCCTGAATAGGTGGTTTGGTCTTAAAATGTTCAGTGGCTCCTTTCAAACCACAGTGGATGCTTACTGGCTTGTAGGTCACATGGAGAAACAGCAAGATGAGAACTTGGCAAGAATTGTCTGCCTGCTCCTCTTGTGCAGTTATTGTTGCTAAATAAAGTTGCAGTCTTGTTTCTTCCAATCAAGTGTGTTCAGCTCTTCATTTGCAGCGTGTCACTGACAATGTAGATAGAACGCAGCAAATCAGAAGCTTTCTTGCAAAACATCCACCAAAACAAACAACTTCAGACCACATCAAGCACTGGACTGTAAATTCAAAAAGTACGCCTACCAAAAGTGCATTTTCCTGAAGGTAAAACATAATAAAAATATTAAAAAGCTCTCCATAATCTCTTGCATCTAGATTGCTCTTAATTTCAAAGTCCTCAAAAAGTATTTTAGACTAGTAAAGATAAAAGCAAAAGGGTTCCAGCTGCTGCATACAACCTCACTTGCTTTCTCAATTCATAGATAGGTATTTTGATTCCTTTCGAATGAAGAAAAAAACTACTTCGAAACACAAATAACTTATGTTTTTCAACTTAAGAGTTGATTCTTCTCTCAAATTCTTCTCTTTTCTGACATTCTTTAAGTAAAACCTTGAAGCGTTTACTCATTTGTTGCTTACTTCCCGCCTTGAAATCAAAGAGATATTACTTGAGTAAATGTGAAATTAAGTACCCGCAATAAACGTCAGCTTCCAACGGAAAGCCGTAATGCCAGAATTTCTGTCTCAGAAGTAACTATCCTCCATAATTATGAATTTATACTATTTGCGGTGGGGAATCCTGGTATCCATCCTCGCTGTAAAATTGTGTCTATAAAGGGGCACTGGAACATCTTAGCATTCCAATGCTGAGATAGTGACCCTGGGGACTGTGAAAAATGTAGAGGGAAAAAAAACCAACAGCTGCTAATACAGAGGATAACACGCGCTCTTTTCAGAGTTGGTCTGCAAGGGAAAAAGATGCAACTACTCTCGATACACTTGTTTTCAGTTCCATTTACACTTTGTCCTGAACAAAATCTAAGGCCTTCAGGATTTTCTTCTCTTAATGTAACGTTTGATCTGCAATATTTTTAAAGCTAATGAAATAACTGTATGCCATTACTTTTTATTATTTTAAGTGTGACATCTATGAAGTTACATGTTTATTATCTCCCTCTCCCCTGTGACACCTGAAATTTGAGTACACAAGATGCAAGGAGATGGAAAACCAAACCACTTAATTGTGTTATACTGCAAAGCACCCTAAAACAATTGCACATGAAAGTTCTGTGCATGATTTGTTATTCATCATCTAGGTATTGCAGAAGCCCACACTGATGCAGTAACATAACTTCATACACAAATATTCCTAGAAAAACATAACCCATGTAACACTGCTGTGAAACACACTTTCACATAGCCTTTTAATTCATGGCATTGCAAATCAAAAGCAAGTGGTGGTTCAGACAAGAAATAAAAATGTTCCATGAGAATGTGATAGATGAAGGAAAAAGTACTGAAATGCACGTTTAGGGTATCCAGTATAAATCAGTAAACCCCATATTGTTTAAAATCTGTATAAGATCAGCTAACTTGATGGTTTAAAGTTGTTTCCAGTTTATGCCCACCATGTGTGGTGATTCCCTGTGGTTCGTTATTTTACTTCAATGGCAGAGGGAGGAAACCAACAAAGCTCAGTAACCACCCTGCATAGCACAATGTAACCATGGAAGCATTTGTCCTCTTGTCACAGCCTCTCCAGAACGATTCAGCCATTCATTTAATTGAATCAATATTGAAGCTTTTAAGATTTATTACTTGAGGGTGGAGGAAAACTAATAAAACAAATTCCTTGCTGCTTCCCATTAAATACATCTTGTCACAGTAGGCATATTAATACCTTGTAAACACTTTACTGATGTCGTGTGGGCTATGTTACCGTCTCTCCTTATGGAGGGATTACTCGTAATGTATTTGCATTAACATGCCTGATACTCACTGAAAGAACTTAAAGGTTTCTGACACATTCTGCTGTCCTGTATAGAAGCTGAATCGAATAGAAAGACAAAAGTTGTAAGAAAACAGGGGTGGAGGGAATCTGTTTTAAAATTCATGAAAATGCTCCCGTCAAAGAGTTTCTATGTCTACTAGATCACTCTCTTATTTATGTCATAAACTGGCCATTGTAATAATACTTTAAATGGTTAAAAAAGTTGAATGGGATGATTTATTTTACAAGTACTTCAATATTTGTTAAAATACACTACAGTTATTGACAAATGACAAAGATAAATGCAAAACTCAAAAGACCATTTTTTGTATGGAAAAGAACCATTTCTTAAGCTGTATACTGACAAATATTCAAGGTTACAGGTAGCTATAGTACATGGTAAATTTTTCAATTTTTTTAATCGACTTTATACTGAAAATTTGAAAGAAAGCATAGCAAGATGTTTACAATTACAGTACCATTACCATTACTAATATCAGGAACAGAGAGTACTAATTCAGCAGTTTAATTTACACTTGCATGCCATTATAGGTGAAAATTTAAGGCACCTTAAATACACATTTCAAATACTTATCAATATAGCAGGCTGTGAATGCCATACCTGCTCAGACATTAAAGCTTTTCAAGACTCTGAATCACATCCTTTACCATGAGATAGTCTCCCTGCTCATCCTCCCACTCCCTCTACTGTTCCCTCTCCCTTTTGTAAAAGCTGTTCAGCACACCCTACTATTGCAGCCACAAGGAGCTTAAAACAAAGGATGAAAGTAACACTAGGATATTCCAGACAAGTCCCTGGCTTCCCTATAGGCCTCTTTTCACGTGGGAAGAACAGCAGACGGGTGGAAGAAGAGGCTGCACAGCTGATGGGATTGCATGGGTGTATCGGGGCCTGCGTACTGGCACTTTCCCGCTCAGTGGAACAACGTCAAAGGACCATTTGCCAGAGAAAGCTTTTCTCAGTTGTAGCTGTACCAATATAGAACATACCCGCAGTAAAAACTCGTGTGCCGGTGGGCTTGTAACCAAGGAAAGGTCTGTATGAATGAAGATGCAACCATACCTACAGAGCAGTGGCACCAGTAAGGGCGAATGTCAGTACCAATGAGGCCAAAGAAAGCTCCTGCCACAGTTGAAATCCCAATGCTTAAAAAATACCACATAACATTCAACTCCTTCCTGTGGGAGGAGAACTATCAAAATCCTTAAGCTTTTTATTTCCAAAATGAAGAAGAAGAGTTTACTAGAGCAACACAAAGCTAGTATTCTACAATCAAGAAAAAAATTTGGATAAACATGCAACTTGGTGCAATAGTATAGTAAAAATTCAATCAGAAACAAAATAAAAAATACATCAGTATACAGGTTATGGAAAAGAGAACTATAGAGCAGATATTCTAAATTACACTGTATAAATTACAGAACATTAAAGACATAAGGCAAAACCACTGGGTTGGCAAGACAATGACAACTTTAATAACCATATTTTAAATCTACGTAACAGTCAATCCCAAAGATACAAAAGGAGGTTTAAACTATAAATGCAGCCTGACAGCAAACCTACTCAAAATAATGTAAAGGCTGATGTGGGATTTCACTTACAAGGAGGTAAAAGAACTGAATGGAGTAAATATGTGATCTTATACAAATAGTGCATTTTGGTTTAATTCTGAAAAATTATAAATTTGAATGACAGTAATTGTGCTGGTATAACAGAGCAGAATAGTTGGAGTACTTACTGTTTAATCACATTACCATATGGTAAAGATGTAGAGCAACACTAGCAAGCAGTGCAATGCTGTAAAATGGATTAAAAACTAGCTGGTAGATGTCAAAAAGCCTTCTCCAGTAAGAGATCATGAATAAAAATATAAATTTCATTATAAACAAATGAAAATACTTCTATTATGTAGTTCAACAAGGGTTACAAATAGATCTGCTGCTCCTCAACACTCTCTTCCTGTAAATACAAAAATCACAACTGGATGTTCATGATGTCATTATTAGCAGAAAGGAAACAACAGTATTACAGTGATACGGCTCACCTGTAAGCTGGTTCCGTTAAAAGAGGTCCTGTTAACACTGCTGAATACCTTCAAAGCTAAAGTATAGGTTATACCTTACCAATGATCTTCTGGATCATTTTCATCTGAAGAAACTCTAGCAGCGAAGCAGCTCACCATAAGTGTCCAATGTGATGCTGCGACTGGGAAAAAAATGGAGTTAGTGTGATGTTCAGATACATCAACAGTAGATCAGTGACAAGTAGTTGGGGTGGGGGAATCATTTACCTTTGTATGTAGCACTAATGGGGTAGGTATTTGAAACTGCATAAAGTTCTGGTGTCCACATTTTAAAAACAATGCTGAAAGCCACAGAGGATGCAAACAAATCAAATTCCCAAAACCTGAGAGCCAGAGAAAGCAGAAAGAAAAAGTTAACAAGCTCTGAATGTTTAATTCATTAAAAAAAAAAGAAAAGAGGGAAAGACTTGACTACAGTTCAAAAATTCCCTCAGAGAAAAAACATAATGAGCACTGAAAGTGTTCTTTAATTTACTCAGGGAAAACATATTAAAAAGTAACTCTTCTTCCTGGACTTGCGTACAGATTTAATCCAGCTAAAATTGGAAGGAATCTATGACAATCTTTAAAAAAAAGGACTTCATTTATCACACTACAGAAACTCTTATTCATCAATACAGATATGCGAGTAGGAATTCAAAATCTTATAGCAAAATCTGTTTGCAAAAAATTTGAAATTAATTTTCAAGAGACTATACCCCATTTTTGCATACTGTCTTTACCGTAACTGAATGGTTTCACTGTTAAGATTTTCTTATTCAGAGGATACCTGAGCTAAGCAAAGTAAAATGTAAATCAGAAGCAAATAGGCAGTTCTTTATAGATTTTTGAAAACTAAATATCAAACAACTGATGCACCCTACTGGCTATGTTATGAAAGGTACACTGCACATTTTTATTATAAATACATATTAAATTTAAATAAATTTAACTAAAAAGTAACCTATTCATGTCAAGTAACCAAAGGGAAGCGGCAAATACATGAAATGTGAAATCGGGAAATAACAGTTTTAATCCAAAGCTAAATTTTAATTTATTCTCATTAAAACCATAACAATAATAAAATAAGTAATTTTTTGGTTGGTTTTAACACATTTTAGAGTGAAATTGTTGGAACCTTGGTAATTAGAAAGGGTTTCTGCTAATTTTGAGGATCAAGGCCCAGATTATAATACTTACAGCTAAATGTATACACGCAAATATTTCCACTGGAGAAGAGACTCCTCTGCAAGCATCTGCAGATTTAGCATTATTTGCTTCCTGCCTACTTTTATAGTTCTTATATAGCTCCTCTTACTGCACTCTGCACATCCTGCAGTCACACACTGCTTCATAACGTCACACTTCGTCTGGACTCCACGGAAGCTGCAGATCTACCCTGACATTACTGTTTCCTACAATTTTAGTACCATCCCCAAGTACCAAGGAAGGAAGCAGAGACAGACAAAGGCTGTCTATTTATTTCTCTGTGAATCTTTTAATGACTTATTACCATGTCATTCAAGCAATTAAAACATACATTTAGATACTTGGCACTAGCTATCTAAACGTAAACCTAGCACTGTGGTCCCGAATCATAGAATGACTTAAAGACATATAAAAACAGTGGCGGCACACAACATATGTGTAATTTCCAGACAGAAAGAATTTATTTTCTTTCAATTAAAAATTACTAACAAGTCATATCAACCCTCCAACTTCTCCTTTACAGTTCCTTTCTATTAATTCCTAAAGATCTTTTTAATATTCCTATGTGCATGCTTAACTTCCTCGCTCTGATCAAGCCACACTAGATATAGCATGACCAAGGGGAATGTGGTAGAGATCTCTGCAGTTGCTCTTGGAATGCCATGGAGTGATTAACACTGACCCTGTTGCTCATTGAGAATGCACTATTAGGATATGCAAAGTAACTTACACGGGGATGGAGAAAGGCTGTATTCCTATTAGCATTCATGGGAGCTATGCAGCTACAGTCTTGTTCATCAAGTTTGGAATATACGCTTTTGTTATTGATGGGAAAATGTCACTAGTTACAAATGGTTACACACAGGGGTGTAGCAGTGTCAAAGCAAACTCCAACACTTTCTTTCCCCATCTGAGGCAGAGTGCTGCTTCAGCAGTTCTTTTTTGACCTGATGGTACACCTCTTTAGATAAAAGAAATGGTGAAATTCCCTGCCCTGACCTTTTCTGCAGCCTCACCACCCAAAGACTAAAGAAAAACTCCAAAAGGATATGCCATTAGTGGTGTATGATGGGACAATCATCAGACACCGCTGCAGGCATCACTGCGTAAGACGTCTGCCTTCCAGACCTCTCCAGGTCCACCCACAGCTCTGACGGGTCTCATAAAACAGTCTTTCAACTGCATGAATAGGGTGTGAGTCATCAGTTTCCCGGCTACAGACAACTACAGTTGCTTCACTTGTATTACTGAAAGCTTCCTTTAAAAAACAAAACAAAACTGGTTGGTGCGGCAGATGCTCTCTGCCAGATGTGGCATGACACCTCTTAGTAGATGGAATTCTCATTCACTAAGTTATAATTACTTGTCGTGACTTGAGATCCCACGAGAATACTTACGGTTTATGGGAAATGAATTCAATTTTGTCACCTTCAGTATTGCTCTTGCCGGAAATACAGCTGGCGGAAGGTTCAACCTACTTGCATTTTGCCATCCCCAGAAACACATAAAATCATTCTGGGACCCCAGCAAGTATGTTCACGCATGTGTCATGTAATCTGACAAACCCAAGCTCGTCTTTGGTGTACAGCGGCTTCTATGTAAGGCTGTAGCCAAGGCCTTCAGTGCAGCTACGTTAATTAGCACAAGCTGTGCATCTGACCCAGGATAAAAATAGAAGGCTTATTTCTGAGCAGGCTTTGATTGGGAAGATGCTATGAAATACTCTGAAGACAAGAAAACATCCCTAGTTACGCTCCTAAATGGTTTAGAAATAGCCTGCTGACACATAAGAAACTTATGTATAAGAAATTCCAATTACAGCTGGCATCTACAGCAATATTTTAACAAATGCAGCGTAAGCAAGCCTGAAAATTAGCTTCTATTGACTGTGCCCGACTTCCTGCTGGAAGGAAATCCTGTCTGCAGGTTAACACTGTTCCGTGCTTCTCCGCAAAGGGCAGCAATCAGACCTGCCTGATCGGGCCAGCTTGTGTTTTACGCTTATTGCTAACTTCTGAACCTGAGGATATTCTTTCATGCAAACCTTCTCTTACAACGTAGTACTTCTGTTCTCTTGACAGAACATCTATGCTGAAATATATTGCTTTTCTTGTTGATTCTATTTGGCTAGGGAGTACCTAGACAGCCTTAGAAATACTTTTAATTTTACCTGATCCATGCCTCATCCACAACAGAGCACTATTTTAAGGAAGATACTGAAATATGTACATATTTACTGTCTAAAACAAGCTGAAACACAGAGCACACAGCACCTTGGTAGCTTATTTTACAAAGCCTGGAAATGTGGCTTTAATCTTCACCTTCTGTGGATGTGAAGTGTGCCACTCAATAGAGCTATGCAATCGCTAGCTCTCACATTTATGTCCACAGGCTCAAGACATTTAGTTTTTAAAACTAAAGTCATAAAAGAATTCTGCCTTTGTTAATACCAAACATATTTCTAACCTCTTTGGTTGCTCAGGAAAGTCTGAGGACATCATATAACAAAACTCAAAGCCAGAAGCCAAAAAAGTTCCCTACTTAAAATTTCTTTTTTCTTTTTCTTTTTTTTTTAAGATTAATCTGTTGAGGAACAACAACTCGCAACCGCATTCATCTTCAGCAACAATGAAATCATTTGTTACCACGTACTTAGCCTAACCTTAACCCTGTCAGCTTTTATAAAAAAAAAAAATGCTGTACGTGTTCCTGCTGTAATCAAAAACTTCCTTCTAAGGCAGAAGAAGGAACCCACACTAGAATAAATTTACTAGTTCGCCTAGGAGGTCTTCCTATCACCGCCTATTGCCTCAGCAACTGCTGACGGTTCTGTTAACAGTGAAAGCAACTCTGTTGGGGAGGGAAAGAGGAAAATACCTACAGGGCTTAATTTATGGGTTTTCTCTTGCGAGAAAGCCCCCCGGCGTGGGCCGAGTACCCGTGAGACGCCGCAGCGGGAGGGGGGAAAAGGCCTGAGGGGGCCTTGGGGGGGGTAAAGGGCGCGACACACATACACGGCCGCTTCCCGCTTCTTCCCGCCTCTCCCCCGCCTCAGCAGCGAGCTCCAGCGGGGCGGCGCGCGGGCCCTTTAAGGGCGGTCGCGCGGGCGGCGCCGCCCTGTGGACGTGGCGGAGCGGCCGCCATTGCGGTCGCCATGAGGAGCAGCGGCAGGTAGGGCCGCCGGGCCGGGAGCGGGGCCGGGGCGGGCGCTCCCCTCCTCCCTCCCTCCCTCCCTCCCCCCTTCCCCTCCCCCCCCCCCATTCCCCTTCCCTCCCCTTCCCCCTCCCCTTCCCCCTCCCCTTCCCCCTCCCCTTCCCCCTTCCCTTCCCTTCCCTTCCCTTGACGGCGGGGCCGGCTGTGGCCTCGCCGTGGGTGGCTGGGTGGGTGGGTGGGAGGCGGCATTGGCGATCCCCACCGCGGAGGACGGTGTGTTCCACAGAGCCACTGGCGGAGAATGGCCGGCAGAGGCGCCGGCTGCGGCCTGCAGCCAGCGGCCGTAGCGCAGCCGCCCGGCGGTGGTCACCTGTACCCTTTGGTGGCGGCGGAGGGCGAGGGGCTGGAGGAAGAGGTCGAGGTGTCGGAGCTGCGGCCGCGGGGCAGGGAGAAGGTGCGGAGGAGCGCGTCGAGGGACAGGCTGGATGATATCGTCCTGCTGGCGAAGGACATCCAGGAAGGGGACACGCTCAATGCCATCGCGCTGCAGTACTGCTGCTCGGTGAGTCCCCGGCACCTCGTAACAGCGTGCGGTGCGCCCGAG
The DNA here is from genome assembly GCA_017639485.1 of Pluvialis apricaria. Lineage (NCBI taxonomy): Eukaryota > Metazoa > Chordata > Aves > Charadriiformes > Charadriidae > Pluvialis > Pluvialis apricaria. The sequence goes on along the minus strand of CM030044.1, from coordinate 83,814,500 downwards.
TTCGCCTTCCAGGGGCTTTCTCACTTAAAGCTAACGTGAGCGTGAGGAGGCAACATGCAGTTCTTGGCGCTGTCTCTCAAAGCCCATGCGCTGCAGTCGTGCGTGGTCACACGCGGTCCGGATGCCATCGGAGTCCGCGATGAGGAGGGGCTCACAGAACCACACGCAGGATGTGTGTGTGGCCCTCCCATCCTGTTGAGGGAGGGGGGGAGAAAAAAATCACCCTGCATCTGCCAGGTTGCCTAAAGATTTGTCAGCAAGAGCCTGTTGTGCCGTCAGGAGCACTCTGCCCACATGCCCCACGCGTCCCCTCCAGGTGGTCACCACGCCCTACGTCTCCTAGCTGAAGAGTTCTTAAATCAGTCTGGTGAATGTCTTTTCACAGTATCACAGTATCGTCAGGGTTGGAAGGGACCTCTGGAGATCATCTAAGTCCAACCTCCCTGCCACAGCAGGGACACTTACAGCACGTTGCACAGGACGGCATCCAGGCGGGTTTTGAATGTCTCCAGTGTGGGAGACTCCACAACCTCTCTGGGCAGCCTGTTCCAGTGCTCTGCCACCCTCAGAGTAAAGAAGTTCCTCCTCATGTTCAGATGGAACTTCCTGTGCTCCAGTTTGTGCCCGTTACCTCTAGTCCTATCACTGGGCACAACTGAAAAAAGGCTATTCTCATCTCCCTGGCACCCTCCCCTTAAGTACTTATAAGTATTGATAAGATCCCCCCTGAGTCTTCTTTTTTCTAGACTAAAAAGCCCCAAGTCCCTGAGCCTTTCCTCATAAGAAAGATGCTCCAGTCCCCTAATCGTCTTTGTAGCTCTTTGCTGGACCCTCTCCAGCAGTTCCCTGTCCTTCTTGAATCAGGGAGCCCAGAACTGGACACAGTACTCCAGATGTGGCCTCCCCAGGGCAGAGTAGAGGGGGAGGATGACCTCCCTCGACCTGCTGGCCACACTCTTCTTGATACACCCCAGGATGCCATTGGCCTTCTTGTCCACCAGGGCACATGCCTACCCAGTGCTTTTGGCTGGCCGGTACTAATGAAGGCGGAGGCTTCTGTCTTGGTGGATGTTAGCCTTTGCACGTATCCAGCTGTAATGGGAAATCAGCTGTGCATGTAGGTGGACTGACTGCTGCTACCTGTGCAGTTTTCAAGAGGTCAAACTTGGTCAAACTCAACACCCCTATTTACAGAAGTCCTGCTGTCATCTAATTCTTCAGGCAGAAACAGAATTAGGGGCCTCCTGTCACGAGCTTAGGTATCAAAGTCTTGACATAACTATTTAATAACCGTGACAGACCTTAGGCTTATTAAGCAATTCTTGGCTTCAGAACCCACTGCAATTAGGTATTTTGAGCTGGCTTACTAGATCAGGCCTCAAATAAGAAATAAAACATAATTCAATTGCTCTCTCTCTTTGAAATTCATGGAGAATGTGGAAGAGTGGTCCAGGGCTTTAGGCAGAAAGCATAACTTGCGCTGTGGTGGAATCACTGGTCACTGGGGTAAATGCAGCATTTGGCAGTCTTTTATGCTCATGTGATTTATTCAGCGTGGTACACGTAACAAATACACTGTCACAGGAAGCCAGGCACTTTTTCACAGTACAGGGTTAGCGCAGGCAGTAGGCAGGGTGCCCTAACCTACTTTTTGTGGCCCCATCTGTGTTGTAAGGGGAGCAGTCACAGCAACAAGGGTCTCTTCACTACCTTGTTTTGTGTCTGTAAGTTCTCCTGGGGTAGATGTCCTCCCAGTGAAGACAGGAAGGATCTGAACTTGGGTACAGTGCCTCTTAAAATGGGTGCAATTCCAGTGTGCTTACCAGGCGTTGCAAAAAAGTACGGATTTCCAAGTACTTCATTATGGTGAGGCTTGTGGCTGTGCCTGCCATGTTGAGGGAGTCACTTGCCTCAGAATGATGCTACTGATTCTCCAAGGGCACTTAAATCCTTGCAGAGTACTTCCCATTAGACTTAAAATCTGAACTTACTGAGAGCAAAATGAGATTCATTTTTGAGTGAGAATAGGGAAAGGGGAGAGCTGACTTGATGAAGACGACAGTTTTCAGTTACGCTTGCTTTCTGCCTTAGCCTGGAGAAGCAGAAAGAGATCCAAACCACAGCTGTGGCTAGGTGAATTGGGAGCTCGTAACTTCTAATATTGCTTACTCAGAAGTTTTCAATTTAATTATGAACTCATGACAATTTGCTTCATTTGAAAACACTGGTGTAAAGTCGCATTCCTTTCGCAGAGATAGTTGCCACTGATAGATGGATATACATTAAGTGAATATGTATGCCTGAAGTGACTTTCAGTCTTCTTATCTGAAGTGAGGAGGTTTGTTACCTTGTAATTACCTTCTTGCTTTAACATTGTTCAGATTTGGTCTTTGACCTCTTCTGAATACTGTCTGAATGGGTATTGGTTTACAAAGGAAAAAAAAAAAAAGAAAAGCCCCGCCTTTGTTCCATTAGGGAAGAATTGTATTTCCCAGGGGTGCAGTACTCATTTAAGAATTTTGATTCAATGGGGCTTTGATATTTAAACTGTTGTTTTTATTTTTAGGTTGCAGATATCAAGAGGGTTAACAATCTTATCAATGATCAAGATTTTTTTGCCCTGAGGTCTATCAAAATTCCAGTGAAAAAGTTCAGTGTATTGACCGAAACACATGTCTCTCCAAAAGGAAGACCAGTCCTTCGGCCTGCTCTGTGTTCCCCAGAACTGCAGGAAATGTCACCGTCTGATAAATTCTCTGCTAATGAGACTGCTGGCAACTTCTTAAAAGAAGTGGATCGAGATATAGAAGAAATAGTGAAGTGTAATGATACAAAGAGAGAGAATCTTAATGAAGTTGTTTCTGCCTTAGCAGCCCAACAGGTCTGTTTTGAAACTGATGGTAAAACCAAGAAATGCAAGGATCCTTACTATGGAGCGGATTGGGGCATAGGATGGTGGACAGCCGTAGTGATTATGTTGATCATTGGCATAGTAACTCCAGTTTTCTATCTCCTGTATTATGAAGTTCTAGTGAAAGCAGATGTCAGTCACCATTCTACAATGGAATCTTCCCATTTGTTTGTCACAACAGCATCACATCCGAAATAAATAGAAAGTGGAATGAATCCAGTGAATATTATAAGTGTTGATAATCAAGGAAACCTTCAGCCTTAGCAACAGAAAACCCCGGACAACAGTTAGTCATAGACACGTAACATAGATTAGATAAAGGGGAAACCACGGAACGCAAAATGCATCTGGAACGCAGAGAAAATGCGTACTGATGTCTGACTTGCCTTTATGGGCGGTGTTCCAGTACAAGGATATTTCTGTGGATCAGGTAATCTCTGAATATGCCCAAGATGGGCAATTTTAATGCAAGATTGGGATATAAATTAAGGTATAAAATTGCCTCTGAAGCTTTGCACTTTTTTTCTATTTTGATAGAAATATGTTTTTTAATGAGATGAGGTGAAAAAATGTAGTTTGAGCTAACACATGAGGAGTCTGACTGTATGTTTTACAGCCCTAAAACGGGCATTTGGGGATATCTAAGTTTTAAACAGAGTATTTATAGAATGCATAGTACACTTGACATTTTAATATCAGGTTTACAGTTGTCAGTTAAAACTGCGTTCTCATAATTTTATCGTTCTTAGAGAGTAAGATTATTTTTTTTTAAACCCAATCATTCCATAATGAATTGCCACTATGAAGTTCTTTTTTAAAAGTGACTTTTGTAGAGGCAGTAGCTAATACTTAAGCTGGAATCTTCAAATCTTGTGCCTGTGGTCAACTCATTCTTAGTACTTTTCAGTATGGGCAGTAGGATAATCAGATTTCTGTGTATGCGATTCTGTGCCTCAGCACAGTCCAGTTGAGGGTCTTGTCGAAACTTCACATCCTTCCACGGTATCCAACTGAAAACTGACTGGGCTGGACTGCGCTTCTCTGGTCAGCTCTGTACAGAGCCACAGAAGTGCAGATGCGTGGCAGCTGGCTGCGACTGCGTCAGTAGTCTTTTTTTTTTATGCTATTGGATTTCCTCTCCCCCCTCGCCCCCTCCAGTTAATCTCCGATCAGGACCAACTGATGCTTCAGACAGCAGTCGTGGGTGCTGAGTGTGCTACTGGTCATGTGCCCACGAACCTCAAACACTAACTTTTTCCTGAAATCTCCTAGAATACTTCAAATGAGATTTAATGGCTGCTAGCAAGAAATTTAAATTGCAGCAGAATAGGCCAGTTGCAGCTTCAGACTTGTTCTTTACGTAGTAGTGTATTCATCAACCACTCTGTTCGTGAATGTTTCACTTGGGGGTTTCACGAACAACCTTGTTTTTCCCCTCTTTTCTTCTCTACATGAAAATGCTACAAGGTAAACAAAAAAACCCTGGACTCTTCCTACAAAAAGAAGGAGGTACTTGTGTACTCAGAATATTTTTAAATAAAAACTGAGATGCTGCCTGTAATTTTTTTTTGTTATATTTGCCTTGTGGAGTAAGGTTTCCATTGCCCTGTTCAAAGTACGGTTTGTTACCAAAGCCCGAGATGACTGACTTGAATAGGACTTACAAAGACAGAAATGGAAAAATATTACTGTTCTTTAAACTACTAGTATAAGCTTTCCTTCAAGTGTCTTGACTGAGTATACACAGTATAAAAACCTGATAAAGTGAATGTTTACTGACTATTGGAAGTATTCCAAAGTGCTTTATCAACTTGAATTTTGAAAGAAAAGACTCATGCCCCATTTATTCTTGGGACCCTATTGCCCTGAGAAGCGGGGCAAATGCTCTTTACTGGCATGTTGAGCGTATGAGCACAAATTGGGTAACTTTTAGTGTATTATATTGAAATTGAAGCAGGTCAGAGCTTGAAGGCAAATGCTGTACAGTTGGATCTGTGAACTACGATCTGTGGCTCTTGAGCCCTTTGATAAAAGTGGTATCGTGGAGATAGTGTGACTACTCATAGTTTCCACACGAGAAGAGGGATTGCAAAAAGGCATGAACTTCATGTTTCACAGAACACTTGTTTTCAAAGATCTTTCAAAATAATAATTCTTTCCATGAAAATATGCTAATAACAAAAGCATGAATACTGAAGTACCAGTTCTGGGTAAGGCTGTATGAAAAACTGCATTGCAGAATAATTTATGGTGGCTAACATGATACAGCTTCTATGGCTAACAGTTTAAAAGGTGACTTGCCCTAGTCCAGACAACAGGATTTTTCTATGTAGGACTGAAACTTGGTACATAACACGTTGGTTTTCTGCTGCAAGCTTATTTGCTGGCTTGCTTCTTCCTCCCCCTTCATTCTGTTTCTGAAACCTCAACGCTTTTAATAGTTTATCCTGCCATTTCAAAGAACATTGTCAAGGAGCATGAAGTTAGCTATTGTGATGATGCAACGTAAGCCCAAACTACTGCACGTATTGGAACTGACGGCTATTGGACTGCCATTGGCACAGAAGTGAACTTGACTTCAGCTGTGGTTTGACTGAGACAGGAAGGTCTCCATCCTGTTGGTGTATGAGCAGTGACATCGGTGGTTAGCTGTTCGTTTTTGTCCTGTGGTGGTGCAGCTCAGTAATTCTCTGGCTTATCTCAGGCTTTGGGCTTTTACAGCAGTTGGGAGGTGTGTGGCTTATTGTCACCCAGTTAAGCGTGGTGGGCCTTTGTTTACTTTAGGGTGAGCAGTGGTTAGAAAAACACAAAGGGATAGCTGCTTTGTTGAGCCGTACTGTACTCTAACCAAGCGCCTAGCGTGGTTTTACTGTTTTATTATGTAGCATATTTCATACAGCGTATTTTTATTTTAGAGGGTTAACTTTATGAGAAGATACAGGAGGTCTCTTTCCAAGATGGTAGGACTCCTGGTACTGGTGTGATCTGCAAGCATGAGCTGGTGTGGCTTTCTGCAGGATGCAGGGTCTTTACTGTTTTTTTCAAAGTACAACACAACTGGCAATGCAACATCACATGTCAGCCCGGAATAAACAGGGTAACTGCTCTGTATGGAACTTAAATCTGATCTAAGTTAAAATCTCTAAAGTTAGCCTTCTAGAAACTGAGTTGTTTTAAAAAAAAAAAACAAACTAACAACTGAGTGGTAAATCATGTTTTAGGTTAGTTACAATACGTTGTTGATCAGGAAGTTGTTTTTAAATTTAAGTGCATATTGCACTGTTGGATATTGCATATTGCACTGTTGGATCACGTAAAATGTACACACTTTAAATCTGCTATATTTTGGAGTATGTTGTTGTTACTGTAAGTCGGCAGAAACAAAACTTTCTAAGACTGAATTTGAAGTTTAGAAAGCAGGCACTTCTTTATTGCAGCGCTGGACGCGCAGGGGATCACTCCACCTAGTGTGCATGCCGAGTTGCTCTGCTACAAAAATTATATGCAATCAAAATATACATATTTATCATGTTTCTGAAAAAAAAAAATAACATATTCATACAATTTCCGAGAACTCATTAATATATGTAAATGTCTGTGATGCATGCGCTTTCAGGCACATTGGTGGTCACCCAAGACCCTCTGGTGGTTGTCAGCAGTCTTCCTCATTGTGTCCGCTAGTTGAACCTGATCTTTGCACATGCTCAGCTTGGTCCCAAAATTCCATTGCCCTTTTAATCTTGGAACCTCCAGAAGATTTTCTTGGTTTACTAACCAGGCCTACAATTTATTGCTTTCTTGACAGGTATATCAAAGCTACATTGTTTAACAGTTCATTTATAATTAAATCATAGATAGATCGTACCTAGTTACCATTACACAAATTATTTATCACAAAATACCTACGGTTTTAATTTTCATTGATTGGTCCCTTGATTATACAATTCTATCAATATCCATACCCAAAATAATCAGTGGTTGTTTCTATTAATATCTATTGATTGGTTCTTGATATTTAAATCAAGATGGGAAGGGTAAGGGGGTTTCTAAGCAGCACCACTGGTACATAACAAGTTTCTATAGTTACAGGACTCAAACAAAACTTCTCTACTCAATTCTTCATTGTTTCATCCTGTTCCTGTTAGTTTCTTGATAGAAAACAGTAACTACCTGGTGAGGGTCTTATGGTTACGAGTTTCAAAACACACAACATACTAACATTCTATTTCTGCTATAATCAAATTTGGTGATTTTACAACATTGTTACAAAGACTCTTTGTATAACTATTTTATAAAGGCTGAAAATACAACTTTGTAAAATAATGCTGAGTGAGGACACAAGTCTTACTTTAAATAATTCTGCTCCCCCGCTTTTAGAACATAAGTAATATACGTAAAATAAAGATTTTAGTTTAGACTGCAGTGTAAGTGGTGCATATAATGTATTCTTAGCTGTATACACTTCGTGTGTTTTATTACAGGAGGCCACTACTTGTATTTGTTTTGGCCAGTTTTTATGTATGATCTAAAATAAAAATCCTTGGCCAACAAGTATTTTGTTGGCAGCAGCTGCATACAGCACTCATATCTAGCATACCATAACTGCAGCCGTAACGGTTTATCCTGTGCATGCCTGGCTGAACTTGCAACCTCTCTGCATAAAGTTCTGAGAACTTGTTAGTCCTGTGAAATGAGCATTGAGAAACAGGCGTGAAAAATTAACACAGTAATCAGTGAAGTTCTGAGATGGTGATCTCCCTACACACTAAAAGCAGTGCTTTCTTGTACGAAGTAGCAATGTTCTTCTGCTGTGCTACTGAGACAGGATTTGCATATATGCCTGTCCAAACCTGAAGTCTGCTGAGACCCAAAGAACAGGACCTCTGGAACAGCACAATCCCATTTCATTTCAGAACTGCCTTGGCACAGAGCTGTATCATTGCAGAACTCCTCATCGTCCTAAGAGTTGGACTTACTTGCCATTGTTAAACTAGTCTTAGAGGGTCCGTCCTAAGACTCAGCCATTCCCTCTGAAGGACAGAGGTGACCATAGTTCACCTTTGATAGGTCTTAAAAAAACCTGATTTCTGCCAGAGTAATATTTCTCAACAGCACAGCAGGGAGGGCGTTGTCTCTCCGATTAGCAGTATGATGAATGAAGAAAGTGATTGGTCCCCAAGAATTAATGTCTGCTAAAAATAAAGTATTGTACCTGTTCAGGCAAGCCATAGCTTGTGGCCAAAGTGTATTTCGGGTAGTACTGCTTTTCCAGTGTTAATTCTGTAGCTGTGTCTTCAGCAAAAGCCACCTATTTGCATTCCTTGTGTGAGAGGCAAGGACTCTCGTTTACCTTGCATAGAGGGAAACAGCGAGTATAAGATACTAGTTGTACTTGAGGCAAGCAAATTTAATTTTCAACATGCTTACCTTCTTCACAACATCTGTCTTTCTCTTTTATATCACATGCAAGAAACAGGCACACCTGTTCAGGAAACAACTGCTGGCACTGTGGTGTTAAAAGCAAATGATCAGACAGAATACATTTCCTATGCAATGCACCAGAATGTTTATTAAACATTATTAATATAGCTATGAACACTTCAAAATAAAATTGGTACACCTCTGACGTGTGACATGCATAGCATCTTAGTTTCATTTCCTTGACATCTACTATGAATTTTATCAGAACAGCTGAATGCTACACCGTAAGGAACAAATTCTTACTGCATGCAGAAGTTCATGGAATAATGCAGTACTGTTTTCCAGTCAGCAGTGAGGTGAAGTACTGCTTGACAAAATGCCACACTTACAAGGAAAACTTCCGTACGTTGTTTTGCTGATAAAAGAATTGGTTTTGTTTTAAAACAGTTCTTTCATTAGACCTGATAACAGGGCTAGTTATCAGGAACAGAATATTTTAAAAAAGTGAAAAAAAAAAAAAAGACCAACCCTGATCAATAGTAATATAATAACACGTATAAAAAATCCCACTGACGAGTAATATTTGTATCGTCAAAGGACAATAGGATATAGAGACTGCTCTGTGATTTCCTCAAGTTTCTAATCTCAAGAATAAGTTTTCTACACTTCAGCTGTTGGTTCTTAAATAAAATTAATGTTTCCAAACATTCTGGTTTTGCTATTCTCAGCATTCTTGTCTTGTTCATGCATCAAAATACTTCATCATGTTATTTTCTTATGTTTCTAGGGTTTTTTATACTGATTTGCTGTCTGTAAGTTTCTGTCTTGTTTTATATATAGGAAAGTAAATAAATGCGTTAACAATTACATGGATAGCTATCACCCAATGGTGACAATGGTTTCTTACCCAAAGGCGTCCCTATTGGGGGGAAGAAAGGCTCAGCCCGTCAGCTGGTCCCAGAAGTCGAAGGCAGTTTTGATGGAGTCCTCCTCGACTTGTTCACGATGGTGTCTTCCCTAATATTCCCCCCTTTTTGGGCTAGTTTTATACTATTTTTTCCCTTCAAGGTGGAGTTTGAGTGACTTTAGTCATAAATACTTTTATTATGATTGGTGTAAAATTCTCTCGCTTCACATTTCAAGGTATAGTTTACCAAAAATTCAGGGCGCAGACTCGAGGAGGAGTGGTTGCACCTTGGAGGCGGGTAGCCTTTGGGATGGAGGTGTGTTTAGGTATTATAATGACATTATAATGAGCAAAGTTCACACAAAGGACAGCATTTTGTCAAAATTTGACAAACTGTTGGCTCAGGGTAGCAAGTGTGCAGCTTATCAGCTCCATAGGACCATCTCGTTCCCATATCTGCTGATTATCACAGGGCTTGGCCATGGAATCTCCACCCCACTACATCCCCATGTTGTGCCCACGGGCACTTTTGTGAAGCGCTGGGCACCTGCAGACGGCACGAACCCACCACGCTGCGGGGCACCGCCAACACGGCCGGGCTGCCGCTTCCCTATTGCCCTTTCGGGCTTTGTTTCTCCGGCACCACCAGCCCTGCACCCCCAACCCCACAGCCCAAAGAGACCCCGCGGTCAGTACGAATACTAATTGTTGCCATTCTGAACACATTCTTAGCACGACAGTAAACCCTCTTGCTGCTGTTGGGAAACGCCTCCTCCCTTCCTCACAGTGCTGCCACAGGGACATCGCCCTGCCAGGCTGCTGCAGGGGGCTGCGCCATAACCGGAATCGATGCGACGGACCCCCCAACAGCTACAGCCCTCGCGCTGCTGCTGCTGCTGCACACTGTGCTGGGTCGAAAGAGCCGAAAGGGCAGGGTAAAGCTCTGAAGAGTGCCATCAACAAGAAGGAACAAAGCTCACTCATTCACTTTACACTGAAAAGGTGCACGTATTTGTAATAAGTAATTTAGCAAAAGAATTTTGCTTCAGCTAAAATGGATGTGTGTTCCCTACAGCTTCAGCTAAGATGGGTGTGTGCTTGCTATGCGTTTGGGGGAAGGGATAGTGTTAGATTAGATATCAAAAGAAAACAACAGTTGAAAGTACGGGATGGTTGTAAAGACAAAGGGTGGTGTAGTTAGCCAAGATAACCACAGAAGTGTGAAGAATAAAGAAGCCACCAGAAGGACATGGTGAGAAAGACTTCAAGGACCACCAAGAAGCACAGCACCTGCGCCGCTAGAGGGGAGGGGGCATGTTTGGGGGTGGGTTGCATTCCAAGAACTCATTGACTATGCAATTGGGGGTAGGTTGTGTTCTGAAAACTCATTGATCATGCAAATTTTTTTCGAAGAAAAAACATGACTAGGCATAAGGTATATGAAATAAAAATCCACGTTTGTGACAGAGAAACTGAGCCACGGGAGGAGAAATCCCCTGTGTAGCTCCCAGCGCTGTAATACATATCCTTTGCTGCACCGAATTTGCCCGTGACTAAAATTCAATACAGTGAGCGTGTTTCTCACAATTTGGGGGCTCGTCTGGGATATCTGAAGCCTACGTTCGGAGCCTTGGACGGGTGAGCAGAGCGGGACGGCACGCCACTGCTGATTTCAGCAATCCTCGGGTTCTCCCCGCTCACGGTGACAGACCAGCGGCAATAGCCCGGCGAAGGGGCTCGTGGCCCAAAGAGGGGTCCCAGGGATAACCGCGCAGCCGATAATACTTGTGCACAAGACCTGGGTAAGAAAATTGACTGTTAAGTATTACTCGGGCAGCTGGGTGATGGGGGATTGAGAGTGGTGTGAATGAGACGCGGACAAGATCTGCAAAGCAAGTGTGAAGTCTTTTTAACCGCTGTTCCGTATCTCTGCGAGGAGACCAGCCGGTGAAGAGATGAAGCGAAAGGCTGGAGTTGAAAGATTCCCCGAGGAAAAATGGGACAAGGAAAAAGTAAAGAGCAATTTAAGGGAAAAACTGATCAGGGAATTCCAGAAATACCTCCGGAGAGTCCATTAAGGAGGATGTTGTTACAATGGGGGCAGGAAGGAGAGTTCTGCACCCAGGGTAAGGATAAAGCAAAGATGATCAATTACTGTACGTTTAAATGGACCAAAGAGCCCATAAGGCCAGACAAGTTATATTGGCCAAAGTATGGGTCTATGGAGGGATGGCTGTGTCAAACACTAAATGTACACGTTAACTCTAAAGAACCGTTCGATCAAGAAGAGAGCGAATAGGCAGCATGTCGGAAAGGAGATGTAGGGGTTTTTAAATCGGAGACACAAAAGGAGAAGGAGGAGGACCAGAGACCAGTCTGGGATCCTCTTGAATACTTACCTCCCCCGTATAATCCCGACCTTCCAGAAGGCGCGAGAGAGCCTCAAGCCTCTGTTAGAAGGGAGAGACGGAGGCGGGAAGTGAGGAGGTCCATAGTGGAAGAAAATGAGAAAATAACGGAACCAATCAAGCTGCATCCGTTACAGGAGGTCCCGATGCCAGGAGTTCAAAATGGGGTGGGATTTGTGAATGGCCCCTAACCAGTACAGAAGTCAGGAACTTTAAAAAAGAAATGAAGAAATTGTTGGAAGATCCCCTAGGTTTGTCAGAACAATTAGACCAATTTTTAGGCCCAAATGTATACGTTTGGGAAGAAATGCAATCCATCCTGTGAACTTTGTTGTCCCCTGAGGAAAGACAAATGATTCGTGTAGCAGGGATGAGAATATGGGAAAGGGAAAACGTTCATGGGGTGGCAGGGGACCAAAAGTTACCCCTACAAAGACCTGATTGGAATCAAAATGACCCCGCAGGGGGAAGAAACATGTCTGATTATCGGACATTAATTATAAGGGGAATTAAAGAGGCCGCCCCGAGGGGGTCAAATGTGAGCAAAGCCTTTGATGATAAACAAGGGAAAGAGGAGTCTCCGACGGAATGGCTGGAAAAGCTCCAAAGAAATATTCAGCAGTTTTCTGGAATTGACCCAGAGACTGTGGCTGGCCAGGAATTATTAAAAGTAAATTTTGTCACCCATGCCTGGCCAGATGTAAGGAAGAAATTGGAAAAGATAGAAGACTGGCACGAGAGAGGAATCAATGAGAAGCACAAAAAGTATATGTGAGGTGTGATGAGGAGAAGCAGAGGATAAAAGCGAAGCTAATGGTAGTGACTGTAAAAGAAATAACAAAGACTAAAGATAAGGCGCCCCAGAATCTAAGGCCAGGAACGACACCATACAAGATACAGAGAGCCCATCTGCCACCACTCAAAAAGCCCATATGGATGAAACCAGAAGCCCCAGACGGCGGAAAGTGTTACTATTGTGGGCAAGAAGGACATTTTAAGAGAGAGTGTCCCAGGTGAGAGAGAGATCAACAAGAGTTTAAAATATGTCAACAAGAAGAATACGCTACTGATTAGGGATGTCAGGGGCTCCACCTCCTGGGGGAAGAAAGAAACAGTGAGCCCTTGATAAATGTAAAATTAGGCCTCCAGGAGGAAATTTATACCTTTTTAGTAAACTCGGGAGCTGAGAAGTCTAGTGTTATGAAATTGCCTTATGGATGTGAAGTTAGTAAGAGACAAACCACTGTGGTAGGGGCAAAGACAGAAAGTTTTAAAGTACCAATAGTAGAACAAATAGAAATAGGAGACGATGAAAGGACAATAAAAACAGATGTTTTATTAATACCGGAAGCAGGAGTACACTTGCTGGGTAGAGATTTACAAGTCAAATTAGGGATAGGTACTGCCCCAGAAAATGGAAAGATTGTAGTCAAAACCTTTGAATTAACCCAGGAGGATGAAAAGCGAATTATGCCTCAAGTGTGGGTTAAAGAAGGAAATAGAGGGAGCCTCTAGAGGGTATATCCCCCTGTGAAAACAGAAGTTAAAGAGGACCGGCCAATAAGGATAAAACAATATCCCATATCTTACAAGGGGAGGAAAGGTCTAAAACCAGTAATTGATTCATTGTTGAAGGACGGATTGTTGGAACCATGTATGTAACTTTACAATAGTCCAATTCTACCCATCCAGAAGGCTGATGAGACATATAGATTAGTTCAAGACCTACGAGAAGTCAATAAACGAGTACAGACTCGGCACCCTGTCGTTTCAAACCCATATACCCTCCTGAGTAAAATATCGCATAATCATAAATGGTTTAGTGTAACAGACCTTAAAGATGCCTTTTGGGCCTGTCCACTAGCAGAGGAGAGTAGAAACTTATTTGCCTTTGAATGGGAAGATCTGGACACTGGAAGGAAGCAGCGATTCCGCTGGACCTCCCTGCCTCAAGGATTCACAGAATCCCCAAATCTATTTGGACAGACGCTAGAGAAAATTTTAGGGGAGTTCCAGGCAGAACCCGGAGTAAGAATCTTGCAATATGTGGATGATCTATTGGTATCGGGGGAGAGAGAGCAGAAAGTCAGGGAGACATCGATACGTTTGCTGAATTTTTTAGGAGAACAAGGATTAAGAGTCTCAAGGACAAAACTGCAGCTTGTACACAAGGAATTAAGGTATTTAGGGCATCTGATTAGCGAAGGAAAAAGAAAAATCCATCCAGAACGAATTTCTGGGATTACAGCATTAAGTGTCCCAAGAACGAAGAGAGAAATAAGGAAGATTTTAGGGTTACTAGGGTACTGTAAACTATGGGTTGAGGGATACACCCAATCAGTAAAATTTCTGTATGACAAACTAGTAAAAGAAGGTCCAATACAGTGGACAGAAGACGAACAAGAGTGATTCAAAGAATTAAAGCAGAAGCTAATAAAAGCCCCAGTTTTAGCCCTCCCCTCCCTAGAAAAACCATTTCACCTTTTAGTAAACACGGAAGAAGGGATAGCGCATGGAGTCCTAACACAGAAATGGGGCGGAGAAAGGAAACCGGTTGCATACTGTCCTGGTTTGAGGTAAAACAGGACCAATTTTGTTCAGTAACTTCGCTTCTTAGCTGGGCCTCTTCTAACTACTGAAATTAACAGCATATTGTGCAGACAATGTTCGCTCTCTCAGAGTGATCAGACAAATGTTTAGAGCTGATGCCCAGGCATGGGATCCAGAGAGGCTCTTGCTTATACTTATTGCTATAACACCCAAGGGCAACCAACTTTGTTATTTGCCACGTTGGAGAGTCGGCAGCGGAAAAGCGTAATGGGGTCCCACCTGCAGGGAGGAGTGGACAGGACAGGTGACCCAAAACTGACCAACAGCGTATTCCATCCCATCTGCCTCATGCTCAGTATAAAAGCTGAGGGATCAAAGGGTCAGGCCTTCTTTTTCCTTCAATGGCTGACATCTGAGGAGGACTCTGTCTGTCCGTCTGCTTTTGGTCCTGATCCAGACCCGGAATCCAGTTCCCGTCCATCACTGAGTCCAGCCTGGGACTGCCCCAGTGCCAGCTGGTGTCGTGACTGTCATCCTGGGAGCTTGATACGGTTTTGTATATTTTCATTATTTCCTTTTATTTTATTATTAATATTTCATTAAAGTAGTTTAGTTCCTTCTAAACTTGTAAGTCTTTTTTTCCTCCTCTACCTCTCTCTTTGAAGAGGGGTAGAGGGGAGCATCTGTCGGTCCCATCTGGGGTCCCCTATGTCCCCAGTGGCCGATTGGCCTAAACCACGACAGATTAACTGGCGCCCAACGTGGGGCACAAGCAGTGCTCGACCAGAGCTGTGATAAATTGCCTGAATAGTTTGAATTCCATCTTGTTCTGAGATTAGAGCAGGCACCTTACAGCATGTTGTTCTTAAACGAAACGTTGTATCGGGCCTTTAAAGAGCTTGGTTTGCACTTGATTGACTCAACTCTGTTTAACCTGCCAAATGTATTGCAAAGTTTATTTACTCTTAGTGTTTTTTTGGGAAGGTTTAGATGTGCTGTTTTGGTGTGGTTTGCAGTTCAGGTCTATAACATGATTAACTGGGTAATGGCTCTACCTGCATATCTCGGGCATCGCGTGATGGATTCTGTTACTAATTACGCTTTTGGTTCTACCTTGGGAAAGTTTACTTCGCCCTTGAATAGTTATATTAATGTGACACCATCAGAGCCAGGGCTTGGAAACCTTCTGGGCTGTGACGATAAGGATTGTCACCTCCTTAAGATCGTGATTTTGTTGTTGGTTTTCCTGCATGTGTTGCAGGGGTGGTTTTTTGTGAAATACCGGTGCAGGGGTGGCTATAGGGTAACGTGCGCTGCCGCCACTCAGACCACAGCAGCCACTCCGCGACATGCAGTGGCACGAGCCACGGACCCGCCCGGCCCGGCACAGGCACCGCCGCCGCCCGCAGAGGCACCACCACCACCAGTTGCCCCCCCCACTGCAACAACACCGGTGCCTCCGCCGTCTGTCCCGGCACAAGCTACTCCAGCCACGACAGCAAGTACCGCTGCCACTAAAACTCCATCAGAACCGGTACCAGTTGCCCCAGTGACCAGGCAGCAGAAAAAGAGATCATTTCCCTGTTCCTTACGACAAGGACCAGCTCAAGCCAGATGGCTTGGGAGAGGGCCCTTCTAGAGTAGACCCAGGAGAAGGTCCTTCTAGAGTAGACCCAGGAGAGAGTCCTTCTCGGGCAGCCTCATCACAGCAAGACTCAGATGTAGAGGTAATTGTTAAATCCTTCTCTATGAAGGATTTGAGAAATATTAGGAAGGACTTTAGTCGTCATGAAGGTGAAACACTCATCTCCTGGTTGCTCCGATGCTGGGATAGTGGGGCTGATACCATAGACTTAGATGGCAGAGAAGATAAGCAGTTGGGAAACCTGGCCAAGGATGGAGGTATCGATGAAGGGATTGGGAGAAAGACAAGCACTCTCAGTCTCTGGAGGCGACTGATGTCAGCCATAAAGCGCAGGTATCGCTTTACGGATGATATTGAATGCCGTCCAAGTAAATGGACCAACATGGAAAAAGGTATCAAGTACCTGAGAGAATTGGCTGTGCGAGAGGTGATTTATAGTGATAGGCAAGTGACTGTAGATCCTGATAAGATGCCATGCAAACGATCCATGCTAAAAAAGTTTGTACAAAGTGCACCACCAACATATTCCCACACATTGTCAACAATGGTCTGGGGAGCATCCGATACCGACACACCAACTGTAAGTGAAGTGGTTAACAAGGTACGACAGTATGAAGACAGTCTCTCTCGTCCTTTCTCTGTGGCAGCTGTGGAAAAACTGACTGTGATCACTGAGAAAATGACCGAGACAATGGAGCAAATGACCAAGAAAATAGTTGAGCACACCGATAAGCTGCTTGATACATTACCCAAGGTAGAGGAAAAATCCCATTCTTCCCCTGCACAGACCCATGTTGCAGCTACTAAGAAAACACGCCCTCCTACTCAATAGAAAAAACACTCTCCGACTCAAGACCAATCGAACCCGTTCCAAGACTTCCTGTATCTATGCCTCCGCAACTATGGAGAGGATATGAGGAAGTGGGATGGAGAACCTATCTCAGCCCTACAGGCACGGGCGCTTGAGTTGCAAAGTAAAGCAGATAGAAGAAAGAATTCTTACAGGAGGAATGCTGCTCCAACCTACAGTAGGCGATCCTATGGTCCAGGTAGGAATAGCTACTACGGTTGATGTCAGAGGTGCCCTGCCTCCAGCCAGGAGGAGGAGAGGGACAACCAAATTTATTGGACTGTGTGGATTCGATGGCCTGGCATATTAGAGCCACAAAAGTATAAAGCCCTGGTGGACACTGGTGCACAGTGTACCCTATAGCCATCGAATCATAAAGGGGCAGAAACTGTCACTATTTCTGGAGTGACAGGCGGATCTCAAGAACTGACTGTATTAGAGGCCGAAGTGAGCCTAACTGGGAATAAATGGGAGAAACACCCCATTGTTACTGGTCCAGATGCTCCGTGCATCCTTGGCATAGACTATCTCAAGAGAGGGTATTTTAAAGACCCAAAAGGGTATCGGTGGGCTTTTGGTATAGCAGCTGTAGAGACTGAGGATGTTACACAGCTGTCAACCTTACCCGGTCTTTCAGATGATCCTTCTGTTGTGGGACTGCTGAGGGTTAAAGATCAGCAGGTGCCAATTGCTACTGCCACGGTGCATCGATGACAGTATCGCACCAAGCGAGACTCCTTCATTCCCATCCATAACCTGATTTGACGGCTAGAGAGCCAATGAGTGATCAGCAAAACTCGATCACCATTTAACAGCCCTATATGGCCAGTGCGAAAGTCTGATGGGGACTGGAGACTGACAGTAGACTACTGTGGCCTGAATGAAGTCACAGCACCACTGAGTGCTGCTGTGCCAGACATGCTAGAACTTCAGTATGAACTGGAGTCAAAGGCAGCCAAATGGTATGCAACAATTGACATTGCTAATGCTTTTTTCTCTATTCCTTTGGCAGCAGAGTGCAGGCCACAGTTTGCTTTCACCTGGAGGGGTGTCCAGTACACCTGGAATCGACTGCCCCAGGGGTGGAAACACAGCCCTACTGTTTGCTATGGACTGATCCAGACCGCACTGGAGAAGGGCAGAGCTCCAGAACACCTACAATACATCGACGACATCATTGTGTGGGGTAACACAGCAGAAGAAGTTTTCAAGAAAGGTAGGAAAATCATTAAGATTCTTCTGAAAGCAGGTTTTGCTATAAGAAGAGGTAAGGCCAAGGGATCTGCACAAGAGACCCAGTTTTGGGGAATAAAGTGGCAAGATGGGCCTCACCAAATCCCAATGGACATAATTAACAAAATAACATCTATGTCCCCACCTACTAACAAAAAGGAAACACAAGCCTTTGTAGGTGGTGTGGGTTTCTGGAGAATGCATATTCCAGGTTATAGCCAGATTGTGAAACCTCTCTATGAAGTGACTCGAAATAAAAATGAGTTTATGTGGGGCCCTGCGCAACAACAAGCCTTTGAGCAAATTAAACAAGAGATTGCGCATGCAGTAGCCCTTGGACCAGTCCAAACTGGACGGGACATTAAAAATGTGCTCTACACTGCAGCTGGGGACAATGGCCCTACCTGGAGCCTTTGGCAGAAAGCACCAGGGGAGACTCGAGGTCAACCCCTAGGATTCTGGAGTCGAGGGTATAAAGGCTCCGAGGCCAACTATACTCCAACCGAGAAAGAAATCTTGGCAGCGTATGGAGGAGTTAGAGCTGCTTCAGAAGTAATTGGTACTGAGGCACAGCTCCTCCTGGCGCACCGATTACCAGTACTGGGCTGGATGTTCGAGGGTAAAGTTCCTTCTACTCATCATGCCACCGATGCTACCTGGAGTAAGTGGGTTGCCTTAATCACACAGCGAGCTCAAATAGGAAACCCAAACCATCCAGGAATCGTAGAAGTGATCACAAATTGGCCCAAAGGCAAAGACTTTGGGATGCCACCAGGGGAAGTGGTGACACGTGCTGAGGAAGCTCCACCATATAACGAACTCTCAGATAATGAGAAACAGCATGCTCTGCTTATGGATGGATCTTGTATTGTAGGAAAGCATCGAAGGTGGAAAGCTGCCTGTGTGGAGTCCTACAAGATGAGTTGCAGAAGCTGCTGAGGGAGAAGGTGAATCGAGTCGATTTGCAGAGGTAAAAGCCATCCAGCTGGCGTTAGATGTTGCTGAACGAGAAAAGTGGCCAATACTCTATCTCTATACTGACTCAGGGATGGTGGCAAATGCTCTGTGGGGGTGGTTAAAGCAGTGGAAGCAGAGCAACTGGCAGCGCAGAGGTAAACGCATCTGGGCTGCTGAATTGTGGCAAGATATTGCTGCCCAGCTAGGGAACCTAGTCGTAAAGGTACGTCATGTAGATGCCCACGTACCAATGAGTCAGGCCACCGAGGAACAACAAAACAGTCAGCAAGTGGATCAGGCTGCTAAAATTTTCCAGACAGACTTGGACTGGGAACATAAAGGTGAACTATTCTTAGCTTGGTGGGCCCATGACACTTCAGGTCATCAAGGAAGGGATGCAACCTATAAATGGGCCCGTTACCGAGGGGTGGATTTAACCATGGACGCTATTGCGCAGGTTATCCACGACTGTGAAACATGTGCCGAAATCAAGCAAGCTAAAAGGTTAAAACCTTTGTGGTATGGAGGACGATGGCTGAAACATAAATATGGGGAGGCTTGGCAAATTGACTACATCACACTCCCTCAAACTCGCCAGGGTAAGCGCTATGTGCTTACAATGCTGGAAGCAAGCACCGGATGGTTGGAAACCTATGCCGTACCCAATGCCACTGCCCAGAATACCATCCTGGGCCTTGAAAAGCAAGTCTTGTGGTGACATGGCACTCCAGAAAGAATTGAGTCAGACAATGGGACTCATTTTAAAAACAATCTTATAAGTAATTGGGCAAAAGAACATGGCATTGAATGGATATATCATATCCCCTATCATGCACCAGCTTCTGGGAAGATTGAGTGATATAATGGACTGTTAAAAACCACCCTAAAAGCAATAGGTGGTGGAACCTTTAAAAATTGGGACAAGCATTTAGCGCAAGCTACCTGGTTAGTTAACACCAGGAGATCCATCAATCGAGCTGGTCCTGATCAATCAGACCATTTACATACAGTAGAAGCGGACAAAGTCCCTGTGGTGCATGAAAGGAATACGTTAGGGAAAACTGTTTGTGTTTTTCCTTCTTCAGGCAAAAACAAACCCATTCGTGGGACTGTTTTTGCTCAAGGACCTGGATGTACTTGGTGGGTGATGCTGAAGGATGGAGAAGTTCAATGATTAGGGGACTGGAACATCTTTCTTATGAGGAAAGGCTCAGGGACTTGGGTCTTTTTAGTCTGGAGAAAAGAAGACTGAGGGGTGGTCTTATCAATGCTTATAAATACTTAAGGGGAGGGTGCCAGGGGGATGGGAACAGTCTTTTTTCAGTTGTGCCCAGTTATAGGACTAGAGGTAATGGGCACAAACTTGAGCACAGGAAGTTCCATCTGAACATGAGGAGGAACTTCTTTCCTTTGAGGGTGGCAGAGCACTGGCACAGGCTGCCCAGAGAGGTTGTGGACTCTCCCTCACTGGAGACATTCAAAACCCGCCTGGACGCTGTCCTGTGCAACTGCTGTAGGTGTCCCTGCTGTGGCAGGGGGGTTGGACTTAGATGATCTCCAGAGGGCCCTTCCAACCCTGACCATTCTGTGATTCGTGTTCAACCACTTCATAGAAAAACTACAGGAGGAGAGTCGGCACACCCTTCATGTTAACTTCAAAGTCCACACGACAAGGACCTTAGGAAAAACACAGACGCGCATCGGACACGTACCTCATCTTCACAGACCAACCAGGGTCCTTCCCATTCCATCCAGCAGAAGAAAGGGCCACCACGGAGAAACAGTGGCAGTCGACAATCTGTCGAGAGAGGAAAAATCCCTTTAGCATAAAGCTGGGTAGAAATCTCAAGCCGCCTTCTTTCCCTGAAGGTTTGCCAAGACGACAGCTGAGCAGAGGAAAAAGTACTCGGCTTCATCCTCGGGACGGTTCTTGGTGCAGACCACTAGAGCTCTTGCCTTTTTCAGACAACCCTGCCTTGTGTTGACTCACCGGCAGCTTTAGTCGCATTAGAGCTTGCCGACTGCACACAGCTGGCAGACACAGACAAGTATATTTCCTCAAGCCTACGCACAGCCAAGTGAAATTTGGCTTGAACACTGACCGTGTACTTCAGCGACTCCCTGAGTCTACACCTCAATCCGCCGAACGACTAGTCCTTTTCTGGAAGGACAAGCTTTTCTGACTTAAGAACACAAGATTGAAGGCTTCATGGAACAGAATGTGGGTTGAGCTACAGGACAACGTGCCATCAACGCTGGAAGGAAAAAAAAAAAAAACGGAATAAAAATCAAGCGAAACATCAGTTCCCATCGTGTTGCATTCATTACATTTCCACTGGCACCTAGGTGCTCTAAAATTAACCGTACTCACACCACAGACTCCTAGCAATTCAGTTACACAGGGAAAAATAGAAGGCTATATCCAACTTGCTCATAAAATTAGCACGAACAAACAGAAGAGAAACAATGGACCCTAAAGAAGGTACCGGGCAGCTCTCAATTTATTCCAGAGGAAAGCCGGCTCTTTTACCTGAAAGGAAGCCATTCCTAACTACCCAGGCACCAATTCGGGAAGGAGGCGCGCTCTGTTAACTGCAATCCTGCATCAGCTTTTCCACGCTGGCAGCAAATTTGCCTTTTCTGCTGGTTTGACACAGAGTACCCGGAGTGACCCTGAACTCGCAAACATTTCTCCCCGCTCCCCCAGCCCCACACATGCCATTACCTCAGCAGCCGGTGGAATCAACCCCGCAGGATTTTCCTCCAGGGGTGCACGAGGGGACGCTGCGAAAAGAGGAGGCCAGAAATTACTCTGTTTGTCACAGCCAGCCCACGGGGACAAGCCAGGGCACCCCCAGCCCACCTCTGCCCTCAGGAACGGGGCCCAGAGAGGCGCCTGGCGTGGACTTCACCCCCTCCAGGGAAGAGGCCGGGCTCCCCGCTGGCAGCAGGACGACTCGCCTCCCCGCTGCTCAGAGCTCCTCGCTCGGGACAGCCTGGCCTGCGCCCGGCCGCTCTTCTGCCACGCGGGGAGCGCAATCCGGCCGGTGGATACTCCGGCCAACAGACGTTCCAGCTCATTGCAGCTCCTGCTCATTGCCCGTGCCGGGAGCTTTGCCTTTGGCTAATGCACGCTCCGGACAGCAGACATCCCGGCTCGTCTCGCTCCAGCTCCTGCTTGCCCCAGCTCTGGCTAATTGAAGCCCCAGCTCGCCACTGAAGCTCCACTTGATTTCAGCTCCTTCTCCTTACAAGCTCCAGCTACTGGCAACAGGCTGGGCTTTTCACGAGCTCGTCAATCAATCCCTGTCATAACTTGTGCGTTAAGATTAAACATCACAGCTGTACACGGTATAAATATCAATTTGTTCGTATGACTAATTACTTAATAACTATTCTAAACAGGGTACAAAGAAGAGCTGGGCTCGAAGAGGAGAGGGCGTGCGGTGTCTGAAAAGGGCCCTTCCCCCCAGAGACCCCCTCAGACCTTGACATCAGCCTGCCGCACACCGGCCTCCCAAACTTCGGGGTCCGACGGCACCAGACCCCCACCCTCTGGGGAGGGTCCACGCACCCTGCCCACCCCCTGCTTTCCCCTACACCCCCCAACGCCCTGCCGCCCCTCTCTGCCTCCCACCCCCCTGCAAACCCGGCCATACCGGCTTCTGCTCCTGGCTCCCAGACCAGCTCCCTCGCTGCCCGTGTCTGAGCACAAAACCCCAGCTGCCGGGCCTGTTCTCAAGCCCCCAAAAGGCAGGGCTCGATGCCTGCTCCGGAGCCCAAAGCCACGGGACTCCCCCTGTTTCCGAGCCCCAAACCCAGCCCCGTGAGCCTGTTCTCCAGCCGCAAGAGCGGACCACCTGGTCTCCGTTTCGGGCCCCGAACCAGCTCGCCCTCTCTGCTTCCTGACGCCCTTTGCAGCCCCCGAGGGGCGATGCCGAGGGCCGGGGGGAGCGCATCCCCAGGGCCCGCCAGGCAGTTCTGGGGAGCGCTGGGGAACTGCGGAGGGCCCGACCCCACCTCGCCTCGCGGCGGCGCCGGCACGGCCCGGGCGCCGCTTCGTTATCGCCCTTTCGGGCTTCATTTCTCCGGCACCGCCAGCACCGCACCCCAAAACCCCCAGGCCGAAACCGAAGGGACCCCGCGGGGAGCCGGGGCCAGCCGCCCCCTCTCCGACCTCTGCAGTGCCCCCCCTCAGGGCCCTCGCGCGGGGACCCCCATCACCCCTTAGGGCGCTTTCAGCCCCCCGCCCCGCCTTCCCTCGGGGCCCCCCGAGGCCCCCCCGCCGCGTTCCCCGCCGCCCCAGCTCACCTTGACGCGGCAGAGCCGCCTCACGACGCGCTTTCCCCGCGCCACGCAGCGCTCTGATTTCGAGCTGCGCGCCGTTTCCCCCCCGCCCCCCCCCCCCCGGCTTCCGCAGCGCCGCCGACGGCCCGCCCCCCCACGCTCCCATTGGGCTGCCTCCCGCACCCCTCCCTGAGACGCCCCGCTCCATTGGTCGGGCGCTGCCGTCAGTCCCCACCGCGCCCCACCCCGCGCCGCGCTCAGCCCAGCCTCCCGCCATCCGCCCCGGAGCCACTGGCATCGTGAACCGGAACCGGCGGGGACGTTGCCGTGGCGACGGGCAGCTGTGGCGGGGCCTGACCGGGGCGTGGGGGGAGCAAGTCGCAAAAACCCGGCTTTTTCTTCTTAAAAACTTTATAGATTTGTGCGCGACAGCACAAAGGAAAACCGCTCCGTCTTCTTCCCCTCTTCCCTCAGCTTTCCCGGGAGTCCCAAATTGGGATCCCCCCCGCCCCGCCCCAATGCAGGCCCAGAATCAGGGGTTTGGGGCATTTTTGTGCCATGGCGGCGGCTCCCGCTCTGCGCGCACGGCCCTGCAGGGGAAGGTCCCCTTTTGGGGGACTCGGGCCCAAATCGGGATGGGAAAAAGAGAAGGGGGTAGGGGCAGCTTTTGAAAGCGCCTTTACATCTTCAAGAGAGATGGGGGCGGGGGGCGGGACATGCACTGAGTGTGCCGGGACTCAGCACGGGGGAGGGGGGGGGGGGGGCGCAGTACATGCACTGAGTGTGCTGAGGCTCAGCACGGGGGGGCGGTGTGTGGACCGTGTGTGGACACGTGTGTGGACATGAGTGGACACGTGTGGGGCTGTGGAAGTGTGTGGAGGTGTGTGGACACACGTGGACATGAGTGGACACATGTGGAGTTAGAATCATAGAATCACAGAATCATAGAACCGCTGAGGTTGGAAGGGACCTTTAAGATCATCAAGTCCAACCACTAACCTACCCTGACAAAACCCACTTCTAAACCATGTCCCTAAGTACCATATCTACCCTTTTTTTAAACACCTCCAGAGATGGTGAATCCACCACCTCCCTGGCCAGCCTCTTCCAATGTTTAATAACCCTTTCAGTGAAAAAATGTTTCCTAATAACCAGTCTAAACCTCCCCTCACATAACTTAAACCCATTTCCTCTTGTCCTTTCACTTGTCACCCGGGAGAAGAGGTCAGCCGCCACCTCTCTACAACCTCCTTTCAAGTAGTTGTAGAGGGTGATAATGTCTCCCTTCAGCCTCCTCTCTCCAGGCTAAACAACCCTAGTTCCCTCAGTCGTTCCTCGTAAGATTTGTCCTCCAGACCCCTCACCAGCCTTGTAGCCCTTCTCTGGACATGCTCCAACACCTCAATGTCCTTCTTGTAGTGAGGGGCCCAAAACTGAACGCAGTACTCGAGGTGGGGCCTCACCAGTGCCGAGTACAGGGGGATGATCACTTCCCTAGTCCTGCTCACCACACTATTCCTGATACAGGCCAGGATGCTGTTGGCCTTCTTGGCCACCTGGGCACACTGCTGGCTCATATTCAGCTGGCTGTCCACCAACACCCCCAGGTCCTTTTCTGCCGGGCAGCTTTCCAGCCACCCCGCCCCAATTCTGTAGCGCTGCATGGGGTTGTTGTTACCCAAATGCAGGACCCGGCACTTGGCCTTGTTGAACCTCATACCACTGTCCTCAGCCCATTGGTCCAGTCTGTCCAGATCCCTCTGCAGGGCCAGCCTACCCTCAAGCAGATCAACATGCCCGCCTAGTTTAGTGTTATCTCCAAACTTACTGAGGGTGCATTCGATGAGGTAACATGAGATAAGACAGTAACACAGCAATGGTTTTCTTATTGTCATTGCAGGCACCTTGCAGCAAGTCTGTAGAAACGGTCAAGGTATTGAGGGCCGAGGAGCGGTGTGACAGACCTCAGAGCAGTCGGTTGCTTTGTAACACGTCAGTCACTATAATGCGCTGGACTTCCAAGTGCCACAGAAGACTTTAACCGTAATGTGTTATTTTTGGCATTGGAGTGGAGCAGGTGAGTGAAGCTGCTCGGGACCACTCTCTCACGGATGAGATTTGTAGTAAACAGCTTTGTGTTTTGTTCTTGCAGGTGAGTGAGTGGTACAAGGTGTCCAAAGGAGTCCTGCATTTAAGTGATGGGGCAGTTATTGTGGATGGGCATTGAGGGTGGACGGAGACCCGTGGCACCATGAAAGCTAAGTAGTGGGGCAAAAATCTGCGGGTGGCAAAAACCAAACATGTCCAAACATTGTCCAAAGAGAGGGTGGTTTGTGGGTAGTCAGCCTCATGTAGATAGATGGAGCGACATGTGTTGTGAGATGCATGCACTGGCAAAGCAGCTCCAGGGTGAGTGCGCAGAGTTGTGCGGTACGTCTAGCATGTGTTCATATGTGTCCCTTAATTATCTAGTGTGTCAATGTTTATCTTAGCCTTCACGTCTGAGGAGCCTTAGGCATACTTGTATCGTACTGCAATCACATCTCCATTCAAGTTATCGGCATATGTGGGACAAGGCCTGAAAGGCAAGACTCCAAGGACTGTCCAATTGATAAACCGGGACATGCTGGAACGTGTAGGCCGCAAACCTTGGGAGGACAAAGAGGGTAACAGAAAACTACCAACAGAATGTTGACTGATGAGCCATACCGAGATAAAATGTAACAAGTTGTGGAATGAAGGCTTAACTGCTGATTGTGGAAACTTACTTAAAGTGTCCTGTGTTTGTTACTAACCAATCAGGGGTTGCTGAATAGGCAGTGTTTAGCTTTAAGAACCAATCTGTTTGAAACATGCAGCTAATGAAAACATATATAAATGCATAATTGTGTACAATAAATCGACATTTTGCTTGCATCAAGCTGTGTCCCATCTCATAATCGCGGCAAATTGGTGACCCCGATGTGATATCAGGGCTCAAAAACCACCTATCTGCGTGGCCTGCTGCGAGTCCCACAGAACGTTGAATGTGCTGCTGAAAGGAAGCAGGAGCCGGCCTGAAATCCCTCCAGAGTAGAGAGGTGAGCTGTGGGAAACATGGGGAATCAAGCGTCCTCCCCCGAGAGAGACGTGTACGAGCTTATGAAAGCTCTCCTTCAAAAGCATGAAAAGAATGTTCCTGGGCACGATCTCAAGGCGATCCTTAAATGGGTACAGGTGAAAATACCCGCCGTAACTGCATCTAGTATTTTTACGCGGGAACTTTGGGATGATGTGGGGGTGAAGCTATGGGATGCGGCAACGACAGGGAATGCCGAAGCACAGTGTATGCTCCCATGGTGGAGAAGCATTTTTGAGACTTTGAAAGCCCAGGAGAAAAGTCACAAAGACAAAGCAGAGAGGGAAGAAAACTCTCCTGCGATACCTCCATTGCCGTCGGAGGACCAAAAACCCCCCAAGCCCTTGGAGGTCTGTGCCACGGGTTACCCCCAGAGGAGGACCCCTTTGATCCAGGGCCGGTGGACCCCGAAAAAGAGCCAGATCTATACCCTCCTGACCCACACGATGTGTGGGCTAACAGAAGGCGCCAAGCCTTGAAAGAAGGAGACCTGGATATTGCTAAAACGATAGTGGCCCCTGTGATTTATCAGGGCCGGGCGGCACAGTGGGAGGCCTTATCTTTTCCAGTAATTAAAGAACTGTGTCATACCATCACTGAGCACGGGCTTTCCCACCCTTATTTTGTGAGCCTGTTATCTTCTGTATTTGACACATATGTTATGACTCCTCATGATTTAAAGTCTCTAGCGCAGCTGTTATTGACTCCGACTCAATATTCGTTATGGGAATCACATTGGAGGAGGGGGCTTCAGGCACTCCTCCTCACCTACGTGGGTCATGGCAATGCAGCTGTGGCCGCGCTGACCATAGAACACCTTACTGGTACAGGTCAGCACTCTGACCTGGTAGCCCAGGCTCGAGATATCCCTCGGGAAGCTCTTGAAGCAGTCCGCGAAGAAGCGAAAAAGGCTTTTCTTAAAATCCCTGACTCACAGAAGCCGCAGAAAGCCTTTACAACTATTACTCAAGGACCCCGCGAGCCCTACATGCAATTTGTTGACAGACTAAAACAGGCTTTAGAACGTCAGATAGACAATATGGAAGCACAGGAAATATTGTTATTGAAATTGGCTCTTGAAAATGCTAATGTGGATTGCAAAAAGCTATTGAAATCTCTCCCTAATCCAAACCCCACATTGATTGAAATGGTAGAAGCCTGCAATAGAATCGGCACTGTGGATCACAAATTTGAGGCTATGACTGCTGCCTTTGCAGCCATGTGCGGTCCGTCAGGCATGGGAAATTGTTATGGCTGTGGCAAGCCAGGTCATTTAAAAAAGAACTGCCTGACTATGAATACAGGGGCTAGGCACCAAGCCCCTGGGGTTTGCCTTTGGTGCCAAAAAGGGCGTCATTATACTAATCAATGTCGGTCTAAGTATGATTTCCAGGTCAACCAATACAGGAAAACCGGTCGCAGAGCGCGGGGCAGCAACACGCGCAGACAGAAGTGCCACAGCTGACATTCCAACCCCCATGGAGAGAAGCAGCAGCGCTTCAAGTCTTCGTCCAGCAACAGCCGGTAGCGCCGGATTGGACCTGGCAACCTCCCACACAGTAACGTTACTTGATCCCTCGGTTCACTTATTATCAACAAATATCTCGGGACCCTTACCCCCTAGAACACAAGCGCTATTGTTAGGAAGATCATCTACAACATTGTCAGGACTCTTTGTATTACCAGGGGTCATTTACTCTGGCAGTACTGATGAAATTAAGATTATGGCGTGGACCCTGTTTCCTCCTTGCACAATACTGAAAGGTAGCCGTATAGTGCAATTAATATTGATTCCAGTGGGGACGGACTCCCCTGTTCCCAGCCAATCTCATCAAAGGCAGGGTGGGTTTGGATCTACAGGGAACCCGCAAATTTTATGGGTGTAATCTATCTCTCAAAAGCGACCCGTATGTCAATGTACCCTTATCCACAGAGAACAGCAAGTAGTGTTAAGTGGGAGTATTGATACCGGAGCTGATGTTACAGTAATCTCTCAGGCTAAATGGCCCCTGCAATGGCCTCTGGCTAACATTTCCCAAGCATTGGCAGGAATTGGAGGAACTGGTAGCAGCCACCAAAGTTTGGAATTAATCCAAATCCAAGGTCCAGAGGGGCATATAGCCTCTGTTAAACCCTTTGTGTTACGCGTTCCTATGATTCTGTGGGGGCGTGATGTGCTGTCTCAGTGGGGAATGTCCATTCAGACCCATTTTTAGATGGGGCCATTGAAGTGCGCGACACCCTAAAATTGACATGGAAGACCGATACCCCTGTTTGGGTAGATCAATGGCCCCTACCGCTGGAAAAGCTTCGTGCCCTTCAAGAACTAGTTATGGAGCAGCTAACGAGAGGGCATATCGTGCCTTCCACTACTCCTTGGAATTCACCTGGTTTTGTTATTAAGAAACAAACTGGCAAGTGGCGCTTGCTCCATGACCTCAGGAAAATTAATGACGCTATGGAAAATATGCGAGCCCTCCAACCAGGGCTCCCGTCCCCCACTATGATTCCTCGACATTGGCATTTGAATGTTATTGATCTCAAAGACTGTTTTTGTAATATTCCACTGCACCCAGATGATGCTCTTAAATTTGCTTTTTCAGTCCCAAGCGTCAACATGCAAGCTCCGTTGCAAAGATACCAGTGGGTTGTGCTGCCACAAGGAATGAAGAACAATCCTACAATCTGTCAGTGGTATGTAGCTAAAGTACTTAGCCCTGTTAGGACCGCGATGTCTAGCGCCTTATTGTACCATTATATGGATGACATCGTAGTGGCCGCACAACATCACGAGGTCATGGAGGAAGCTGTAGCCCTTGTCACGGCTGCTGTTAACTCGGCAGGCCTCTGTATTGCGCCGGAGAAAATTCAAAAAATACCACCATGGAAGTACTTAGGTTGGCTCAAACTATAGTTCCCCAGCCCTTACATATACAGACAGACATAAAAAATTTGCATGATGTGCAGAAATTGCTAGGAACAATCAATTGGGTCCGACCGCTGTTAGGAATTTCTAATGCGGAATTAAGTCCTTTATTTGAACTGCTTAAAGGGAATACTGACTTATGTTCCCCGCGCAGTCTTGGCCCTGAGGCGATTGACTCTTTGCAAAAGGTTGCTACAGCAATCACTCACAGACAAGTACACCGATGGGCTCCTGAATTACCTTTTTATTTGATTATTCTGAGTCCCGCTCGACAGCCTCATGCGCTAATATTTCAATGGGACTCTCAGAAATCAGACCCACTGTTGATTATTGAATGGGTTTTTTTATCAAATCAATCGACAAAAAACATTTCGACGCAGCATGAGATGTTTGCCTTCTTGGTAATTAAAGCCAGGCAACGCTTGTTAACGCTTGTTAACGCTGATAACGCTTGTTATCAGGAGTAGATTTTGCTTGTATTTGTTTACCTGTGACGAATATGTATTTACAATGGCTTTATCAGCAGTCAGACGCCTTTATTATGGCATTGGCAGCCTACACGGGTCAACTCACATCCCACCCACCTTCACATAAACTGCTTAATATTGACTTTCGCTTAATATCCAGGCCGAAGAGGAGCGATCAGCCATTACAAGCTTTTACTGTGTTTACAGACGGGTCTGGAAAATTACACAAATCAGTCATTTTATGGTGGGACGACCAGCGTGGACGATGGGACTTGGACATAGAGACTGTTCCTGGTTCTCCCCAGATAGTGGAACTGACTGCAGTTGTTTGAGTTTTTCGAAGGTGGTCCACACTGCTTAATCTTATTACTGATTCAGCTTATGTTGCAGGGATTGTAGAGCGAGCTGAAGCATCTGTATTACGTAATGTCTCACATTTTGAACTATTTGCTTTATTACAAGAACTTATCTTTCTCTTGGACTCTCGCCCTCACCCCTATTTTGTTATGCATGTCAGGGCACATACCTCTTTACCTGGCCTTATTGCAGAAGGGAATTGACGAGCTGATATGCTGACATTACCGGTACAAGTATTGCCGGACCAAGTAGCACAGGCTAAACTAAGCCATTCTTTCTTTCATCAGAATGCTGGAGGTCTCAAACGGCAGTTTGGGCTTGCCTCCCAACAATCATCTAATATTATCGCTGTATGTCCTGATTGCCAAAGGCATTCTTTCCCATCGATAGCAGGAGGGGTAAATCCTAGAGGACTACAGAGCTTACAATTATGGCAAACAGATGTTACGCATTATCCAGACTTTGGTAAATTAAAATATGTCCATTCCTCTATTGACACCTGTTGAGGTGCTTTGTTTTCCTCTTGTCACACAGGGGAGAAGGCGCGTGACGTCTGCAAGCATTTGATGCATGCTTTCGCCACCTTGGGCATACCCTCTCAAATAAAAACGGACAATGGTCCCGCATATGTCTCAACCACAACAAAGGACTTTCTTGACTTATGGGGTATATCCCACACTACCGGCATTCCTCATTCCTCTACAGGTCAATCTCTGATTGAACGCTCCCATCAGTCTTTGAAGTGCTTACTGCAACAACAAAAAGGGGGAATGGGGACTGCCATCCCTGAGGAATGACTAAAGAAAGCTTTGTATGTTTTTAATTTTTTGAATTGTTCTTTAATAGATAAAAATCCTCCGATAGTTCGGCATTTTAATGCAAATGCTTCGCTTGAAGCACGAATTAAAGCTCCAGTGTTGGTTCGCGATCCAGAAACAGGTAAGATCATGGGACCATATCCTCTTGTTACATGGGGAAGAGGTTATGCTTGTGTCTCCACAGAAAAAGGCCCCAGGTGGATCCCGGTGAAGAACATACGACCCTTCCATGAATCCCTGCCACAATCATCCAATGAGGACTCCGATCATCCTCCAGATCATCCCCTCGATCAACAAACTCCTGAACCTTCTGGGACTACGAACAACTGAGGCGGTGTAGACTGAACGCTGTGGACTGAAAATGGCTAAATGAATCAATGTAAAGAAGTATCAGTCACGGAAATCTCTTGTACTGTCTACAAAAGTTGGTAGTACGCTCTGTGAAGAAGGTTCTTTTTGTGCAACAGGAAGGGGGAGATGTGGGACAAGGCCTGAAAGGCAAGACTCCAAGGACTGTCCAATTGATAAACTGGGACATGCTGGAACGTGTAGGCCGCAAACCTTGGGAGGACAAAGAGGGTAACAGAAAACTACCAACAGAATGTTGACTGATGAGCCATACCAGATAAAATGTAACAAGTTGTGGAATGAAGGCTTAACTGCTGATTGTGGAAACTTACTTAAAGTGTCCTGTGTTTGTTACTAACCAATCAGGGGTTGCTGAATAGGCAGTGTTTAGCTTTAAGAACCAATCTGTTTGAAACACGCAGCTAATGAAAACATATATAAACGCATAATTGTGTACAATAAATCGACATTTTGCTTGCATCAAGCTGTGTCCCGTCTCTCAATCGCGGCAGGCATAGCGCCAACTGAGTGCGTCTTGTTTCACAGCGTGATGTAGAAGTGCAATGCCGCTGGCCTGGTTGGTGCATTCAGCCAGTGTTTTTCGTGGCTCTTGCTCGGGCTTCATCATCAGGTCTTATCTCGATGACCGTATTTCTTGAGATTTCTTCCAAGGGTTTCTTCCGGGGGTAATTGCAGTCTTAAGTCTTTCCCAGCATTTTGTCTCCATTGGTCATTGTGGCTTCCTGGCCAATCTTTCATACAGAGCTGTGGCGTTCTCCCACGGCAAGCCATGCCGGAGCATCTGTGCCACGCGGCCTCGGCAGTGTTATGCGTACTGTCAGGCTGTGTCCTTTGGTCTGGCATTAACGCTACCTTGTGTGGTATTCTGCGTCCTTAGGTCACGTTTGTACAGCGTGTCTGTGTTTAAAGTGGAACTGCTTCACCTGTGTGTGTGGCAATTCTGGTTGGGGTGAAACTGTCCAAGTGTGGGGTGGTAATCTGTTGATGAGCGTGGCCTGTTTGGGTGGAGGTTGTATGGGCTGTGTTTGGGGATAGCTAGTAGCAATTGGCACGCCGGCTCTAGAGTCCCTTGTGTTGCTTTTTGCAGGTGCCAGAGGGTGATTTGGATCCCCACAGAAAATCCTTGAGCGAGTTTTGCTCAGAATGTACAAATCAAAGCGAAGAAGGAGTGGAATGGTGCACCTGGCGAAGCGTCTTCCTCAGCTTCGGGTTATGAAGGCTGTTACTTTGGAATCAAGCAGTAACAAGCAGGAGCTGCAGTTAGCCGGAGCGTGTGTTGGCCGGAGCACCCGCCAGCTGGACTGCGCTCCCTGCATGGCTGAAGAGCAGCCGGGCGCAGGCTGGGCTGTCGCGAGCGAGGAGATCTGAGCAGCAGGGAGGTGAGTGGTCCTTCAGCCAGCAGGAAGCCAGGCCTTTTCCCTTGGGGGTTAAATCCACGCCAGGCGCCTCTCTGTGCCCCATTCCCGAGGGCAGAGGTGGGCTGGGGGTGCCCTGTCTTGTCCCCGTGGGCTGGCTGTGACAAACAGAGTAATTTCTGGCCTCCTCTTTTCACAGAGTCCCCTGGTGTGCCCCGGGCAGAAAATCCTGCGGGGTTGATTTCGCCAGCTGCTGAGGTAATGGCACACGTTGGGCTGGGGGAGCAGGGAGAAACGTTTGCAAGTTCAGGGTCGTTCCAGGTACTCTGTGTCAAACATTTCTCTGTTACTTGCAAAGTCTGAGACTCCTGAGAGCTGGCCCAAGCAGTGAAGACAGAAGCAAAGAAAGCATTCAGCAACTCCGCCTTCTCTGCATCATCCGTCACCACAGCACCCGTCTCGTTCAAGAGCGGGGCCGCATTTTCCCTGGTTTTCCTTTTGTCTCCTATATACTTAAAGAAACCCTTCCTATTGGTCTTGACATCCCTTGCCAGGTTCAATTCCAAAGCTGCCTTGGCTTTTCTCGTTTCTTCCCTGCGTACCCTGACAGCGTTCTTATACTCATCCCAAGTCGTCAGCCCCCTTTTCCACATCTTGTGAACTCCCTTCT
This sequence comes from Pluvialis apricaria, assembly GCA_017639485.1. NCBI lineage: Eukaryota > Metazoa > Chordata > Aves > Charadriiformes > Charadriidae > Pluvialis > Pluvialis apricaria. The sequence goes on along the minus strand of CM030044.1, from coordinate 83,781,251 downwards.
TCCACCTGAGCTTTTTCTGGAGATCCCTGCTCAGCCATGCAGGTCTCCTTCCCTTGCCCGATTCCTTGCTCTTTGGGATGCACCTATCCTGAGCTTGGAGGAGCTGGTGCTTGAATATCAGCCAGCTCTTTTGAGCCCCCTTACCCTCTAGAGCCCTCTCCCATTTGATTTCTCCCATCAATTTCTTGAAGAGCTCAAAGTTAGCCCTCCTGAAGTCTAAGATTTCAACCCTTAGCTGCCTTGTAACGGGTGACAGCAAGTCCCGATGTGTGTTTGGTGAGTTATCGCTTCCATAATGTCCTTTTTCCGTAACCTACAGTGTGTAATTTTGACTTGGAAAGAGACTTTCCAAAGTGGAAATGTTTCTCGTTCAAAGCAGTTACATTTCATGCACTTCCTATCAGAGCGGATCTTCAGAGATGACGTACTTGACAGTAGAAGCCATCAGCAGCAAGGCTTTGCACTCTCTTTCAGGAAAAAAAGCAAACCAAAACAAGTCTGCTTCCTTCCCAAGGCCCAAGCACTGCTGCACGTCTTCCAAAAGTTGGTGGCATGGCCAGTCTTTGGGTTCTTGGTTGTAACAGGCGAGGTGTCCTGGAAACTTGTTCCTCTGCACGTTCAGCACAGCCAAAAGCATTAGCAAATCTGCCAGTCCTTTTTGGTAGCCTTAGGGATATCAGCACCGGGGATTTGATTACACACACCCCACACACCCCCCCTACAAAGTAAAACCGTAGCAGGGGATCTCTTCTCTCGCTGATTTGTCTATGCTAAATGAAAGCTTAAGTTAAAACCGTATAATTTACAGACTGACTTGCATTGTTTAAACTGCAACTGCCAAGTGGCTGTAGCACACAATTCATTAGGTGTACTTAAGCAGTTAGGGATTTGTGGTAAACATTTGAAAAGAGAGGAAACTGAATGTTAGAGGGGTTTGGTTGCCAAAATTTAGATGGAGTATATTAGGCCCTGAGTATGTGGAGTATGTGTTTAATGAAGTCGCCGGGCTGGTGGGGTGGAGTGTGAGTGCTGCAGGGCTGGGGCTGCCGGGCAGACCCCGCAGAGGCATGCAGTGCAGCTTGAGCTCGCCGCCCGCATCGCGACCTGCCACGTTTGGGGGAACTTGCCAACACTCTTTGCAGAGGAGTTCAGCAGTGTCATGAGGAACACAGTGCCACTGTTTTGCAGGTGGGGAGCCCCGGGATGGGGCCATGGGGTGACTGCAACTGTTGGCGGCCAGTCCCTGTTTCGGCCCTGCTGCTGCCCAGCAAAGGGGGAGTATGGGCAAAGCCACTCGCCACGTGGCATGAGGGTCACCCTGTGGTGGGCAGGGCGAGGAGCACCGCCATGGCTCCTGGGCTCTCTGTGCCCCTCACCTCCTAACCAGCTGCCCGCATAGCTGCCAGCTACTAGTCATTAACTTCATTAGTGCCAGTTAGGGTATTTCTAACCATAGCTGCTCAGACAAAAAAAAAAGAGGTATTGTAAAATAGACTTGACAATCATGAAGTACACCCCGCTCCTTCTGGATGCCTTCTCCCCAATAAACCTGGGCTCTTGCCCTGTGCCTCTGGTCCTTCACCCGCTGTTTCCCACCTCCAAGCTTTTCCCTAGTGCAGCAGGGCCCAGCCCCTTTCCCTGACTGCCCCACAAGGCTGTGGTGGGGTTTTTGATGTTTGTCCCCAAGACTTGGCAAGAGCAGTGGAGAGCAGCTCCCAGACAGCAGAGCCAGGGCACCCTGGTGCTGTGCCCCAGTTCCACAGAGGATGTTGGATGGGCCGGTGGGTGCAGGCATCACGGGAGGAGGTTGAGTGGCCAGCAAGAACCACTGCTGACATCTCCTCATGGAAGAGAGAAGAAAGACTTTACTGGGATCCCTTCTGCTGCCACAAAATATCTGAAAAGAGAGTTGTCTGCTGAGGTAGGTAGCCATGGTAATGTGTCTTCAGCAGTTTCCCCAAGGGAGCATACAGAACGAGTTGCTCTCCTCTATCTGCTGAAACGCTCAAGCTCTTCCCCATCCATGTTCTCCATTTCCCATCTCTAAGTGACTACACCTCTTAAAATTAGGCCCAGACCATGGTCCTGTGAGAGAAAGCAGAGATTAGCGTGATTCTTATTACAAAGAGGAGGAATTTTTGTTTTATTTTCCATGAACCAACAGGTCAGGTTTACCCAGGCAGCTCACATGGTAGGATACATAGAATGAGTTCAGGAGAGTATTACTGTCTCCACACAAACACCGGGGCAGCTCCATGGTAATAAGAACAGTTGTAACTCTGGCAAAGCCCATTTGAGCTTTCCTCCGTGATGTAATGATCTCACTCAGACCATTTCTGCATGAGGCGCTCCAGACTTAATTTGCTAGTTTAAAAAAAAAAATAATTAAAAGTTTAAATTTAAATTCAAGGTAATGCTTCAGCTTTTGCCTCTGGTTGATCATCCAGTACATTAGACACAAAATACTGTTTTCAGCCACAGAATCACAGAATGGTCAGGCTTGGAAGGGACCTCTGGAGATCATCTCGTCCAACCCCCCTGCCAGAGCAGGGTCACCTACAGCAGGTTCAACCAGTCCCGTGGTTGATCTAGACCTTAGAGCTAAAGCAGTGCAAAAGGACAACGAATGGGCTGGTTCCTGGTTTCAGGTGTAAGGGGCAACGCGAAGCGAGCAGGGGGGGGCAGGACTGCATCCTCTGTTTGTAGTCGTGCTGGCCTGGGTGTCCCACAGCTGTTCAGAGCAAGGATCCCTCGGTTGGTTTGCTCTCCCATCCAGCGCTGCTCCTCTTCTGGTTCGTACATCAGAGGAGCTGTGTGCTAAAACAATCAGCGTCCAAGGATTGTTTCGGTCAGTGGTGTTTTTCATTTAAAGTCAAATGAAAAATGAGGTACAGTTTGTCATACTTGCCTGATATTTTTGCTTTCTGTCACTTTGTTTCTTTCTTCACTGGTGTGAAAAAATGATAGTTTACATATGGGGGTGGGTGGGTGGATCTTTCTTGCAGGTTTTTTTGTTGGTCTAATTTTTCAGTCATTTATCAGATGGCTGTTGTGTTTTCTGACCCACCTGGTCCCAGACCACGCTGATCTACAGAGTCTCGTTTTCGTGACAGCTGGCTGATCACCAGCACAGCTGAGTTGGGGGACTCAATGGAAGGACCTTGACCCCTCAGCGAGCATCTCTTAGGGCATTCTCTTTGTTGGGCGCTTTCAGGCTGAGGCCTCCCCCAAAGACGAAGGTGATTTCTATTTGCCAAAGTGGGGAGGCAACAGGAGGAAGAATAAAATGAAAATCTTCTAAGCAGTCAGCTGAACTTGTTCAGACTGATACCAGCCTGTGGTATTCAGACAGCAGCTAACCCAAGGTTTCCCTAACCTTGGCAGAAGTGTGGGAAATAGTTGCAGGAGGATGAAGTGTTCTTGAACAGTTTCTCCAATGTATCAAACACAAGCAGGCTTTTCTTCAATATTAAGCATGTGCTTCTCTTTTCTTCCTCTTTAAAGAAACTTTTTATTGCAGACTATAAAAGGGGGGGGGGGGGGGAAATCAATCTCTCTCTGTGTGTGGACCCCTGTGCCGCCTCTACGCTATCCAAGGACAAAGATGCAAATCAGGACCTCCCTGGTATAATAGCATTTATAAGGCAAATTTCTTGCTAAAGTCTTACAGTAAAAGCAAAAGGTTAAAAGAAATAGCTGTGCTCAAGTGTCTTTTTAAACAAAAAGGAAAAAAATATTAACCACATTCTTAAAAAAATCAGCCAGAGATTCCCTGGAAGCATCAAAACCAGCATTCCAGATAAAAGCAGCATGATGTGAAAAGACCTGATCAGTAACAGAGTGATGTCTGGGCTTGGGGACTAATGGAAGAACTTAAAGACTTGGCTAGAGAATATATCTTGAGAAGCATAAACATATAAGAGGATGCCAAACCATGAAAGGCTTCCTTTGCACTGAGAATTCAGAAATCAGCATGTTGACAAGCAGGAAAGCCAACGATGCAAGCAAAGCACATAGGGTGATGAATAAACTCAGCCTTTGGGAGCCTAGGCTGAGATCTAGAAAGGGACCAACCTATTTACCCACATATTTTAAGTCTCTATACCCAGCCTTTACGTGCTGTCAAGCCTCAGACCTCACCACCTGGCTGCTGATGCTGATGTCCCATGGACTGGGGCAGCCGGGTGTGATTCAGAAAGTGTGTTTGGTGTTTGGTTTTAAGAAGCGTTGGAGAGACTTCCAAGAAACTGACTTTACAGCAGGCTGGTTGAGCCATTTGTTGAGGCGGTGGGAGAGTCAGGTTTAATTTCCTGCTCAAATGTGCTGAATTTTCTAGCCGTTGGCTTAGCAGTAGGCTCCTGGAGTGCTCTCCCGGAGGCCATATATACCTCCTCCTGTGTACCGGGTGAGAGCCTGGAGGCTGTGTGGGGTCTGAGCTGCCCTTCAGCTGCCACAGCATGTCGGAGACAGATGTTCACCTCTGCAACTGCAATCTCCACAGTAGCCTCCATAGAGCTTCTGCAGGGGAAAGCTAACTTTAAACGCTGGAGCAACAGCAAAGCAAGGGAACAGATATTGCTCAGGTAGTTCTTAAACGTGAGACCTGGTCTCTCTTTATTAACTGAGGGAGTCTCTCTGGAATGCTAGCGGTGAAGCAGTATTCTTCTCTTGTGAGAAAAAATTACAGTTTTCCTCTAGCTGGGCTTAAAATTGGATAGTTCAATAACTAACATAGAAATAACAGATTTCCATATGAAGCAAGAGAGCTATGAAAAAGCAGTTATTAGGGAGTTAAATAGGTCCTAGCTAATGTGCAGTCTGATTTTTGATGGATAAGCTCAGTTGAAAAGCTATATTCTAAGGAAAATAGACATATCTGCAAAAATATGGGATGTGCACGGTGTAGTCAAATGGAGAGGAAGAAAATGATCTCTTTATCTAAAAGAGCAACTTGAGAGTGCAATCCATAGGATAAAACGCCAATGGCTTCATCTCTTGCATTTTGCAAAACCCTACCCTGCAACTGCCCAAGTTAAACCCTGCCTTCCTCTGGTTTGCAAGAGATCTTGAAAGTCCTTTAAACTTGTTGACTTGCTCCACTTTTGCCAGGCTTTCCTGCATAAGCACACTGATCCAAACGCAATCATCCCTTGAGACACACTCATGTTATTGTTAGATATCTCCTGGAGGCTGAACACCTACCCTGGGAGGATGCGGTAAGTACTGCAGGCACCTCTTCTTTCAGCAAAGCGATTAATGACTATGCAGCTGATGGCACTCATTCTTGTTCGGTTGGCAAGGATGGTATCACTAAACTTGAGCTCACTTGTCACAATGGCAATAGAGTTGGAATTTAATTATCTGCTGGAGAGAAGCCCTGACAGCTGTGGTGTAGGTTTTTCAATGTGGATGTTGCCTGGATCGCAAGAAAAATATCAAGGGCTGGTGAGAACAGCCATGTTCTAAAAGCATCTCTGCCTGGGTTAGACCACTGCCTACCAAAGAGGTACGTGCGTTTATCTTGAAGCTGTTGTGTCATTGACTGTTGCGTCAGACTGTGGTTAAAGTTTATCTTTGCTGAAAAGTTGTCCTCAGGAATCCTTTTACTTCGTCAAATGTAACTTTTCTTTTCCAGGGCTTAGGTTGGAAGTGCAGTGTTTGCTTACCACATTACCCCTGGGTTTGCCTCTGGCTTGTGCTTCCCCGAGGAAAGGCGATGGGTCTGCTGCTGGTACCTAAACCAGTGCCTGTCTGTGATGGCCTTCTGGCAGTGAAACCATTTTACTAGCAGCAGCATCAGGTAAGACCTCATCATGTTCTTATGGTAATGGTTATCATTGATAAACTAAGGAAATGTTAGCTGAAAAAAAGGGCAAATATTTTTGTATTTTTTTTTAATGTAATATTCCCTTAGCTTGTTCTGATGCCCACTCCTGGGCATCAGAACCACGGCACTGGATTTTTTTTATTTTTACAAATTTTTTTTGTTGGCAAACAAGTACTCATACCAGTTGCCCTCTGAAGTCACTGACGTGCTCTGATATGCTGAAGGCACCTTTATAATGATTTCTATTATATGCTTGCAGAGGTAAAGGACCCATACTGTGAATAGGAAGTTGCCCCATTTGGCATTTGGTTGCCTCACCATCAACCTTGGAGGAGCACCCCACCACCCAGAAGCACACACACCTTCGGGAGCCCTAAAGGCAGACCAAGATTTGCCTCCTGACTTGTGTCCCTGAATCCGCTTACCTCCCAGCATCCAGAAATGTTTTCCCTCAAAGACTGGAAAAGGAGCCCTTTTTCTGTGGGGAATTTGTGGGTGCCAAGCTACACCCATGGACCTACTTTCCTTCTCACAGCCCAGAGGCTACCACGCACGCCTCCTGGGACCCCCTGGCCATGTCCCCCTGGCTGCAGGTGAGCTCAGCCTAAATCCTGGGTTACTTGGCTGCAGTCCTTTCCTTTCCCTCCTGGGCCTGAGCAGAAAGTGTGCTTTCAGTGGTGGCGGGGAGGCACTCTGTAACGTCCATTTAAAGAGGGGTGAGGCCGCCTTTGGCTCTGAAGGTGTTTTTCTGCTACAAACTTACCCGTTTGGAGCCTTTCTCTATATTGAAGAACAGGCGAACTGGAGAGTTGTTTGAGCGCTCTTTAGGCCACCGTCAGGTTAAACCATGTTTGACGCAAGCCAGAGTTTCTTGTGCCTGTCACCCTGGAGATTCCTGGGCTAAATTTGGAGGTTAAATCATACAGCTGTACTCCTCAGGGGCCAGGCAGGGCAGGGATATTGCCCGCCCGCCCCCTGCCCAGGCGAGAGGGAAGGCGGTAAGGTGCCTTTGTAAGGCTCTGTGCTGCTAGCATGTGCTGAAAGGGACGACCTGTCCGGGAGGGAGCTTTGGGAAGGACTTTCTTCTCCAAAAAGCATGGGTGTTGTAATCTGTTTATATTAGGCACTGGTAGCTCTTGCTGACTGCTATTAGGATTAGAAAAAATCTAGAAATTCTGGAGCTAAAACTCTCTAAGTTGCATGAAGATAATACTTAATAAACACAAATACATGATAGGACTTTTTTTTTTTCCATCCTCTTTATATGACTTTTAGACTTACAAGCTTTTATCTTATTTTGTGAGGCCATATGAAATAAATTAAATGTAACACAAGATGCGGTTAAAAAAGATTTTATGACATGAAGAACTGGTTCTATATTAGGACCAGATCCTACATAGACTTATGGATGTGAGTAATTTTGCTCCCATAGATAAGCTATTGAATCAACCATGGCTAACCATTTAAATGTTCAGAATCAGACCCTCAGTTTGGACGCACTTCTCATTGTTAAATCAATGTGAAAGTGAAATCTGTCTCTTCTCAGAAGGAAATTGCCAAGACTTTCTACGCTGAGATTTGGGATCTGTAGAAAATGAAACCTTTTTATTTTTTCTTTTCTCCAATAATCTGTTCAGTGAACAAGCTGTGAAAAATAGTTCTATATTTTTTCCATGTGAAGCAGCAGACGGTAAATTTCCATTTAAAAGAATGATCAGAGTAGCTGCTGGCACTGAATTCTGTCGTCTTAGTCAAATCTACTTACAATGAGTTTACAGCAATACAATAATTTATTATTTCACTCAACCAGAAATCAGATGAAAAAGGCAAAGGGGAAGCCGGAAGGAGGTTCATGGTCAGAATTCTTTTCTTTCTTAACATCTTGGTTTTTTAAATGCAGGAGCTGAGATCAGTAGTTTTATGTGTAAGGGGGAGAATATTTCTTTTCACCTCTACTTTTGTATGCTGTGAAATCATCAAACTTCACACTTCTATAGAGCCTTTCTTCTGGGGATGTGAAAGCACTTTATGAACATTAATTAAAGTCTCACAACACCCATGTGGAGGTAAAGAAGCATTGTTTGTACATCTAATGCAGCATGCTTAACCTGATTCTTTAAGTACTATACAAGGACTACAGTAAAATAATAGAATAGACAAAGCAAATTAATCTAACTGAATTGCTAGAAGCGTGTATAGGTATATGTGTGTGTGTATATATATAGATATGTGCACGTGTGTGTGTGTGTGTCCATGCGCGTGTGCATGTGTGTGTCTGCAACCTGTTTATTGCTATATGCCTTAGTCTACGCTTTATCTGCCCTGTGTGTCCTGCCCATTGTTGTCTCGGGCGGTATGATGAGTGCTGCTGCTTCTCTCTGCTCGATTCCTCAGGTCCAACTACAAATGTATTTCTTCTAGGAAATGTGGGGAAATATCTCATCATCGTCGATTAGACTAGGATTACTTTTAAAAATTTAAAAAGCAGAAATATCCTTTTTCTTGATCATCAAGTTTGTGAAAGGAAATAATAGACGGGAAGTGGGGACCCAGAACGGGGTCTTTGCCCCCTGAGCCCCAGCAGCCAGAGCCCCGCCAGGGGAGGGGCCAGCACCTCCCCTCTTTGTCTCCCTCTTGGCGTCCCCAAGACCGGTGGCCTTGCCCTTGTTGCTGCAGCCTCCGCAGTCCTCCCCCAGCCCCGAGCTTTTGGGGATGAGCCCCGTGGCAGTGCAGGGGAGAGCGCTGCAGAGCAGGCTTGGCTCCCGCGGGGGCTGCCGGCTCCCCTCTGTGCCTGGGGGAAAAGGCAGCAGAGGGGCGTTCTCCTGCAGCAGCTTAATATTGGGCTTGGCTTGGCTACCCAAGATGTTAACAATGTCTACATTAAAACAAGTTAAATTATTTTACAGGCTGTATAGAACCGGTGTTACCCTCCACAAGAGGGGCTTTCAGCATCATTTCTGCAGAGGTGTATTCCCTGTACTTTGCTGGATAGGAGTATGCCTCATGGCCCCGGCAGGTAGAGTTGGGCTGAGTATTCCCATTTCTCCACCTTCGCTGCTTTGTTTTCCTGCTGCTGCAGTGCTTCTCCCCACAGCTGAAGGCCAGAGCCACCCCAGCCGTGTGTTTCTGCCAGGAAAGGCTGAATTCATCGGGGCTGCCTAGTTGCACTGCCAGAAATGAAAATGAAGTGAGGGACCTAAGCAAAATGGAGGAAACTCATGCTGACGGACTGAGCAACTCTTATTTCTATTTTCGGCTCAGTAGTGCAGTGTACTGGTCTTTCTGCCACTCATGCGGCCTGGGAAAACAGACGGCTGAACTGTGGCAGCCCAACTTCTCTTTTCCTTAGGCAAGTCACATTAAAAAAGTATTTTCCTGGGGGTTACGGGATGCCATTATTTTCTTTGTTTGGGTCAAAGCTGTGGGGAATTAGGTCCACATGACCATGGTGAGTTTGAAAGGTGGTCAGGTGGCTACTAAAAGCAAAATGGGCCCTGATGCCACTAGCTTCCCTCAGCCTAGTCCCACACTCTGTTACAATTTAAAAATGCTTTTGGGTCACCAGCATTAGATCAGTTTCTTAATCTTCATCTTGTCTTCTTTCTGCTAACTTTGCTTTCTTTGTTTGTCTGATGTAGGCTGTAAGATCTTCAGTGCAGAGAAAGCATCTTTTATCTCCGCAAAGTGTCATGCAAACTTAGGGTGGTACGTAGATATTTAATAATAATATTAGTGATGGAGATTAGAGTCCTGGAGGAACGTGTCTCCTCCCTCCCTTGCAGACACAGCACATACATTTTTCTACGGTCTTATTTCCCTGGTGAGAGTTTCTCTGCTCACCTATTTTCCAGTTGCCTCTGTTGTCTTCTTGGTAAGGCTATTGGGACACACTAATCTTGGCTGGGAACAGATTAATTAGAACCGGGCTTTTTCATTTTGGTGGCTCCACCTGAGATGTTGAAAGGAACTTCCCTAAAATACAGGTTTCTTGTTAGCAAAATGGAAACCCAGGAAAAAGGTCATACCTTCTGATATGTCTTAATGGTTTTCACCATCTTTATTCTGAAAAGGAAATGAAACATGACTACAAGTGATCTCCAAATCACATTTCAGAACAGGAAATGGAAACTTAATTCACAAAACATCAGAAAAAAGCACTCTGGCTTTCCTGAAATGCTTATTTTTGGACAATACGTGTTGCCTCATTGAGTTCCTACCCTTGGCTAGTTGTAGCATCTTGAGAGCATGCTGAGAAGACCATGCAGTGCCTGACAAGTGGCAGCGGCGCTGTCGCACCAGCGCCCTGGTGCAGTGCCCACTGGCCCTTAGGTGCCAGGACCTGTGACGTGGGGCCCTGTGGGCAGCCGGGGAGGGCTCCTCCAGCGGGACGTGGGGGCACCTCTGTGGGGACATTGTTCCCTGCCACCCACAGAGGCCAGACACGCAGCGTGCCTCAGCTGGCTCGACACTGCTTAACTGCTATACTGGTATGGTACTTATATCACATAAGATCCACTCACAAAAATGTTTTCCCTTTGCTTGGGATAAGCTTCATCTCTCAAAGGTCCTTCAGGAGTGAAGGACTGGGAGAAATCCACGTTTGGGGTTTTTCTTGGCATTTCACCAATCATCTTTGCATGACCATGCAGACAAGAAATATCAACAGCCTTCTGCTGGTGGTGCCTGGGCCGATGGCGTGCTGCCCTGCTGCAGGGGCTGCAAACAGCCACAGGGCCAGGCCAGATCTGGGGGGGGAAACTGTCCAGAGGCGCCTGAAAAGGGGACACCTGTGAGCTCTCGTGCTGCTGGAGATGGCGGGAGAGAGGGTTGCTTGGGGATCTGTGCTCCCTGCCAGCCGCAGACGGGCTTTGGTGCGCTCAAGCTTGGGACAGCATCACAGGAGACAGGCTGCAAGGAGATCAGAGCTATCCCCAGCGCTCTGCTCATCAGTCCTTCTTATTCCTTCCTTTTCAGTAGCCTAGACAATTAAAAAAAAAGTTGTATAACTAGATTAATTTTATAGGAGGGGGTTTATGCCATACCTTACTTAAATCTTAAATTTTCTAATGATTGTAGCCAATAACAATTAATTTCAAATAATTAAGACAAATATACACATCAAATTGCCAAGCACAACATTTTTCTCATTCATTTATGACTTACTAGACTTCAGTGTATACGTTCAGTCTTTACTAATGGCACAGTTGATAATTCTTCATGACTTCGAGGAGTTCAACATTTTCTATCTTTACTTTACTGGCTGCATCCTCTTAGCATAATCATAGTCTTAATATTGTTTAACTTATGCTAAAGCAAAATACGAATCTAAACCACAGGAGGCAAATAAAACTTGTCATTGTACAGTTCGCTACATTTTATAAAACCATTTTACAACAGGAACCATCCACCCGTTCTGTTCAACGGAGTAAATGGTATCTAACCATGCTTTAAGGACTGCGCTCGTCTTTAAACTGATTAGTTTATTACAAAATGCAGGCATCTATACCAGGTCTAACGTCTAATTTTATACACAATTAAATGGGCAAGCCCTGCTGCCTCCAGCATAATCATTTGTCGTCATTATTTACCTCGAGGCTCCCTGGGCAGGATTCGAGCCCCGTTTTGCCCATTGCCACACAGCGCGGGATGAGCCTTAGTGTGGAGGGGGCCCTTATGGTCCCGGCTGCCGTGGGCAGGATGGGATGGAGATGCAGAGAAAGGCCAGTCTCACAGCCTGGGGTCAGCGGGAGATCGGGGAGGTCTGAGCCTCGTGCCTGGTGCCGGTCAGGCAGCAGGGATGGGGTGGGAAGGCAGAGGCAGGAGCTGGTGGGCAAGGGCAGAGCAGTGCTGATTTGGGATGCTGGGGCAGGCTGTGCCCGCGTCCCTGTTGTGCCGGCTTTGGGGAACAGTGCCCATGCTTGAGGCGAGACCCAGCCAAGGGCTGTGTGGATGGGGCAGTGAAGAGGGGCTGGGGCGCTTGTGGGGCAGCTCTGGAGGTGGGTCTGGTGGGGCCGAGCACTTTGGAGAATGCCATGGGGATGTGGCACTGTGGCTACAGGCAGGAGCATCTTCCTGCCCAGGGCACCTGGATGGAGATGCATCTTCCCCTCTCTGTACCAGGCAACAGGGAAAGGAAGCTGCTCCTTAACCAGAGGTTAATGCTTCAGACAATCCCCCCGAACTCTCACAGCTTTCTATTCTCCTCTCCCCACAGAGAAATGCCCAGTGTGACTCCCTGAGCTACCATCATGCCAGAGGTCCCCCTGCCCCAAACACTCCAGGACAGGGAGGAGATGGCCAGGACTGGCACGCAGCCCAGCAGCCGGGAGCCGAAGGATGGCCAGGAGCCCATTTGCTAATAGCGGTGCCTGGTTAAAACGCCCAGCTGTCACATGGCTTTAACCAAGCCCGGTGGGGGCAAGGCGAGAAAGAGGGGCTGCCTTCGGCACGAGGGCTCTGCTCAGCCTCCAGTGATTAGGAGAGGAAAGCTGTGATTTACACCAGCGGACAGGTTTCTTTCTCTCGCTTGCTTTCTCTTCTTCTTCTTTTTTTTTCTTTTTTTTTCTTTTTTTTTTTTTCAGAAATCATGTTTAACGCTTGTACAACTTGGTGAAATTACAAGCCAGAGAGGACAGAGGGAGAAGCCAGTCTGTTTAAAAAATAGAGGACATGATTACTTTGCTGAAGCCATACTTTCTATTTTCTCTTCCAAAAGAGACAAAGGGAATAAATACTTAAAACCCAGCGCTGACGACAGTGAAGCAATCACGCGGTCGCTGGATACCTTTGTCTCTGGGAGGCATGTAGTCATTTTTACATGTCTGCCACTGGGTGTCAAACCTTTCTTTTCTTCCCCTTTCCATTTTGGATGGCCAAACTGGTTATCTAAAATAGAAAATTAGCACACAATGGCTTTACTCTGTGATACCCCTTATGCAACTAATGGGCAAAGCTTGTTAATTGGTTGTAAATGCCAGCAGGTTGCCAAGATAATACTTCAGAAATAAGCGGGTATTCTGATAATTACAGCAATCTTCATCTAGAAAAGCTTAAGTAGATGAAGTACTGGCTGGCTTAAAACCAAGATTTATCCCACTGCACTCGCATTAAAAGGAAAAATAAGATGAAAACAATAATGTAGCAAAACAATTATATAGCAGGAAGCGTTGTAGGTTTTAGAGATTGTGAAAACTCAGAAAGTAAAACAGTACTGTAATAACCAGTTATGGAAAAATAGGCCATTTACATTTGTGTATAATTAAATAGTAGGCTATGCAATTTCACTTTTTAAAGTAAACTGCGTTTTCCTTTTTTTATAGGGCAACGTAGCCATAATTGCTGCATTAAAGCTTTAATGAAAGAAAAAAGCAGCAGATCAAGATAACAGCAGATCAAGTAACATCCACATTTGTGCTGTGGCATTCTGCTTGTTTAGTAATGGGAAGCTACTGAGGAGATTAAAATTGCAGAATTCTTCATGGGTTTTTTCCCGAAAATTGCTATAGGATCATTCAAAGTCTAAAATACATACAATTTATTTTTCTACCTTCAATCCACAAGGATTTAATGGCTTTTCTAACTCTCAGAGTGTCTGAAGAAATACTTTCTTGCAAAAGGGGGATAATATTTCAGGTCATCAAAATTATCAAAAGTAAGCAGCTCAAACTTGAAATGTCGAGGTCTCACCTCATGGTTTAGACTATTACTGCACATGCCGAACAGTATTTTTTTAACTCAGTGCTGCTTTTCAGCTTTCCTGTCAGAATTATCAACAGGTTGATACATAATCTGGTTACTTGGCATTTTGATATGTTTCTTTTTACTTGTTACAAACAAGTTGCGAAGTGCAGTAAAGCCAGGCTCAGCTGGCTTATAGCTTCGAAATAAGGGTGCAGCTTTCAAACCCAGTTTTGCCTGTGACTGTAAAATACAGGAGCTGACATTGGTGGAGGAGAAAGCCTTCTTTTTTTTTTTAATAATAACCTGGGGTGCATCTCATAGTTTAATCACTGGTGCCTCGTGTGAGCGAGTGAGGGCACGTTTTGTCAAGGAGGAGCACGGGGCAGTGCTGAGGGGTTGCTCCGCTCGGACTTTGCAGGTAGAAAGGCAACCCGAAAACTGAGACACCCTTCCTACTGGCCATCCTGCTGGCTCGCACATAACAGGAGTCCACCCTTAGTTTAGTGCTGCTCTGCCAGACCGTTTGCCCATCGCCACTGCCTCCGCCATGCAGATGAGGGGTTGCAGCGAAGCCCTTCCCCGGTGGCCGGACCCAGGCTCCCAGCATGGCCCCAGTTGCAAGGCACTGGCAGGAGAGCAGCTCACGCTGAGTTTCTCCGCTTGTGGGAAATAGGCTGTGATGTGCCCTGGGGTAGGGTCAGCCCGGTGGGAAGCTGGTGGGTGTGCTGGAAATAAGGCTCAATCACACCCTGCCGTGGGAGGCTGAATTTGGATGTGTGCACTGTCTCATGGTAGTCTGCTTACCAAATATTTTATGGGGATGCCTTTCCCCTGTTCAAGACCATGTTGGATGGGGCTTTGAGCAACCTGGTCTGGTGGAAGGTGTCCCTGCCCGTGGCAGGGGGGTTGGAACGAAATGATCTTTAAGGTCCCTTCCAACTCTAACCATTCTATGATTCTGTGTGTGTGGTCACACAGCATCAACCTGAAATCTTTCCTCACACGTTATCCATAAAAAAAATAAAAAGAGCCCATTGGGTAAACGGGGACAACTTGCTGTACCAGCTAACCCCTCAACTTTTGGCAAGGAAAGAGGTGCATCACATTGCCTAAAACCCTCAGGGGAAATGAGGTGTGAGAGCACACGGGCTGCCGGGGGAGCGGGGTGCGAGGCCAGCCCCGCTGCTCACCAGCCCACGGCCCTGCGCCGCGTAATGGTCTTTCCTAGTTAGTACATGATATATAGCACTTGTCCGAAGTGTGGCTGCAGGAACCAGCGGAGGACGAAATAACTTGACGGGATCCTTTAATGGATCTGTCTCCCTTGTCTTTCAGGAACAAAATAAATAGGAGACTTTTTCAACTGGCGTGTATTTCCATTTATGCTTTAAAAATTCATGAGCATAGGTTTCATATGATGGTGTAGTTACTATGGTAATTGTTTATTAATCTGGAGGAGCTTGGTAATTACCACAGTTCAGTTTATGTAACTCAAGCCCAGAGTTACAGTATGGGTATGATTTCTTTATGCATCCATCTTTTAGACACTTTTTCCAACATTTTTTATTTTTTTTTATTTAACAGAATATGCATTTTCCCCTCTCAGTTCTATTTTATCCAAGTGCGTACATTTCTGGAAGTGTAGAGAGAGAGTGTAAAAAAGAGAGAGAAAAGCTTGCTCGGAATTGGCAGGCCAGGCCAGGCAGGAAAAAATGCACGGAGTTAAGTAGCAGGTGCATTTGGGATATTTGTTAATTTTTTTTTTTTTAAAATTTCTTTCTCTTTTTCCTGGAGGATGGCTCATTTGTGGGATGGCAGTATGGGGCAAAGGAGAGCAGGTGGCAAAGTGGGGACATTGCAGGAGCCCCCATGGCCAGCCCAGGACTGTCCCCCTGGCCGAGCGTGAGGCTGAGGGATGTGGGGATGAGGGGGGTGGGTGGGTGTGTGTGCATCACCCTGCAGCACTGATGTTTGTGCACGGCCAGGCACACGTGGGAGGAAAAACACAAGAGCTGCACCGGGGATGAATGTCTGTCTGGCTTTGGCATTTGTTTTTTCTTAGGGGTTATGTTTGTTTTCCTAATGGAAAATGCACGAGTGGCAAGGTGCCTGCCGGGTACCCACGGCCCTTCAGGAAACCCTGCTGCCAGCTCAGCCTCAGCCCCACCAGCCTCCCAGGAGCATGCACTCACTCTCCTGGAGAAACGTCATCTAAAAACTCAGCTTGTTCATTCAAAAATTAATTATTATTTGCTTTTTCAAATAGGTGCTATCAATCTTATCACAAAGCTTTTTTTTTTTTTTACAACAAGCACTGTAGTGATGCTCTTCAGAGAGTGAAAAATTTTGCCCCCTGTAAAACTTCTTCCTGTCTTTACTCTAGTTTAGAGACAATTAACTGCTATTAGTTCATTCCGTAATGACCCATAGGAAACCAGAAGCAGCCCTGTTCGTGGGCGACCCCTCCTCACCCGTCCCCACTTTGCTCCCCGCCAGCTTGCGTGGCTGGTGGGCTGGAGAAACTCCCTGGTCGGCCTGGCTCCACTGCTGAGAGATTCACATTATTTATATGGAAAAAGTGCAGGATGCCATCTCCCCGCTCGCTCTGCCTGCATAAATTGCG